>JBBBDQ010000507.1:5062500-5162500 GCA_037127315.1 Ascarosepion bandense | reverse complement strand
CAAAAACAAAAAAAAAAAACAAACAAAAAAAAAAACAAAAAAAAAAACAAACAAAAAAAAAACAAACAAACAAAAAAAAAACAAACAAACAAAAAAAAAAAACAAAAAAAAAACAAAAAAAAACAAAAAAACAAAAAAAAAAACAAAAAAACAAAAACAAAAAAAAACAAAAAAAAAAACTAAAAAAAAACAAAAAACAAAGAAGAAGAAAATGCTAGGGTAGGATTGGCGGTTACATTTGATTATGTAATCTTTATGGAGTATTTGTATTCTCCGTCGTCGTCTTCTGCTCAGTCAACACAGCAGTCGACACTGAAACGAACAACACGTGTGAGCTTTGCAAAACTGAAAAAACTCACATTACTCTTTCAAACTCTCAGCTTTAAAGCCGGCGAGACATACGCATATGCAAATCAATACAGGCCTCGCTCTCAGTCTAGTCGCGCACTGCCATTAGTGTGTCCGCTGCCATGATGTTTGCCTCGTTAAACGTTCACTCATACATTTGTTACAAATTATTCTGACGTTAAAAGAGTGGGACCTTTTAGTTCCAGTCTAATAGCACGACTAAATTCCTTTGGTCGTGGCACCAGGTAAACGAGCGCGTCAGAGTAGAAGCTGTAAAATTATTTGTTGAAAAGACAGAGGGAAGCCACATTTAGTCGGTGAGAAAGTGATTTAAGTCGAGCTGCCAAATTGGGATCGATTACATTGCAGATCCTCCTTTGGATTTTATCAAGAAGCTCGAGATAAATAACTAGAGCACCCGACCAGACATGACAACTGTATTTTAAACATTATGTCGGTCATTCTCTAGGCTGTTATATATTACTTGAATTGAAGAAATGCCGAAAACAGAATATATATCTTGACAATTTCTTTAAAATTTCAAAACCAAAATATTCTCCTAAACAAACGAAATGAGATCATAAGTATGTGTCGCCATAGAAAGAAATATAAATTACAATAATTATCCTATTTCCCCAGTTAGTCCCGATAAAAAAAATTGCAAAAATATTTTTAAAGATGACCTAACACACCACATACCCTGCTAACCCTATGGGCAGGCCACATACCTCCCACTACTAAGGAAGAATTACTACTAGCTCCGTCCTCCTGCCCAACCCAAAGAGAAACCAACACATTCCAACCCCTTCCTTTACCTAAACTAACCCCTCTGGGCTTAGAATTTTCTTAATTCTGTTTAGAAAGGGTCGAAGAATGCATGCCTTAAAGTGACATGTTAAAAATGGCTATTTCCCCACTAAGGTTTATCTGAATTTATATATATATATATATAGTGTAGAAAAGAGAACGATGTATTTCAAAGAGACATTGTATGCTATAAATTGTGTGTCTGGGTATGCTTTTTAATTGGTTGTATGAAATATAATTAAGATTCAGAAAATGTTAACAGATAAATGCTTTTAGGAAAGCGATAGATAAATTTTCGGAAGACCTATGACAATGTGGAAAAATCCTTCAGTACTTCATCGGAAAAAAGTGTTGTTTATGCTGATGTGATTACACATTCGCATGAAGGAGAGGGCTAACGAAAATTTTAAATTTAAATTTTTTAAATATAGGTTTTGCATACACCGTTTTGCTGATTTAATTTAGTTTCTTTTTTGTTCATGTTTTTTATCACCGTTAATAAATAAAATATCCCAAATTGCAACAAGAGATCTGCCAAGAAAGGCGAAATATTGTAAGAGCCTGGACGTAAATTTACCTTGTATGATCTAGCGATTATAGCACTTTCTATATCCTTTCGTCTGAGTGAATTACTTTCTCTTCAGTTAAAGTAGCATTTTTAACATTAAAAAATTATAATCATACTCATTAAAGTGAGTAACTAATGCAATCAGTGTGTCGTTTTGTTCTAAAAGAACTCGATCTCTTTTCTGTTTATATAATTTATTATTTAAAATTATTTTTAGCTCTTACGTACTTCTTGTAGCAACTATTACAAGTGATAGAGTTAATTCTTCCTTCAATTTTTACCTTCTAAAGGTAAAACTCGTTACACACACGAAAAAAATTCCACTTTGTTATAGATTTTGTTTCAAAAGTAACTCCATATTCTTCTTTTATGTGCCCTATCCTTTCAGGACGTAGGCGATCATGGCTTTCCACATCACCCTGTCCCTGGTGGCTCTTAGCACGCCTTCTCTCGTTACACCACGGAAACCTCGTTGCGTTATCCACTTGATCAGGTCCTTCAAATATGTTATCCGCTGCTTTCCCCTGTCTCCTTTTCCCTCTATCTGGTATGTTAATATCAGGTTTTCTAAGCCATCCTTCCATGTCCCAGGAACTTTAGCTGTCTCTTCCTGATGCTCAGTATTAATTTCCTTTTTGTTTCCATCCTCTCCAAAAGCTCATCATTTCTCACACGCTGGATCCATGATATTCGTAGCATCCTTCTGTAGAACCACATTTCAGCTGCTTCACGTTTTTCCTCCATCTTCGAAGATATTGTACAACATTCACTGGCATATTGGAGAACTGGCATGACATAGTAATCCAGTACTATCTTCTTTGTTTCTAGCGAAATTGTCCTGTTTCTTAACACTTTACTCAATTTCGAGAATGCTTCCTTCGCCATGCCAATTCTTCTTCGGATCTGTGTCGCACTTTCCGTCTTCTATTAGAACACTTCCCAGGTATTCAAATTTTTGTACCTGCTTGATTTTAGTATCCCCCACCTGTATTTGGCATTCTGGGAAAACCAGTGTGTGTGTATATATATATATATATATATATATATATATATATATATATATATTTGGTAACTATTGCCGTTGCCTACCGGAGTTTTATGTCAACACAAAATAAAATCGTCGGTGATGGTGGATGTTACTGTATTACTGTCTTAATAACCTCTCTGAAAATGGCTCATGTGAGCCGAAAGCTTAGAACCAAATTAATAAAAAAAATATCCAAATATTGGAGAATTTTTCTCTTTATTTTCAACTGAAATTAAAGCCAAAATACGTTTAGAACGGCTCGGGATTAAACATAATAGTAATTCATTGTCTCTTATATTTAACAGTATATGTTTAGAAAATATATATATTTTCTGCGCGCTCAGGGTTTTGGATTTTTATTATTTTTATTTTCTTACGTCTTAATGCAAGATACTCAGTCGGTATATCAATATATCTGTTGCCGTCATTTTAGACGCCATATCGATATAAATATTTTGCTGTCATTTTTGACGGCAGGAACTCACTTGTAAAAGAATATTTTCCGATAGCGTATTTCTTGAAGATCTGTAGAAGGAATAATGTTCGATTAATTCTACTTACCTTTATCAGCTCTCAGTAGCAAAAGACCATGCTGTTCAATTATGCTGATTTGTTTTGCAGCAATTGATTTATCCAGCACCAAACGCGGAGATACACTCTCTGAAAAAATAAATAAATAAATAAATAAGCAAATAAGTAAATAAAAAAAATAAGCAAATAAAAAGATTCGAAAATGTTAATCTTCAGTAAAAAGGGGATGAAATAACTGAGAAGCTGCTTCTATGTCTCTTCATGTTGTTGACGATCATGACCCTCCACAATTTTCTCTCCTTCATTGCTGGTAATAAATTTTGTATTTATGTTATCCCTCGTAAACCCTGTTGCATCATACATTGACCAGCTCGTTAGGTGGGTTATGCGTTCTTTTCCCCTGTTCCTCTTGCCTTCAATCGGTACTGTGAGTATAACATTTTCCAAACCCACTTTCTTCATAGAAATTTCAACTCTTTTTTTTTCTGATGTTGAGTATAAGTGTTCTTATTGCTTTCATTTTATCTACAACTTCCTCATTGGTTGCATGTTCAGTCCGTGGTATTTTCGGTATCATTTTGTAGAATCGCATTTCAGCTGTTTCAAGTTTTTTTCTTTAGCCGTGAATAGATTGTCCAGTATTTATTGACATATAGAAGGACAGATATTATGTAACAGTTTAGTATTCTTTTTTGTGTCCCTAACAAAATAATGGGAGAAATTCAGACAACTGAATCTTTATTAACTGGTGGATTTCTTCTTTTATGTGTCGGGTCTCTCCTGAACATGAATGGTCTTGGTTCTTCTAGATTTCCCAATCCTTGTAGCCTGTAGCAGTTTTTCGCCTTTTGATAAGAATAGCTTCATTCAGCCATCATTTGACACTTGCTGTTTAGGCAAGAATTTACTACATTTCCCCAATCCTTGTAGCCCTTAGTAGTTTTTCGTCTTTTGCTAAGGATCCCTTCATTCAGCCATCATTTGACACTTATTCGTTAGGTGATAATTTACTACATTTCCCCAACCCTTGTAGCCCTTAGTAGTTTTTCGTCTTTTGCTAAGGATCCCTTCATTCAGCCATAAATTGACACTTATTCGTTAGGTGATAATTTACTACATTTCCCCAATCCTTATAGCCCTTAGTAGTTTTTCGTCTTTTGCTAAAAAGACCTTCATTCAGCCATAAATTGACACTTATTCGTTAGGTGATAATTTACTACATTTCCCCAATCCTTGTAGCCCTTAGTAGTTTTTCGTCTTTTGCTAAGGATCCCTTCATTCAGCCATAAATTGACATTTACTCGTTAGGTGATAATTTGAGACATTTCCCCGATCTTTCTTGTCCTCAATATGTTCTGTTTTCCAAGCCTTCCATCCTCGTTATATGAGCAGGAACTTTCAGCGGTCTCTTCTTGATTTTGAATAGAAGTGTTCATTTTGTTGCCATTTTCTTTAAGACATCCTTATTACTTACACACGCTAGATCAACGGAATTCAAAGTATCCATATATGTCTTATATATGTAATTCGCATCTTGGTATTTTCCTCTTGCTGATGACCATAATTTCTGTTCATTTGTAATTGATAGTTCTTTCTTCTCGCTTTCATTTACTACCCTGCTTAAGGGACTCTGTATTTTTCTTTCCGTGTCAGCCATAAACAGTGTCATCAACTTATGAATATTCATATATTGCGACAATCAGTTTTTAATATATGCCTTACGATTGCCACGTGCGTAAAACTCAGAGTTTCATCTAATAAAAAGAAAAAAAAATGCATACAGTGCGTTATATTGATGCTTTTCATTCCACATGGCGTTTTCTTCTTTATTCCTTTTATTAATGATGTTTCCCCCGCTTCCAGACATGTTCTGTCATGGACTTCGCATTTTACTATCTAGCTTGGCTACACGCTGATTTTCCTTTGTCCCTACTGTTTTCAATATATCATGTGAGTATCAAATTTTCCAGGTTTTCTTTTCTCATTATATATCCCAGAAATGTCAACCATCTATTTCCGATTTTTTGTTTGTTATGTTTTTCTATTTTTTTTAAAAACCGCTTCATTACTTACATATTCCGTCTATGGCATGAACTGCCCCTGAATCCAGATCTTAGGTCTTTGAAATTATAATTTGAGCTGGAAGGTGGAGACAACAAATGTTCATTACCTCCTCGTATAACCGATTTAATAGTTTTCTTAATACTTCGGTTCCTGATCACACTTATCGGGTTATAAGTTTACTAGAACTGTGACAGACATAAAATATGGTTGATCACCATGGATAGAATATTGCAGCGATTGAAAGACAGAAAATCACACACGCACACATTCACAACATCATCTTCAGACGTAACTCGATCGAAGCAATGAAATGCGGACTGCACACGTCTGGAAAACAGAAGTATTATTTAGTCAACATTTTTTTCTCTTCTAAGCAAATCGAGTGTAATTTTAACCAGCTTGGATTTCAACTTTTTCTTGTTCAGTGATGAATAAGAAATACAAAACTCATTTCTGGGACAGAGCCAGAGAAACACACTGGATATTTGAAACCGTTGAAACTAATTGCTTTCTCAGTTTGTAGCGTGTCTTTGGTAAACTGCAACTTAGTAAACCAACGTATGAGGAAGGCAGTGAGATGAAAATAAATATAGAAGGTTGAATCAGCGATAGAATTATTATCTGAATTTATACCTGAAAATGATTTAAAACAATTGTCTTCTATTCTGATTCTTGCGTCTAGTGGTGGTTACCTTATGTAACCAATGTACAAGCAAACTGTTTTCTCTGTGTCTATACGTCTGTAGTTTAAGAATGAATTTATTTTGCACAAATATTTTCAGCATAATCTCCTTTGTTTGTTCTCTTCACCGAACGCTTCCCAGTTAATCACATAGATAAAATATTTTATAGTGAAAAATACAGTGATAAATGGTGGGCCGAGAGAATCCTCTCTCTTATAGTAAAGTCTGTTTGGTATATATATATATATATATATATATATATATGTGTGTGTGTGTGTGTTTGTGTGTTTTTTTCCCTCCAGTTACGCTTATGGAGATAAAGACAATAGCGAGGGAGCGGCGCTCGCTCCATTAGAGAGACAATACTAAGGCAGCGTCGGCTGAATGAATTCTCTTTACTACAAGTTATTAAGGCTCTTGCCGCATGTTTGCTCTTTAACAGTGCCTTGTTATTTTATTTGCAATAATTATGTCGTTGAGTAGTGTATATATATATTTCCTGTATTTTAATAAAGACTATATATATATATATATATATATATATATCCTCTGTATTTTACTAAAGACTATATATATATATCTCCTCTGTATTTTAATAAAGACTATATATATATATATATATATATATATATATACATCCTCTGTATTTTAATAAAGACTATAAACGGACATGCCTTCCAGAACTACCCTACAAACGCAGGTGTCCCCAAGGCTCTATCATAGGTCTGACGCTCTTTCTAATCAACATCAATGATCTCCCCGATGCCATAAGATCACAAGTAGGCATGTACGCCGATGATATCACAGTTTACGCTCACCTCGATCAAAAATGTGGTGTTGATGACAAGGCGAACCTCGCGGCTGAGCTTGAAAAGGACCTCCAATCCGTGGTGGATTGGAGTAGGAAATGGCTCGTAAAATTCAATTCTTCCAAAACGAAGCTGCTGTCAATTAACCACCACAGACAACCGCACCCCCCTCCCATTAGCATAGAACAGGCTTGCCTCCCAGAGAGTAAAACACTACGCCTGCTTGGCCTGACACTCTCAGCGGACCTCAAGTGGAATGACTACGTCGAATCCATTGCTAAATCCGCTGCTATGAAAGTCGGCTCTCTGTGCAGGGCCCGGAAATTCTTTCCGTCTGAATCTATCCTGCACTTATACAAATCTACCATCTGCCCGTGTTTTGAATACTGTTGCCACATCTGGTCGGGTGCCCCTGCTATTCTCCTCGGGTTTCTTGACAAAATACAGCGAAAAATCTGTAATGTGATTGATACCAACTTAGCTGACCGTCTGCAGTCACTCTCTCACCGGCGTGACGTGGCTTCCCTGTGCCTCTTCTATAAATATAATGTAACCGCAATTTCTACTCCAACAACTTCTTTTCTCGCACTTCCCGCCTGTGGAATTTCCTTCCGCATGCTTGCTTCCCCGACGGCTATAACCTCCAGAAGTTTAAATGTAAGGTCAATAAACACCTCCTAACACACTAACTCACATCCATTCTCTCCAACTCTCCCCCTATGTACATCCTACTCGTCTATCGCCCTATGTAACCCACTGCGCTATAGTGGCAGTGGAATGCCTTGCTTGGGGTGACATGATGATATATATATATATATATATATATATATATATCCTCTGTATTTTAATAAAGACATCGTCCTATCAGTCTTCTACCGATATTCGGGAAAGTATTCGAGGCCATAATCAATGCTGATCGATTACTGCCCACAAACTCTTTTCTGGCAGGCAATACGGCATACGCTTTGCCAGGTCCACAGCCGACTTGCTAACAACTGTAACAGAGTACATGCTCCAGGCCCTTGATGAATGTGAAGGGGCTCCCGCGGTTGCTCTGGACATCTCCAAGGCTTTTGACAGGGTTTGGCACTCTGGCCTCCTATGCAAGGTACGGGGTTACGGTATTACCGGTCGCCTGCTTAACCTAATCCAATCTTTTTTAAATAACCGCAAAATGAAGGTCGTTTTGAATGGGCATGCCTCTTCATCCTACAGCACAAATGCTGGTGTCCCACAGGGCTCTGTCCTGGGCCCACGATCTTCCTTATTTTCATCAACGACCTACCAGATGAGATCCGTTCCCAAGTAGGCATCTCCGCAGACGACACTACAATATACTCCCGCACCAGTAAGAAACCTGTCGTGGCGGACAGACATAATCTCGCTGCTGACATTGAACGGGATCTACACTCTGTGGTGAATTGGGGCAAGAAGTGGCTTGTCAACTTCAATGCATCTAAGACCTAGCCGTTGTCTGTCAACCATCACAGTCAAACTCTCCCGCCTCCCATAAGCATGGACCAAGCGATTCTCCCTGAGAGCAACACACTACGCCTCCTCGGCCTTATCCTCTCCTCAGACCTCAAATGGAACCACTATATTGATTCCATAGCTAAATCTACTGCTAAGAAGGTTTGGTCACTATGCCGATCCAGGATGTTTTTTCCGCCTGAATCCATCCTGCATATATACAAGTCAACCATCCGTCCGTGCATGGAGTACTGCTGCCATTTATGGTCAGGCGCCTCCGCCGTTCTCCTCAGTGTTCGCGACAGGCTCCAAAAGAGAGTCTGTAATGTGATAGGTACTGATCTGGTGGCTCGACTGCAGCCACTTACCCGCCGTCGAAATGTGGCCTCCCTTTGTCTGTTATATAAATACTTTCATGGCTTCTGCTCGGACGAACTTAAGTCATTGGTGCCTCCTCGTTCAACCCGACTGTCAACTGGGTCCCACCTATCCACAGTCAGGTTAGTCAAATGCAGACGACAATTCTACTCCTGCAGTTTCTTCTCTCGCACTGCCCGCCTGTGGAACTCGCTCCCATATTCTTGCTTTCCTGACGGCTACAACCTCCAGAAATTTAAATGCAATGTCAATACTCATCTATTAACCACTAGACTCTCTCCCCATCCACGTGTATCCTTCCCTTTCTCTCCATCTATGTATCTGTCATCGCACCTGCATTCTCAGCTTTCTATTGCTCCTTTCTAACTAGTTTGTACTCCTCACTCTTTTCTAATTAATCTTTTTACAGTTATGTAGCCCCCAGCTCATCAGTGGCATTTCTACCTTGCTCGGGGTGAAATGATTAATATACATACACACACATAGATATATCCTCTGTATTTTAATAAAGACTATATATATCCGCTCTATTTTAATAAAGACTATATATATATATATATATATATATATATATATATCCGCTCTATTTTAATAAAGACTATATATATATATATATATATATATATATATCCGCTCTATTTTAATAAAGACTATATATATATATATATATATATATATATATATATCCGCTCTATTTTAATAAAGACTATATATATATATATATATATATATATATATATATATATCCATCCGCTCTATTTTAATAAAGACTATATATATATATATATATATATATATATCCGCTCTTTTTAATTTTAAAGACTATATATATATATATATATATATATATATATATATCCGCTCTATTTTAATAAAGACTATATATATATATATATATATATCCGCTCTATTTTAATAAAGACTATATATATATATATATATATATATATATCCGCTCTATTTTAATAAAGACTATATATATATATATATATCCGCTCTATTTTAATAAAGACTATATATATATATATATATCCGCTCTATTTTAATAAAGACTATATATATATATATATATCCGCTCTATTTTAATAAAGACTATATATATATATATATATATATATATATATATATATCCGCTCTATTTTAATAAAGACTATATATATATCCGCTCTATTTTAATAAAGACTATATATATATATATATCTCCGCTCTATTTTAATAAAGACTATATATATATATATATATATATATATACATATATATATATCCGCTCTATTTTAATAAAGACTATATATATATATATATATATATATATATATATCCGCTCTATTTTAATAAAGACTATATATATATATATATATATATATATATCCGCTCTATTTTAATAAAGACTATATATATATATATATATATATATATATATATTTTAATAAACCGCTCTATTTTAATAAAGACTATATATATATATATATATATATATATATATATATCCGCTCTATTTTAATAAAGACTATATATATATATATATATATATATATATATATCCGCTCTATTTTAATAAAGACTATAATATATATATATATATATATATATATATATATATATATATATATATTCCATCCTGTCATGCTCAGGGGCAATAATATTTTGCCGTCATTTTTGACGACAAGAAGATACACTTGTAGAAGAAAAGAAAAAATTAGTTTCTGTGAGTCACCTTGGAATCATGTCAGCCTTTGATTTGTCATCTTGCATCATGTTTACGTATTATAGTCTATAAATAATTCTCATATTGCAAGTCGTTTTTTTAATTATTTCAGATTATTAATAGTATCCATTTTTATTAGAATTTAAAATGTAAATGAAATAATGAAAACTTAGTTTTGAAAATATTTTTCTCCAAATTTTGTATTTCAAAATTCATTCTGATATAAAAACAAAAACAAAAACCAACAAACAAAAAAAACTACTTACATTATTTGCATTCTTTGTTCTGTTGTCTTCATCTCTATCACAACATTTTGGCTGTTGTACGCTACAACTTCAGGTGATTGGATACATGGCCCAGTGAAATAAACCGTTAGTTAGATCCAGTGAATTAGCCCAAAGAGTTGTGAGTTCAATAACTGGCTACAGGGACCAAAAACGTAGAGTGTTGAGTAAAAGGGAGATAACTAAGACATCCGGAAGTGAAATGACTCATGAAACGTGAACAATATACCATAGTGATCGAAATAAAGAGATTGGTTCGAAATTACAATCACCTGGAGAATGTCGGAACATACAACGGCCGAAACGTTTTAAATATGGCAATACCGATGAGGGAAACAGTCGGAAGAATGTAAATAATGTAAATAGTCAAAATACCACATCTCAGAAGTATGGACAAATATTAAAACAAAAATGTAGAAAAATTAGCAAAATTTGATACGACATAAGATTCAGACTTTGATCATGCATTTTGTCGTTGAATATGGAACTGAATTCTGGGTAATTACCCAGCGCCATTTGCATCTCCTAGGTCATTTTAATTAGCGCAGCAGCAGAATTGTTCTTAACGGGAACGGAGATGAGTTCATTGCAAATATCGAAATAGATTAACACAGTGCCACAATAATTGAAACTATGCTTTAAAAGTTATATCTTCGCTGGACAAGACGTATGAAGGGGATGAAGAGCTATTGTCTATCAAAGACCGTTATGTTCGCCAAACCGGCATCCATCCAGCGGAACACGACGAAAGTAATACAGAGATTCTTTAAAAAGAACCATTTTCTTGGAAAATTAACTAAAGTCAATGTGCATCAAAAGTTGCTGACTGGTAGATATTCTGATCCATATAAAAAAAATTCCGACAATATTCTTTTCCGAACCAAATAAAAAATCTTGTGGTCATGGGACATAACACCGTAAAACCAGAAATCTTTAGACTAGCCGTTGGAGAATATGGCACCTCTCCTGTTGAGAGCTTATACACGGAAATTCATAACGAATTTCAACGGAGTAAAAGACAGCTGAAGTTTCTGGGACATTTAATAAGGGAGGTGGGCTTGGGGAATCGGATACTCACGGGACGGATAAAGAGGAGGAGGAGGAGGAGATAAAGAGGGGAGGGAAAGCAACGCGTGGTATACTTGATGGATTTGAGCAAATGGATAGCAGAGCGGGGTTTGGATAAGGGTTGGTTGGTTGTTTTGTTTTATCGTATATCAACAGTGGATCTTTTAATGTCAACAAAATTTTGAAAAATTCATAGCAATAGTTTGGTAAAAAAGTGTGCATATTTACATATATATTTGAGCCATTTTTTAATTATTTATATTTTTTAGTACAATCCAACTTCTTTTAGGAATTTACGATCTTGGATGAATTTATGTTCGTAAAAAGTTTTCTTATATGACTCGCTTGGTAATAATGTGTTCGCACTAGATCCAAATCTACACACAGTAAGAGTATATATTTCACTGTCAATTTCTGTTGGCATATAGTGCATAGTGGGGATTCTGTGCCCTCTAGTCATAAAAGTTGAGGAATGTAAGTGTGAGCAGGCGGGTCATCATGGCCTGTTCTCTTCTATTTCTGTACTCTGAGTTCCATTCTTCAATAGTGGGTTTAATGTTTTGGGGTTATTAATGAATATATCCCAATGATAGTGCCATTTTTAATGATAATTTTATTTACAACCGTATTATAATCGGAGTATGGAAACTTTGTGTTTGTTGTCGCATCCTTCAAGTTTTTTTTTGCCTCCGAATTCTCCTTGTTACTTCCCGGTATCCCAAAATGGCTTGGGATCCAACAAAAGATTATTTCTTTATTTTTAGCAAGTGGTAGATTCTGTTTAGTACTTGTGTGGTTAAAGGGTCACTAACATTTTTATTTTTTAATGCAGTAAACGCAGATAAAGATTCTGTGAAAATAATGAATTTATTGCGGGTCGTTATGGTTATTATGTCAAGTGCTAAATTAATAGCAATTATTTCAGCGCTATATATTGAAGCTATGTAATTCTTTTCCGTTGCTTATTCTGTTTTAGTATAGCAGCAGATCGTACTCCATTTTCGCTTTTTGCTCTTTCTCTCTCTCTCTCTCTCTCTATATATATATATATATATATAATAAAATTGTATGAGTGGTTATTTTTAATATTCAGTACTTCAGATTTGTATACAATAGGGTTTGTTTTGAACTTGGGATATCTTGTATGCTCTAAGATTATTTTGGGTTGGTTTATGATTTAAGGGGTATAGATGAAATAATTGATTTATGAATGTGTGTTTTATTTATCGAAAATGTTTGATGGATTTTTCTTTTTGTTGGAAAAGTCCTGTGTATTGTGGTTGGAAAGTATTACTGTAAGCTAGATTTAGAAGGCATGATGCTAGTTTTAGGCAGTATTGAAGAGCAAGTTTTTCTCGTCTTAGTTTAAAAGATAGTTCATTTGCTTACGTGTATAAGCTCTCAACAGGAGAGGTGCCATATTCTCCAACGGCTAGTCTAATTACTTGGGACATAGAATGAAGTTTTTACAAATATGTTTTTCTGGCTGATCCATATATAAAGCAGGTGTAATGAAGTTTTGATCTGATTATAGAGTGATATAATTTTAATATTGTTTCTTTGCTTCCACCCCAATCAGTGTTCTATGGTTCTAAGTAATTGTATAGCTTTATTATGTTTGGATCTCAAGTTTTTGATATGGGGAATAAAAAAAAGTTTGGCTAAAAATGACTCCTAAGTATGTGTATTTTTTACAACTGAAATTTTAGTGTGATCAATTTTCAGTACTGGGTCAAGGTGGAGTTCATGTTGGTCGCAGAAGTAGACACATTTCGTATTTTCTATTGAAAATTTTAGTCTATTCCCTGTGGCACATTTGGTAAGCTTATCGATGCATATCTTGAGTTGTCGTCCTATATGTTACATAGTTCTTGCTGTATAACATACCAGGTAGTTTCATAGTTCTTGCTGTATAACATACAAAGTACAGTTTTTTTCCGCTATTTATGGTTTTTACAATATTATTTATTTTGACATTAAACAGGGTAACGGACAAAAAACTACCTTGAGATACACCCATTTCTTGTTTATTTTCTTCAGAGAAAATATCTCCTATTTTAACTCTGAATCTTCTATCTTGCAGGAAATTTTTTGATAAATATTGTCATTCGACCTTCTAGTCCAAACTTTTTTAAGGTCTTTTACTATGCCGTACTTCCACGTTGTGTCATATTCCTTCTCAAGATCATAGAAAACTGTCACTAGATGCTCTTTTTTAATAAAAGCCTCTCTGATAAATACTTCTAAGCGGATCAGATGATCCATAGGGCTTCTTTGACTTCTAAAACCAGATTGATATTGTTATTAATTTGTTACTTTCTAGATACCATATCAATTTGGCATTTATCATGTTCTCTAGTGTTTTGCAAACACGACTGCTAACAGTAATGGGTCTGTAGTTTTTTTTTTTCATTTGTATTGTCTCTCATAGATTTAGGTATTGGTATAACTGTAGTTTGTTTCCATATTTTCGGGATGTCACCGCTCTTCCATATACTATTGTAGATTTGTAGGAGGAATTGATAGTGAATTTTATCTGGTTCAACTGCTGTATTGTCAACCTTGTTGAGGAATTCCATCAGTTCTGTAATAGAGAAAAGTTGGTTGCAGCTTTCAGTATTTTTGTTTTGGGATTTGATTTTTACTTTTTCTGCTTTTGTTTCGATGGTTTGAAATCTTTTGCTTTAATTTTCTGTGAATGGATTTTGCGAGAAAGTTCCGGCAAGATGGTTTGTTATATCTTTCTTTTCGGTAATCTTTTGATTATTATGGGTACGATGTTTGGTAGGGGTTATTGCTATTTTTTGCCAGTTATTTTCAGAATAATATCTCATACGTTTTTCGGTTTTGTGTTATTTATTTTGGCAACATAATTTTTCCATGTATTTGTTTTGGATTCGTTGATGATTTTTTTGGGCTTTGGCTCTGCTATTTTTTTTTATAGGTGTTTAAATTTTCTCGTGTTGGGTTTATTTTAAATTTTTTTAGTGTCGCTCTGCGTAATCTGACAGCTTTTTTTTTGCATTCCTCATTGAATCGTAGGCTATTATATTTTGAAGAGGTGGACATTTTGGTATATTGTTTTCGGCGATTTTTAGCATTGTGTTGGTAAAATATAGGATGTCTTCCTTGTTTTTATTGGTTCTGTGGTTAGTTCGACTAGACACGAAGTTTTAAATCCATCCCAATTAGCTTTTTCTAAATTATAGCAAGGTGTTTTTTTATTTTATTTAGTTTGTTGGTAGTATTGTGACTCCCTTACAAGAGATCAATTCTCGACTTCTTGCGACTCCCTTACAAGAGCTCAATTCTCGACTTCTTGCGACTCCCTTACAACAGCTCAATTCTCGACTTCTTGCGACTCCCAACAACAGCTCAATTCTCGACTTCTTGCGACTCCCTTACAACAGCTCAATTCTCGACTTCTTGTGACTCCCTTACAACAGCTCAATTCTCGACTTCTTGTGACTCCCTTACAACAGCTCAATTCTCGACTTCTTGTGACTCCCTTACAACAGCTCAATTCTCGACTTCTTGTGACTCCCTTACAACAGCTCAATTCTCGACTTCTTGTGACTCCCTTACAACAGCTCAATTCTCGACTTCTTGTGACTCCCTTACAACAGCTCAATTCTCGACTTCTTGTGACTCCCTTACAAGAGATCAATTCTCGACTTCTTGTGACTCCCTTACAAGAGATCAATTCTCGACTTCTTGCGACTCCCTTACAACAGCTCAATTCTCGACTTCTTGCGACTCCCTTACAACAGCTCAATTCTCGACTTCTTGTGACTCCCTTACAACAGCTCAATTCTCGACTTCTTGTGACTCCCTTACAAGAGCTCAATTCTCGACTTCTTGTGACTCCCTTACAAGAGCTCAATTCTCGACTTCTTGTGACTCCCTTACAAGAGCTCAATTCTCGACTTCTTGTGACTCCCTTACAACAGCTCAATTCTCGACTTCTTGTGACTCCCTTACAACAGCTCAATTCTCGACTTCTTGTGACTCCCTTACAACAGCTCAATTCGACTTCGGACTCCCTTACAACAGCTCAATTCTCGACTTCTTGTGACTCCCTTACAACAGCTCAATTCTCGACTTCTTGTGACTCCCTTACAACAGCTCAATTCTCGACTTCTTGTGACTCCCTTACAACAGCTCAATTCTCGACTTCTTGTGACTCCCTTACAAGAGCTCAATTCTCGACTTCTTGTGACTCCCTTACAAGAGCTCAATTCTCGACTTCTTGTGACTCCCTTACAAGAGCTCAATTCTCGACTTCTTGTGACTCCCTTACAAGCTCAATTCTCGACTTCTTGTGACTCCCTTACAACAGCTCAATTCTCGACTTCTTGTGACTCCCTTACAACAGCTCAATTCTCGACTTCTTATGCCTCCCTTACAAGACCTCACCCTCTCATGCAGGTAAGCCTTACGTTTATATTTATGGAACTTCACCATTTTTAGTAGATTTTCGGCATTTTTTCTCAGTTACTTCTACTAATAAATTTCCATTTCTAATTTTTAAACTGATTTCGGTTTCGCCCTGCGAGTTATTATCCTTTCAATGAGATGATAATTTACTTAAGAGGTGTATCTTCCATTAATTCTATGACTATAAATTTCGAGAATTCTTGATTTTCTGTCTCAGAATCTGATTCTGAGAGTTTTCTTTTGTTTTTAGAAAAGCCATAGTTAAGGTTTAGTTATTCATTCATCCTATGCACCCTCAACCACGACAGAGTCCAACTTGAGTTGGGAATTAACCAGGGGGAAAACCCAGTCGCCTTGGTTGAGACGAGGTATACATTAACAGTATACTCGAGCTGGTGAGTAAAACTGAGCCTCTATCAATTTCAGGTTTCAGTAACCAATACCAAGTACCGTATAACATATCAGTGGTCAAAATCTCACTTAACTCAATTCACCTTAAACTGCCGCCTTTTAGCATCTATAAGATAAGAAAATTGGGTATTTGCCATAAACGCAGATTGAATAATACGGTCGGGCCTAAATATATATATGCTAGGGCTTCTCACGACCAGCCGATGGATCGGATTGGGCCTATCTGATAGCCCGTCAGACCAAGTAAGTGCCAGAGTGGTGTATTGCTAGTCATTGACCACTCTGTCGCCGAATCAACGACTGCTCAACCACCAGGATTCCGTCTTAGCGCCTTACGGGTCACCACACACGGCCAACAGGTGGCCTTATTAGTAAAGGGGTCTTACCCCCTGCAGAGATGCAGTCGGCGTCTACAGCCCCAGCCGACAGGGAGATTGGAAGAGGTAACAAGAAAAGGGGTGTTAAGAGCTACATAAGACAAGGAAATGTGGAAGGCCACGATCACCTACGGAGGGGTGGGGAAGAAGAAGGGCAAGGTCTCATTATCTTACAGTTGAAATCGATAGATGTAACTGCAATATCTACGCTAGCAGTTTCTTCTGTCGCATTATTTCTTCCCGAATTTTTTTATTACCTCCCGGTCAACCTTGATTTTCAAAAGTTAAATGCAATGTCAATCGTTATCTTCCGTCTTCTAAATTCTTGTTATTTTATTGTTCTCTCTCCTTAATATTTTTTTCTTAATTCTCTAACACTCAGTAAGCCCTTAAATCTTAGTGGCTTTATTGTTTGGTTTCGGGTTAAATCATAAAAAAATCTCTCCATGTCCTTTAGCTTCTGCATATTCTACTAACCCCCTACCAAAAAACAAAAACAAAAAAAAAAACAAAAAGCAAAAAACAAAAAACAAAAAAACAAAAAAAAAAAAACAAACAAACAAAACAAAACGAAAAAATTGCCTGTTCAGTGTAGATATAGATGGCCATTAACGAATTCGCAAAAAGTTTTGAATACCATTTTAAAACTTTGTTAACGACTTAAAGCCATGTATCTATTCGTCTAGAATAGACCTGCACATAAGTCCCGTCTGCAGGCTGCATGTGGCCTGCGAGACTACCTAATGTGAACTATGAAGTGGGAGGGACTCCAGAATATAATTTTTCTTGTATTCATCAACATAAATTTGGAGACGTCTCGCATGCACAAAATTTGGTTTTGTATAAGCATGACTTTATTCGACCAATATTACACTGAAATCTTTTCTAATTTCTAAAAATGAAAAAAAAAAAAAAAAGCAGAATTTCCTACCCCATCTCCCCCTCCCTCTCTCTCTCTCATATATATATATATATCCTTTTTCTTAATTCAACTAGGTATAACAAGTACTTAAAAAAATGGGGCCTAACTAAACACTATGTATTGACGCAGGATTAAATGTCGGGCAAGATCTCATCCTTTTACAGTCGAAATAGCAAGATGTCACCATAAATACTATGCTACCATTTTCTTACGTTACACATCTCGCTTGTGGAACTCTCTTCCGGCTTATTTAATTCTATTCAGCTTTGATCTTAAAAAAGTAAGTGTAATGTTAATTGTTAGCTCTTTTAAATATTTCTTAAATTTTTTTAATTGATCCTTCCACTTCGTAGTATTTTCCTCGTAGTCTCTAACACTCAGTAACCGCCTGCATCTTAGTGACTTTATTATCTTACTTAGGGTATATTGATTAAAAAAAGGACATGAGCTAATTTATTTAGTTCCACCAATCCAAACTTTCACGGTACTGATCCTTCATGCCAGTTACACATGGGCAAAATATCCCCAATACTTTCGTATTCCATTAATAAGGAAGAGGTTCTACTCAGAATTATTACTCTCTCGATCACTATTCTTAATCTCAGGTCAACTCTTATCTATTTACCTTTCTCTATAATATGTCGTTCTTACTTTCGCAAGTTAAGCCTCAACAACTTCATTCAGTTCCGTCTACCTTTAGTAGTTCTTAGGCCTATTAATGGGCGTAGAATAGTATAAAATAACATTTTAGCCAATGTGTTTCTCAGTTTTACTCAAGCGTACTTTAAATCGAGTAATCATTCAATACTTTCATTTGTCACTATGTGCGTTGTGGCGCAGTGGATATCGGCTCGGAACGAGAAATTGGGTAGCCGAGTTTGAATTCCAACTGAATTCATTGCTTTCACTTACGCGCAAATACCCTTGGGAAAGGTATTAATCCGTCTCTTCCCTCCAGTTATGGGTTAAATAACAGGACAGATTGGGTTCTATAGCCTTGGTCGGCAACCAGTCTACCGCAGAAAGCAATGGCAACCTACTGCGGGATAATCTTCTGCCCAGTCAGTCATGTCTCTTTCGAGACATGATCGCCCAAGCGTGTATCACGTATGACACTTAACTGACTGATACTATGTGCGCTGTGGTGCTGTGAATATCGGCTCACGACGAACAATCGGAGAGCCGAGTTCGAATGCCAGTTGCATTCACTTACGAGCAAATACTATTGGGAAAGGTATTAACCCGGTTCCTCTCCATTCAGCTATGGGTTAAATAGCAGGACATATTGGGTTCTATCGCCTTGGTTGGTAACCAATCTACCGCAGAAATGGCAACCTGCTGCGGGAAAAATATTCTACCTAGTCAGTCATGTCTCTTTCGAGACATGATCGCCCAAGCGTGTATCACGTATGGCACTTAACTGCCTGACTGATACTATAGACATTTACATAGAAGAGGAAGAAGTAGTTTAACACCGATTTGAAGCGTTTCTGCTTGATAGACCAACAAATGTGTTCGTTTGAATTTAAGTTTTGTAAGCGGAATTCACTGATGGGAAGTAACAGGGTAAATGAGGGATTTTGGGAAGTCAAGTGGCAACAAAATCAGAAATAAGTTATATTGGGGTGCTGGTCAATATTAACAGTAATGCTTAGGATGAGAGAGAGAGAGAGAGAAAGAATGTTGGTACACCCTTGGTGGGAGACAGACGTGTTAGCGTCGCAGTTACGAGGATTCTATTTTCGTATTATCAGCCACCATGACGAAATAAGTAGATGGTGGGGATTGAGGATCGAATCCAGTTAACGGAGGTTCAGTGAAAGCAAAATTAGCAGCGTAATTCGGTAGGTGATTTCAATGCGCAGTAACTCTTAATTTCCTTGGAGTCTAAAATATAAAAAGGAGTTTGCAGATTCCTGAAGACAACATACAAGCTCTTGTATAATTTAAGCGAAGAAACGGCATCAACGACCTTCCGATAAAAAAAACAAAAACAAACCCGAAATGAAAACTCGTGTTTGCCGACAGAAACACACTCTTATGACCTCAACGAATGTTAACACTGACCTGTTATGAATAAATATCATATATGCAAAATTCAATTTATAAAAGAAGTCCCAATCAATGACCCCACAAAACCCTAAAAAGAAAAAAAAAAATTAATTTTCTTGCATAAGCAACCTCTCATTTGTGTTTAAATTTTTTCCTGTTTTAATTTTTCCTTAAAAAAAAAAAAAAAAAAAAAAAAAAAAAAAGAGAGAGAAGACATTTTTACTTCTGTGCAAAACAGAAATATCAAAATAATTTTACTGCTTCCTTTTAAAAAAAAAAAAATATTTCAAACTGGCTTACCTTCAAGCACCATCAAGCCGACTTCAGTAGCCACGACCAATTTGTCGCCTGTAACGAAAAACAAAAAGGAAAAAGAAATATCAGTAATTTAACTCTGCGTTAGTCAGAGAGAGTGCTTAGTTCGCCCCAAATTTTTAAAGTCTTCGTAATTCCTACTTGGCAACTTGCTTTATTGCTTCCTCCTACGACTTTCCTGACTCAATAACGGTCTGTAGCACGCACTGTGGCGCAGTTGTAGATAAGTTGCCGTGAGAAGCAGACGCCACGGAAATATCCATTTTCGGAAACCCGAGGTGACTACTTAAAGATTAAATATTCTAAAAATTTTTTAACCATTTTGGGAATGGTTAACGAGATATTTCTTAGTATTTGTTTTTTTTAACCTTTTTTCTTTATAATCGTTTCACCCCATGTAAAGCTGAACTGCCACTGGTGCTCAGGTGGTTACATGAGAAAAGCGAGAAAAGAGAGAAAGTACAGGAGGTAACAGAGAATGGATAAGAAATGGATGGGAATACTGGTGTGAAGAGAGTTACGTGAGAGCTCAAAAACAAGAAGAACAAGACACAGGGGGTGTCGAGAAAAGGATAAGAGAAAGACGGGAATCAAGGAAATGAGACGACAATTGACGATGCACTTAAACTATTACAAGTTCTAACTATCAGGGAAGCAAGTATATGGAAGAGACTTCCACAGGCGGGATGTGCGAAAAAAGAAGCTACTAGAGCTGACTGATTTGATTGTAACAGGGTGGGAACTAGTTGCCGGTCTAGTAGCATGAGTAAATTCGTGAAGAGGGGGAACCAACTAGCTAAGCTCGTCTCGTCGGAGCAAAAGCCTTGGAAATATTTGTAGAACAGACAGAATAAAACTACATCTCGTCGGTGAGAAAGTGACTGGAGTCGAGCAGCCAGATCGAGTCGATTACATCATTGCTTCATGATATTTCGTAAATGGCAGTGAAAGCAATCATCGTCTGATCATAATTAACATGTGTGGGAACAAAAACCATAATTAATAAAATAAATACACAGGAAGTATCGAATGTGGATTACCTCCCTTACACATATTGTCATGTGACTAAGATAACAGTATTAGTGTAAAAAGCAACTAGCTTTCAAAAAAGTTTTTCTCTATATTTTTTTGTTCTTTGTACACCTGTTGCCCTTACATACACTTATACACATGCTGTTTTAATGATCGTATTTTTTGTGAGAAGATGCGTTGAGGTGCCGTCGATATCAGCTCGGAACGAGAAATCGGAGAGCCGAGTTCGAATTCCAGTTGCATTCACATTCGCGCAAATACCATTAGGAAAAGTATTAATCCGTTTCTTCTTTCTCTAGTTATGGGTTAAATAGCAAGACAGATTGAGTTTTATACCCTTGGTTGCAACTAGTCTTTCGCAGAAACTAATGGCAACCTACTGCAGGAAAATATTCTGCCCAGTTAGTCATGTCTCGAAAGAGACATAATCGCCCAATCGTGTATCACGTATAATACTTAACTGACTGACTTATATGATTTTTATTTTAAACAGGAAACATGTTTGCTTATTTGTTCATTTATATTTGAAATTTTAGGCTGTGACTACTTTTAGGGTGCGAGAAGTAGTACCACAACGTTTTGCGTTTTGACGTTACTCAAACACAACCCTGTTCAAGTGGTTAAAAGCCTGTTCTTGGTTTACTTCGCTGATTAAAACAACATCGTATCACGAACATACTCCTCCACCTCCTCCAAAGAACAAAAACGCTCGAAAAAATTTTTTAAATCATTTAAATTTCTTTGAAGTTTAGTTTGGATTTATTTGAAAGATAATAGCCTAAAACTATTCTGGAAAGAAAGAAAAATGACTTTGCATATTTAAATAAAGATTTTGGATATTTCTGAAAACAATGGCACTATTGCTCATCAGATATGGACTTACCAAACCTCCATTATAGACGAAAGATGATAACGATAAAAAATAAAATTGTCCTAGAAATCTTTCAAAATTATTAAATCTAAAGATAAATTAACTAGATTCTACAAAAGTTATGCTTACTACTTGCGTGAAACATTGAAAAAACAAATATTTAGTTACGCACAGTAGCCTGTCAGGTTTCATCATTTTAAAAGGTCAAAGACCCCTAAGTTTTAAAAGGCACGTGTAAAATTTAAACAAATATGAAGGACGAATGACTAAAAACACTATTTTTTATTCTATGGAATTTTATCAAATTATTATGAATAACTGTATTTCTTGTGTTACATAATGAATACAAAATACATTAATTGAATACTAATTAAATTAAAATTCTGAGTTTCATATATTTCTTTTGAATTTTGATTACTCTGTTAGCTTTTTGATCTCATGAAATATTTAATTTCACTCAGTGAGATTTTTTAAATCACTCTGATTTTTAGAATGTATTAAACTAATTTAAGTGATATAATAAATGGGGGAAATTGATCATAACGACTTAGTAAATAAATACTTTTAACTAATTGCAGGAACGGAATTACTTTCTTTTTCAAATTCCATACACAAAAATGTAACAATTGCAAAAAAAAAAAAAAAAAAAAAAAAAAAAAATTAATAAAAGCTTTCCACACTTGAAATTTCTGAGTCTCCAATGGTATCTTTAATTAAAAGTCTCTTATCGCGAACAACAATATGACCAATTTTAAAATAGCATTGGAAATTACAAGTAAATTAAAAAAAAAAATGTAGATTTTTGCATCAACTAATTTCAAAGAAAACTCATGTGTTTTATTAAATTATGCAAGCACCACCTTCATATTTTCTATTATTCTTATTATCATATCGATAAAAATCTTTAGCCATACTTAATCTTTAGCCATACTTAATCAAGCTTGAATAGCTTTATTTGACCTCAGGATAAAAAAAATATTCTCCATTTTGATTGTAATACAAAATGTGAAGAAGTTTATCACTTAACTGAGCAGAGTTTTCTTTTTTTTTTTTTAATCATATCACCCCGGGCAAAGCGGTAAGGCCACTGGTGTGCAGGGGGCTACGTAAGAGTGAAAAGATTGGAAAAGAGAAAGCCGGAAACTACATCCTAAACAGGGAACAAGGGATGAGCCTCTACACCTGTTCAATAGACGTGGGTGGAGTGTGAACCGGGCGATAGTTCAGTCTATCTACTCCAATTGAAAAACAAAACAAAACAAAAAAAAAAAAACAAAAAGAAAAAGTGAAAAATTGGAAAAGAGAAAGCCGGAAACTACATCCTGAACAAGGGATGAGCCTCTACACCTGTTCAATAGACGTGGGTGGAGTGTGAACCGGGCGATAGTTCAGTCTATCTACTACAATTGAAAAAACAAACAAACAAAAAAACAAAACAAAAAAGAAAAGTGAAAAGATTGGAAAAGAGAAAGCCGGAAACTACACCCTAAACAGGGAACAAGGGATGAGCCTCTACACCTGTTCAATAGACGTGGGTTATGCTGACTTCGAAGTTTCGTGAAGCAGATAAAGAAAAAAGCTCCGAGTAGTGAAAATATCTCAATGGTGCGTTCAGCTAACACCGAAGTCGGCATGACTTCTCAGTTAAGTGACAAACCTCTCAAACCTCTCCAAATTAATCCTATTAACGCTCTATCTCGATATCAAGTTTTTTATGACAAAAAACTTGCTTGCCAAAATATATCAGTAAAGCAGTGAAAAGAAAACAAACAAACAAACAAGAAAAACAGCAATCTTCGCACTAAGCATTTTCGTAACTCAACACGATATATTACGGAAAATCCCGAAGATTAACGAAATAGTTTAACAACCGACAAATCGAAATTATTTGTTTGAATTAATCGATTAAAAATAATGTTCAAACAAATAATTTCAATATATCGGCTGTTAGACCATTTTGTTAATCTTCGGGAGTTTCCGTAACATTGTCTGATTACATTTGTTGATATTACGATATATTTCAGAGCAGAGATGGTTATTTGCGTATAATCGAAAATTGTGTCATATAGGCTTGATTTGAATTCGTTTAGACTATAGTATTATTCGTGGTCAACTGGTCTAAGACGCGCCAGATCGACTAGTGGCTTATAGGGGCCGCAAGTTCGAATTCTGCCGAATGACATCCATTTTCGTAAAAAAAATTATCGTAAGTAATCAGGCCGGTAGAAATAAATATACTGTTTGATTAAAAACAGAATATCTACTCAAATACGAGTATCGATTAAAAATAATGTTCAAACAAATACTTTCATATATATATATATATATATATATATATATATATATATATATATATATATAAAGCTGCAGAAGAGATTTGTGCTGCCGAAGGTGAAGGAACAATTGCATATGTGGCGATTTCAAAGTGGTACAAGCATTTCGATTCTGGCGACATGAGTCTTGAAGATAAGCCTCGTTCGGGACGGCTGTTAAAGTTGGATGATGAAGACTTGCAAACAGGGTTGGGCATTGCGCCTTCATCGAGCACTCGAGAATTGGGTGATGAGCTTGGAGTTGGCAAATCGACAATTCACCGACATTTGAAGCAAAAAGCCGCGCCAAGATCTGCATGAACTCACCGAAGCACAAGCCAACAGACGAGTTGAAATTTGCCGTCAATTGCTCAGTAATCCATTGGACGAGCGTTTTTGGAAGCGCCTTGTGACATCCGACGAGAAATAGGTCTATCTGGTCCAGCATAATCGAGACAAGCGATGGGTTCAGAACCGGCAAGAGACACCGTCAGATCCAAAACAAGATCGATTCGGCAAAAAAGTAATGTTGTGCGTTTGGTGGAACTATAAAGGAATCGTGCATTTTGAGTTGGTTCCGAATGGTCGTGCCATCAGTGCCAAACTTTACTGTCAGCAACTTCAGCGGGTCTACAGAAAGTTGAAGCAAAAGTACCCGGCTCTGATCAACCGAAAGCGCACTCTGATGCAAGCCACACACCGCCAGGAAGACCAAAGACAAGTTTGAACAGCTGGACGGCGTTTAGGTTCTGCCACATCCAGCCTACAGTCCTGACTGTGCTCCATCAGATTACGGCCTTTTCCGCTCAATGCAACACTTTCTGAAGGGCCGCCGATTCGACTCGTTTGATGAAGTCGAGGAAGCGTGTCAAGAATTCTTTGATTCGAAGCCGGCTGAACGGTAATTTGACAAGATCCAAAAGCTTGCAGATCGATGGCAGAATGTCTTGGAAAATGATGGTCTTTATTTTGAGCAATAATCTTTGTTGTTTTTGGGAGTAAAATTTCAATATTTTGCAAATGTTTACGAACTTTTGGGACAACCTTATATATATATATATATATATATATATATATATATATATATATATACTAAACCCCATCTTCATCTTCTTCTATCTGCCTTGTCCTTTCAGGACATAGGCAAGCATGGTTTTCCACGTTTCCCTATCCCTATCTTAACTCGTTCTGTTATCCATCTGCTCAGGCCCTTCAAATATGTTATTCACTGCTTTCCCCTGTCTCTTTACCCCTCTATCTAGCCTGTTAGTATTTGGTTCTCCAAACCCTCCTTCCTCATCACATGTCTCAGGAACTTTAGCTGTCTTTTCTTGATGCTTAGTATTAATTTCCTTTTCGTTTCCATCCTTTCCAAAACCTCATCATTGCTCACGTGCTCGGTGCATGATATCCGCAATATCTTTCTGTAGAACCACATTTCAGTTGCTTGAAGTTTTTTCCTTCATATTTGATGATATTGTCCAGCATTCACTGCCATATTGAAAAACTGGCATCACATAGCAATCCAGTAAGCTTTTCTTGGTTTTTAGCGAAATTTTCCTGTCTCTTAATAGTCTACTCAGTTTCTGGAACGCGTCCTGTACCATGCCAATTCGCTTTCGGATGTCTGTGTCGCACTTTTCTTCTTCTGTTAAAACACTTCCCGAAGACTTAAATTTTTGTACCTGCTTGATTTTGACAAGAAAAAGGACGTCAAGATAAAAACGAGAAATAGAATTTCAGAGGGAAGAATAGTAAAGGAAATTCTGGGTAGAGACGAGAAAGGTAATGTCGGAGTAGGAACGAGAAAAGAAATGTTAGGGTTGAGACGACAAAAGGAGCATTAAGAGAGAGACAAAGAAATGCTGCCAAGTTAGAGGCGGAAAAAATTCAGAGTATATGCGAGAAAAGTAATGTCAGGGTGGAGGCGAGAAATGTCATGTCAGGGTGGAGGCGAGAAATGTCATGTCAGGGTGGAGGCGAGAAATGTCATGTCAGGGTGGAGGCGAGAAATGTCATGTCAGGGTGGAGGCGAGAAATGTCATGTCAGGGTGGAGGCGAGAAATGTCATGTCAGGGTGGAGGCGAGAAATGTCATGTCAGGGTGGAGGCGAGAAATGTCATGTCAGGGTGGAGGCGAGAAATGTCATGTCAGGGTGGAGGCGAGAAATGTCATGTCAGGGTGGAGGCGAGAAATGTCATGTCAGGGTGGAGGCGAGAAATGTCATGTCAGGGTGGAGGCGAGAAATGTCATGTCAGGGTAGAGACGAAAAAAGAAATGTCAGGGTAGAGACGAAAAAAGAAATGTCAGGGTAAAGGCGAGAAAATCAATGTCAGGGTAGAGGCGAGAAAATCAATGTCAGGGTAGAGGCGAGAAAATCAATGTCAGGGTAGAGGCGAGAAAATCAATGTCAGGGTAGAGGCGAGAAAATCAATGTCAGAGTAGAGGCGAGAAAATCAATGTCAGTTTTGAGATGGGGAAAAGGATGTCAGGGTAGAGATGAGAAAATGGAGAAATGTTTAATTTTCAGAGAACCAATTACCATTTTATAATCATAACTGTTAATCATATATGGCAGTGAAGAAATAGATTTGTAGCCCATTAACTTTCGACAATGTTCAAGGTAAATGCACCGGATTGAGTAAGACAAAACGCCACAACGGAACCAAATACATCTATCGAAGAAACAGTAATATTTTGCGTTTGCTAGGATCGTCGGTGGTGTTATTTATGTCCGTCAGTCAGTTAAATGCAACACGTGATACACGAATCGAAAGAGACATGACTAAATGAGCAAAAGTTTTTTCCGCGGTAGTTGCCATTTCTTTCTGCGGTAGACTGGTTGCCAACCAAAGCTACAGAACTCCATCTGTCCTGCTATTTAACCAATAGCTAGAGGGAGAAGCCGTGGATTTATACCTTCCACAAGGGTATTTGCGCGTATGTGAAAGCAACAAATTCAAATGGAATTCGAACTCGGCTTTTCGATTTCTCGTTCTGAACCGATGTTCACTGCACCACAACGCAGATCGAATTTATTTAGTCAGTTAAGTGCCATACGTGATACATGCTTGGGTGATCATGTTTCGAAAGAAACATGACTGACTGAGCAGAAGATTATCCCGCAGTAGGTTGCCATTGCTTTCTGCGGTAGACTGGTTGCCAGCCAAGGCTATAGAACCCAATCTGTCCTGTTATTTAACCCATAACTGGAAGGAATAGACGGATTAATACCTTTCCCAAGGGTATTTGCGCGTAAGTGAATGCACTGAATTCGGCTGGAATTCGAACTCGGTTCCCCGATTTCACGTTCCGAGCCGATATCCAATGCGCCACAACGCACATCCTCAGTCGTAATTGCTCTAGCATGAAAAGCTTTCTAACCATTACACGAATTTGAGATACGCAGCCGTCTCTATGCAGACGTATATACATGTATATTTTCTAATCGTAGTATGGTGTAGCACAAGGCAGAGAGAATGGAGCACACAGAATCAAACTCACTATTCAGTCGTAATTGTGATAGACAAGCTTCGCTATATGCAGGCGTGTATATAGGTACTCATACTTGCAGTAATATCTTCCTTGTGTGGAGGCAAGCAACGAATAATATCTACTTTTTGTTCAATTCATTTCTAATTTCAAGAATTATCACCAATACAATGGATATCGACTCGGAACGACAAATCGGGGAGCCGAGTTCGAATTCCAGTTGAATTCGTTGCAGTCACTTACGCACAAATACCCTTGGGAAAGGTATTAACCCCTTTCTTCTCTCCAGCTATGGATTAAATAACAAAACAGATTGGGTTCTATAGCCTTGGCTAGCAACCAGTTTACCGCAGAAAGCAATGGCAACCTACTGCAGGATAATCTTCTGCCCAGTCAATCATGTTTCTTTCGAGATATGATCGCTCAAGCATGCATCACGTATGGCACTTAAAGGACTAAATGAGTTCGGTTCTCAGTGGATGCTCCATACTTTTAGCCTTGTGCCACATTAAAAAATCTCAATAACGAAGGATTTATCACGAGTCAATAAAAGGCAAAAAGAAATTATAAAAAAATACGCACAGGTGTAGACATTCCATGTGTGTTCGAATTGAGAATGATTGGGAGTTAGTGCGAGTACCATAAAATTTGCTAAAGCCAACGTGAAAATGTTAAGAATTGTGCATAAAAAAACTTGCTAAAAATTACAAATCAAAAAAATGTATCTAAAGAAATATGACTGAATGTAGAAAGACAGGCTAGGGGACAAATTCCTGTTGGTGTTCAAACAAAAGCGGCAGACTTGGAATTTAAAAAAGAAACCCTTAAAATAATCACGATGAAAGGATTTTTTAGTGAAAAATTCTAATACAATGCGTACATATTTGATTTAAGCGAAAGCTGCCACTCGAGAAAGATTTCAACATTGTAGAGGTACGAGAATGACGATCAGATGCATGGTTTTTATATTGACGTTGCGAAGTTACATTTGAACAGAGCGTCAACAGTCGGATTTCGAGTTGCATTGTAGGAATGTCAAATGCAACCGAAATGTTAGCTTTATAGAATCTTATCCGTTCCAACTGAGTCATTTTGTAAGAATAATGACAAATTAAAGAAAAAAACAAAAACAAAAACGCTGTAAAATGATTTTTAAAATTTGTTCTTATTGTTTGTATGGAAAAAACAATAGATGAGAGATAAGGAAAACAGGAAAGAAAGAAGATAAAAAATAAGGATAAAAATTAATAAATACAGAAACATGACCGGATAATGAAGTCAAGCTGAAGACAGTCGAGAGGAAGTGAAAGAGAAACTAAAGAGAGGTGAAAGAGAAGCCAAAGAAAAGTTGAAGAGAGGAGAGAGAAAAAAGAAGAAAAAAAGAAAAATAGAACAGAGGTCGGAGGAAGAAAAAGAAAACAGAGGTCGGAGGAATAGGAAAATAGGAAAACAGGGGTCGGAGGAAGGAATAGAAAACAGGGGTCGGAGGAAGGAATAGAAAACAGGGGTCGGAGGAAGGAATAGAAAACAGAGGTCGGAGGAAGGAATAGAAAACAGAGGTCGGAGGAAGGAATAGAAAACAGAGGTCGGAGGAAGGAATAGAAAACAGGGGTCGGAGGAAGAAAAAGAAAACAGGGGTCGGAGGAAGAAAAAGAAAACAGGGGTCGGAGGAAGGAATAGAAAACAGGGGTCGGAGGAAGGAATAGAAAACAGGGGTCGGAGGAAGAAAAAGAAAACAGGGGTCAAAGGAAGTGCAAGCAAAGACAGGTGGCAGGAAGTGAAAGCAAAGACAGGTGGCAGGAAGTGACAGCAAAGACAGGTGGCAGGAAGTGACAGCAAAGACAGGTGGCAGAAAGTGACAGCAAAGACAGGTGGCAGGAAGTGACAGCAAAGACAGGTGGCAGGAAGTGACAGCAAAGACAGGTGGCAGGAAGTGACAGCAAAGACAGGTGGCAGAAAGTGACAGCAAAGACAGGTGGCAGGAAGTGACAGCAAAGACAGGTGGCAGGAAGTGACAGCAAAGACAGGTGGCAGGAAGTGACAGCAAAGACAGGTGGCAGGAAGTGACAGCAAAGACAGGTGGCAGGAAGTGACAGCAAAGACAGGTGGCAGGAAGTGACAGCAAAGACAGGTGGCAGGAAGTGAAAGCAAAGGCAGGTGGCAGGAAGTGAAAGCAAAGGCAGGTGGCAGGAAGTGAAGCAAAGACAGGTGGCAGGAAGTGAAAGCAAAGATAGGTGGCAGGAAGTGAAACAAAGACAGGTGGCAGGAAGTGAAACAAAGACAGGTGGCAGGAAGTGAAAGAGAAGACAAAGACAGATGAAAGGAAATCAAAGAGAAGCCGAAGACAGTTTATATATATTCTGTTATTCAAATACACTGGTTCAAACTACCTTCTTGTTTCCGTGTCTTTCTTCCGGGCTCTAATAGACCACAACAGTTATCAAAGTAGAAGAGAAAGCTAAGTGTACAAACACTGTCAAATGTATCGTGTAGGGCGTACTTTTCTTATTTATGAAGCGTATAAAACCAGTACAGTAATTTTTATTTAGTATGGTTAAGTTTTAACAGTGTAGATCGAAGTCAATATTCAATAAAAATGACCAACCAAACTCTAATTGTAACACCACAGCCATTGTGCATTTTGACTTGGTGTAACGATCAGCAAGCTCGTCTCGCTAAATCAGTTATGACTGAATAAAGAGGCGTAAGACAAGAATGTGTTTTCTCACCGGATCTATTCAACTTGTATAAAGAAGTAATGATGAGAGAAATAAAAGCCTTGCCTTCGTCATTAGTGGCCACAATCTCAGCAATATAGGACACGCAGATAACACAGGGATAATAGCAGACACGGAAAGGAAAATTCAGGACCATCTACAGAAGGTAGCAAAAGAAGCTGAGAAGAAAGGACTAAGCATAAACTAAAAACAAAAAAAAAACAAAACAAAACACTGAGTGTATGATCATCAGCGAAGAGAAGAGCCCAATATACCAAATACAAGTTGGAGAAACTAAAATAAAACAATTAAAAAATTCAAATACTTGGGAAGTGTTCTGACAGAGGATGAAAAGTGCGACATGGAGATCCAAAGACGCATTGGCATGGCCATAGACGCATTTCAGAAGTTAACCAGAGTATTAAGAGTCAGAAAAATCTCATTGAAAAAAAAAAAAAGAAAAAAAAAAGCGTACTTGATTACTATGTAATATCTGTCCTTCTGTATGGAAGTGAATGTTGGATGATCTTATCAAGGATGAAAAAAAAAAGGCTTAAGGCAGTAGAAATGTATTTATATACATATATATTTACAGCTCTGTGAGAGAGTTATCCTACCACTGTATGTACATAATACTGCTTTGGATTCTTCTATATCTACACCGCATGCTGATATATATATTTTTATATATATATATATATATATATATACTTTTAGCAATGTAAACAAATTGCCCCCTCACTTTTTGACACCACCCATAGAAAATTCTTGGGATTATTTACACAAATTAAAAAATTTACTACAGGGCTTGCGAAATAGTATATTGAGGGTTTAGTACCCGGAGAAAAAGAAGGGATCAAAGTCAGAAGTTAAAGGATAACATAATTCAGTACTTAGAAACTGACAGACAGACAGACATTAAATGTATTCAAGATCGTTTATCGGATATTCCATAGCAGTCACTAATCTAGGTACTGACCAGGCTCTCACGTTGATTACATTTGGTGATCATACGAGGACCGGTGTTTCAACGTGATACGGCCATCAGCCATCATTATAATACCGTGACATCAACACAGTAAAAACATTTTTTAATGAGTCACTGAAGTTTTTTAAAAGTTTCCAAATTTGAAACCGATGATTCTAATATTATTCAAGGTTTCTTTTTTATCGAAGTGGATTAAAGATTAGTAGCAAAATTGAGATTCCAATTCCTTAATAGAACATAGCAAAGTTACCTGGTTCAGTGGGAAAAACACAAACAAACGTCACAAAAGTGGATTAGACTTGTGGGTATTAACTGGTATGAAATGTTCTCTGAAAATGGACAGTAGACTGAGAACAACCTACTTGCATGGCTTAATCAGAAAGGTTCAGAGTTTCAAGACGATTACCAAGTAAAAAAGAAGCAATAAAAAAAACGCTGGAGGGTCCAACGACCGAAAGATTTTGAGTCTAACAAGTAAGATGGACGACGTATATAATAACACATTTTTATACGTGCTGCAATCATTAGCAAGATTGTCTCGTTAGGTCTATTACAACTGAGTAGTGACTTCGATATTCACTGGGTGATAAATTCTTTCGGCCTTGTGTTACATTTAAGCTTTGCTTAGTAAATCATTGTGCAGTTCGACGCTGTGTAATGGTTATTCTCACGGTGCCCTATCTACATTGGAATGAACCCTTCCTCCTTCATAAATACTAACCTGTGAGACTTCTTAAAAGAGGAAGTCAAGACATACTGTAACTGGACAGTTCGGACGGACACTTCTATCTTCTGATTAATAACGCTCTTTTTTTGTATATATGTTCTGTTATTTCAATACAATGGTTCAACCTACCTTCTTCTTTTCGTGTCTTTCTTCCTGACCCTAACAGTTATGTACTATTTTTTCTGTCCCTCAATCTGTCCTGTGATTATCAAATTTTCCAAGCACTCTTTCGTCATTATTTATGCGTCGCTCCTCCTTACTACATAAGTGATCATGGCTCGCCACAATTGCTTTTCTTTTGTAGCTATTAATAAATTTTATCTTTTCATTATATCTCCTAAATTCTGCTCCGCTATCTATTTACTCATCACGTATGTTATGTATTGTTTTTCTCTGTCCCTCTTGCCCTCAATCTGTCCTGTGAGTATCAAATTTTCCAACACTTCCTCCTCATTATTTATGCGTCATGTCTCCTTGGTACATATGTGATCGTCGCTCTCCACAATTGCCTTTTCTTTGTAGCTCTTATTACATTTTATCTTTTCTTTATCTCTTTTAAACCCTGTTTCGTTATCCATTTATTTAAGCTCATCAGGTATGTTATTGTTATGGTGCCCTATCTACATTGGAATGAACTATTCCTCCTTCATAAATATTAACCTGCAATACTTTCGGTGAGGCAGTCGAAACGCAGTGTAACTTGATAGTTCGGACGGACAGTTCTTTCTGCAGACTAATAGCACTCTTATTTTGTATATATATTCTGTTATTCAAATACACTGGTTCAAACTACCTTCTTGTTTCCGTGTCTTTCTTCCGGGCTCTAATAGGCCACAACAGTTATCAAAGTAGAAAAGAAAGCTAAGTGTACAAACACTGTAAAATTTATCGTGTAGGGCATACTTTCCTTATTTATGAAGCGTATAAAACCAGTATGGTTAAGTTTTAACAGTGTAGATCGAAGTCAATATTCAATAAAAATGACCAACCAAACTAACTCTTTAACTGTAACACCACAGCCATTGTGCAGGTTGACGTGGTGTAACGATCACCAAGCTCGTTTCGCTAAATCAGTTATGACTGAATAAAGAGGCGTAAGACAAGAATGTGTTTTCTCACCGGATCTATTCAACTTGTATAAAGAAGTAATGATGAGAGAAATAAAAGCCTTGCCTTCGTCATTAGTGGCCACAATCTCAGTAATATAGGACACGCAGATAACACGGGGATAATAGCAGACACGGAAAGGAAAATTCAGGACCATCTACAGAAGGTAGCAAAAGAAGCTGAGAAGAAAGGACTAAGCATAAACTAAAAACAAAAAAAAATAAAACAAAACACTGAGTGTATGATCATCAGCGAAAAGAAGAGCCCAATATACCAAATACAAGTTGGAGAAACTAAAATAAAACAATTAAAAAATTCAAATACTTGGGGAGTGTTCTGACAGAGGATGAAAAGTGGAGATCCAAAGACGCATTGGCATGGCCATAGACGCATTTCAGAAGTTAACCAGAGTATTAAGAGTCAGAAAAATCTCACTGAAACCAAAAAAAAAAAAAAAAAAAAAAGAAGCGTACTTGATTACTATGTAATATCTGTCCTTCTGTATGGAAGTGAGTGTTGGATGATATCATCAAGGATGAAAAAAAATAAAAAAGGCTTAAGGCAGTAGAAATGTGGTTTTACAGAAGGATGTTGAGGATGACATGAACTGAGCACGTGATCAACGATGAGGTGTTAGAGAGGACGCAAACAAGAAGAAAATTCATACTTAACATCAGAAAGAGACAAGTGAGGTTCCTGGGACACGTAATGAGGAAAGATGGCTTGGAGAATTTAATACTCACAGAACAGATAGAAGGAAAGAGAGACAGGAGAAAGCAGCACAAGACATACTTGTTAGGACTGAGCAAATGGGTGGTGGAGCGGGGTTTGGAAATATCTATAATAGCGATCTGTCAGTCTATTTATTCGACTGCAAATGGATGATAATGTTAAAAAAAGCATTTCACCTTTTTTGGTTGGCGTCTTCATGTCGAAGAGGTTTTTCGTAATGAAGCTGTTACAGGCCGTTTGATTTGATAATAACCCACCCCGAAGAAATGTCAATTTTTTCTCTATTAATTCCTTTACTGCTATGTGCTATTTTTGTTTTTGGGACGGGATACTTTGACGTGCTGCAATGGTTAGCAAGCTTATTTCGTTAGAATTTTTCTACATTTACTGATGATCAACATCAGAGTTACTTCAATTGCCCACCTCAGAATAATTAACTAGTAAAGTTCGCACGAAAATACACTGCAATCAAGTCTATACATCTGTCTAAATGTAGTCATATACGCATATTAACAGGTACTAATTAGAAAATATAATTATCATTATCAGTAAATTTGAAACTATCTGTGGTGGTTATTTTTCTTTTCTGCAAATCCAAAATTTCAGTATCATATATGATACACAATGTTTTTTTTTGTTGAAAAAAAAAAAAAAAAAAAAAAAAATGAATTCAGCAGGCCAAGTTCAAACTCTGGTTAAAGCTACTGTGTTCACTTTTTACAAATGCTCTTCAGGAAGTGACAAATTCATCTTCCTTTTCTCAAAATTATATATAAAATAATTTGTACAGAATAGTGAATTCTATCTTCACCGGCTGCCCCTTTACTTTCGACCTTGTGCCACATCTAAGCTGTGCTGAGTAAATCACTATTGCCTTTGGGATAATCAAATATTGTGCTTTTCAGAAAGTTAGTTAGGTCGCAGTTCACCCATGACTGGTTTAAATTCTACACGCCTCGCTTGAAGGTTGAAACCGGCGTCTATCCACGTCAGCGCCAAGTAAATTAACATTTATAGAATTTATATAACCATTATTTCCCAAGTAACATTCATTCATTGCAGTTATTTCCAAATCAATAATTGAAACTAATGTATAAAGAGTAAAAGACAAACTGACATGATTTCTTTGGAGAGTTCCAATCCATAGAACGGAAAGCACTCTATTTCAAAACATTAAAATATTCTTTATTTTTCAAGTTAGAGCAGTTTTTAACATTTTTGAGCTAAGAAAATGTACTGTGTCGTTTTTCCTGTGTTACGTTAATGAATAAACAAATATACAGACATTGGGGTTAGTACAACATATGTATAATGATAAACAGATGATAATATAGATATCATGATACACAGATTTATTAATGTTAACAGTAAAAATATTGTGTTTATAAAAATTTGTTTCTCAGCACAAATTTGATATCGTGATTAACAAACGGAACGAAGATATAAATTCTGCGTTCAATCCTTAGTAGTTCGTCCAGTTGTTTATCGTTTGTACGATTTTTAATAAGGGTTCAAATAGCTTGGTCAAATAAAAGTAAGGTGTATGTACATTTGTAATCTGGCATTTTTATTGCTTCAAACGTTATTATAGTGGATGGTTTGTATTTGAAACAGACACGCCATTTGTTTTTATTAAACAGAATGTATTACATCTATCAGCCTGCGTATTCGGAAAATCCTAGAAAAGAAATTGTTTGTTTACGATTCGAATACGAAACTGAGAAAATATGAAAGCTTTTTATAAAATAAACTGAGTGAAGAGGAAGTGCTTTCCTTAAAAAAGGGAAAAATAGAACCTTACTTGTTGTTCTTCGTGGCCGAGCGGTAAAGCACGCTAAGGGAAATTCAATTGCATACTGTTTCGAAACAAACAGAGTATGCAGTTGTAGAAACAAGAAAGACTGTTCACTTAATAGGATTTTCTGTATTGAAAGAGGAGTATACATTTTTTTTTAATCATTTCACCCCGAGCAAGGCAGAAACGCCACTGATGTGCAGGGGGCTACATAAATGTAAAAAGATTAATTAGAAAAGAGTGAGGAGTACAAACTAGTTAGAAAGGAACAATAGAAAGATGAGAAAGCAGGTGCGATGACAGATACATAGGTGGAGAGAAAGGGAGGGTTATACGGGGATGTGGAGAGAGCTAGAGTCCAGTGGTTAGTAGATGAGTATTGACTTTGCATTTAAATTTCTGGAGGTTGTAGCCGTCAGGAAAGCAAGAATACGGGAGCGAGTTCCACAGGCGGGAAGTGCGAGAGAAGAAGCTGCAGGAGTAGAATTGTCGTCTGCATTTGGCTAACCTGACTGTGAATGGGTGGGACCCAGTTGCCAGTTTGGTTGCACGAGTAAACACCTGTTGAGGAGGGATCAGTGACTTAAGTTCGTCAGAGCAGAAGCCATGAAAGTATTTATAGGGAGTATGTATAAGGAGGCCACATTTCGCCGATGGGGAAGTGGCTGCAGTCGAGCCGCCAGATCAGTACCTATCACATTACAGACTCTCCTTTGGAGCCTGTCAAGAACACCGAGGAGAACGGCAGGGGCACCTGACCATAAATGGCAGCAGTACTTCATGCACGGACGGATGGTTGACTTGTATATATGCAGGATGGATTCAGGTGGAAAAAAACATCCTGGATCGGCATAGTGACCCAACCTTCGTAGCAGTAGATTTTGCTATGGATTCAATATAGTGGTTCCATTTGAGGTCTGAGGACAGGGGAAGTCCGAGGAGGCGTAGTGTATTACTCTCAGGGAGAATCGCTTGGTCCATGCTTATGGGAGGCAGGAGAGGTTGCCTGTAATGGTTGACAGACAACAGCTTGGTCTTAGATGAATTGAAGTTGACAAGCCACTTCTTGCCCCAGTTCACCACAGAGTGTAGATCCCGCTCAAGGTCAGCAGCGAGATTATGTCTGTCCGCCACGACAGGTTTATTAATGGTGCGGGAGTACATTGTAGTGTCATCTGCGTAGATGTCTACTTGGGACTTGATCTCATCTGGGAGGTCGTTGATGAAAATAAGGAAGAGCGTCGGGTCCAGGATAGAGCCCTGTGGGACACCAGCATTCGTGCTGTAGGACGAAGAGGCACGCCCATTCAGAACGACCTTCATTTTGGCGACCGGTAATACCATAACCGCGTAGTTTGCATAGGAGGCCAGAGTGCCAAACCCTGTCGAAAGCCTTGGAGATGTCCAGATGGCGAAGGTCAGTGACGAAACTAATAATTTCAAGAAGGTGTACATCGGTTGCACTGACGGGCCATTGAAAAGGCGCTATTATAATCATACATCTTCGTTTAGGCTGGAAAATCATAAAAATGGTACTAGGCTGGCGGACTGTGTATGGCAGTTTAAAAGAAAATACGGAAGAAGTCGCTGCGTGAAGTGGAAAATTGTAAAGAAGATGAGGACAGAAAAAAAAAACCGTGGAGACATCTGCTACGGGCTATGCCAGGAAGAAAAATTGGCCATAATTTCATTTAGAAATAAAAGAGAATTGCTAAATGCTTAGAGCGAAGTGATATCAAAATGTTGAAAATTACAAAGTATTGGGTATTTACTAACCCGGATGAAAATATTACTTTTTTTTTTAGCCTGGGTAATTTAGTGGGTAATTCCTGTTCTCTATTTGGAATTTTTTTTGTTCCTCTCCTGCTACTACTCTTTCTTCCAGTGTTTATAATTAAGGGCAGCATCCATTGGTTTTCCGTGCCCATGCCTGAAGAGACCTAAAAGTCGAAATCCGGGTAGTGAGATACGGATCCCAAACAATATATATATATATATATATATAGTGTTGGGTTGTTATAATGCTTAGTGTTAAGATTGTTATTTTAAATATTTTTGCAAGAAAGATTTTGTCGTAAAGTGCTCGACATCGAGATAGAGTATTAAGAGAATTAATGCGGAGAAGTTTGTCACTTAACAGAGTCATACCGAATACGAAGTTTCGTAAAGGCACTGTTGTCCTCACTCGTCAGGGCTTAATTTCAATTGAAATGACTCTGCTCAGTTAAATGACAAATTTCTCCACACTAATCATATATATATATATATATATATATATATATATATATCTGTAAATGTAGATAAAATTTAGAGAGGAAATAGCCATTTTCAATATGCATGTCAGTCTAAGACTTGCATTGTCAAACCCATTTAAATTTAATCAAAGAATGAGGAAAAATTCTAATGCCAGAGAATAGGCTAATAAAGGAAGTGGTGGGGGAATGTAGTCTATTATAGGGTTAAGCTAGAGGAATCTTAGTAGTAATTTCTATTATAGTAGTGGGAGGCATGTGGCTTGACCATTGGGTTAGTAGTGGTAGGTAGAAGGGCAAAGGTTACTGCTTAGCCAAATTAAAAAAAAGAAACTTCTATTGTGGTTAATTGGAAGAATAAGAAAATTATTGCAATTTAATTTTATTCCTCTGACGACATATACTAATGATTTCTCTACGTTTATTCAAAAGTACATTCTGATATTGAAATTTAAAAATCTTAATTTTTTTTCTGTTAAACATAGATTACATCTACCTCTTAAGCTATTAGAAGTGCTTATATATATATTGTTTCAGCACTTATATGGATACCCGTGAGTCCAGCGATGATAACTATCTCATCTCCGTTGAAAGATTTATTTATATACATATATCAATCAATTCACTTCAAGCATGGTGATAAGGTCCCCACTTCAATACAGAAAATCCTATTAAGTGAACAGTCTTTCTTGTTTCTACAACTGCATACTCTGTTTGTTTCGAAACAGTATGCAATTGAATTTCCCTTAGTGTGCTTTACCGCTCGGCCACGAAGAACAACAAGTAAGGTTCTATTTTTCCCTTTTTTAAGGAAAGCACTTCCTCTTCACTCAGTTTATTTTATAAAAAGCTTTCATATTTTCTCAGTTTCGTATTCGAATCGTAAACAAACAATTTCTTTTCTAGGATTTTCCGAATACGCAGGCTGATAGATGTAATACATTCTGTTTAATAAAAACAAATGGCGTGTCTGTTTCAAATACAAACCATCCACTATAATAACGTTTGAAGCAATAAAAATGCCAGATTACAAATGTACATACACCTTACTTTTATTTGACCAAGCTATTTGAACCCTTATTAAAAATCGTACTTTGAGTGAAAGTGAATAAAAATATTTTACAAGGAACGAAAAATCCAATCATAAATAAGAAAGTTGGGATAAACTCTACTCCTGGTCAAAAGAGAAACGTGAATCGTTTGATAGACGAACATATCTATTCCTAGACGTGTGAGAAAGAAGTTGTATTACTTACCCCATGAGTCAGCGCATGTGACTTGGTGAGGAAATTCACTGTAGTAAAGCTGCGGTTCCCATGGCTTAAAAAAAGAAGCGAAACAGAGATTATAAAGGCGATTAGAAGATGCGATAAAAACTCAAAACGATTTTACATTAAAACGCATCAATTTATATTGCGATACTCAGGTAAAATGATTTGATCAAACGAGCAAAAATAAAGATGTCAGATTAATCTCATTATTTACATTTACACTATTCTCCTCATTCTTTGTTGTTGCTATTACAACGCTTCGGCCGTTATGCGCTTCGGCCTTATTTAAGTGCTCGGTGATCCGAGTAATCTTCATGGGATTTCTGCCTAAACCGTTTAATCTACGGGTGGTAGATTTTTTCTTTCCGTTGTCCATGTTTTGTTCTTATTTAAAACAGTTCAATTATCGTTTTCCATTTTCCCAAACTGTAAGTGTGCACAATAGAAACAATACGAACATTAAACGAACAGTCTCGTGGCCTAGGGGTAGAATCGCCGACTGACGCCGATTCGGTCGGGTTTCAATCCTGGGTTAGGAAGCGAACAGAGTCTAAGCCGTACTGATGAGCTGTAAGACAGCGAAACAGATTTGTAGGATGTGCGTTGTGGTCCAGTGGATATCGGCTCGGAACGAGAAATCGGTGAGCGGAGTTCGAATTCCAGTTGAATTCATTGCATTCACTTACGCGCAAATACCCTTGGGAAAGGTATTAATCCGTCTCTTCCCTCCAGTCTACTGCAGAAAGCAATGGCAACCTACTGCGGGATAATCTTCAGCCCAGTCAGTCATGTCTCTTTCGTATGGCACTTAACTGACTGACATATGAGGGAATAAGATGAGGTATCCATAGATATAAACAGCCGAACGAGGACAAACGCAGATTAAATGAAGGGTTACTGCATTACCTGGAAGAGACATGGCGCGTGGAACTAAAACAATCTACAGCAATGGACGAAATACAATGTCCGGTTCAAAATTCCAAACAACTGAAAAAGTAAAACATCGGGAATATGGCAACCAAGATGTGGACAATAGTCCGAATAGTGTCAGTCACTCAGTTAATTTCCATACGTAATACAACCTAGGCGATCATGTCTATTCCGATCCACGACTAAGCAGAAGATTTTTCCTCAGTAGGTTGCCATTTCTTTCTATGGTACCCAGAGCTATAGACCCCAATCTGTTCTGCTATTCAACTCCTAGTAAGAGGAAGAAGAGATAGATTAATACATTTCCCCAAGGGTATTTGTACGTAAGTGAATGAAACTAATTCGACTGGAATTCGAACGCGACTCTCTAATTACTCATTTCAAGCCGATATCAATTACAATACAACAATGTAATTTTTTTTCATTAAAACAAATTTTACAGAGAAACATGTTGAAGTTCACTAATTTTGCTATTTCCAGTATTGATGAGAGTTTTCTTGCTAACCTTTGCTTCGACGTCATATAGAACGTCATCATCTTGATTATGCCATTCTTTTCTCTTATTTAGTAGTAACTAGCAGTATAGCCCGGCGTTGCTCGGGTGTAATGAAAGCTTTAAAACTAATCCATGGCCCTGCAGCTCACACTCAGCCTAAAGAATATTTGTGTAAAGTTTGGTGAGAATCGGATAAAAATTGTGGATTTGTATAAAGGACATACAGACAGCTACACACACAAACGTATTGCCTTATATATATATATATATATATATATATATATATATATATATATTATCGATTTTCTGCACTATTGTAAGAACTGCAACCTTGAAACTTCTGAATATCGTTTCTTATGTCTTTGTCTATGAGTGTATCAAATTTGATTAAAATCGAACCACTCCTTCTATAACCCGATTTTTTCGATTGCCGATTTTTGATATTTATCGGGGGTACCTCGACACAAAACCGAGCTAAGAACACTTGCAGACGCTTATAGTACAACTGTGTAAATTTTCAAGAAAATCGGTTCAGTCATTTCAGAGTCTATAGGTAACGGACACACACACACACACACACACACACACACACACATAAAGTTCCATTTATAAATAAGTTTAGATTTAGATTAGATGTGGTTTTGTTATTTGTGATAGTTCCTTGTGATTCAGTAGCAAATGACGAATAATTATGATCTTCTGTAAGACCTAAAACAATAGACTTCTGTCATAATTTTAATACAACGATTAACGTTTCTCTTAAGAATAAAAATTTACCTGTGCATGCTTATTTCATATTTATATAATTGAACGAGTCTAAGAGTGATTAGAACGTTAGCATTCTGACAATGTGATCTGGGTTTGAATGGTTGATTTATCAGGGAGATGATAAACATCGGTAATCTTGATAATACCGGAGCCAGCAAAAAAATGTACCCTAAAACCATACCATGTGCTGACTCAAACCTAGAGAGTGAAACTTAGTAGACAGAACTATTTAGGCGTCGATGGTCATGTTAACATGAAGACACTCGATCTGCGCATCAGTCGCAGTCGGTTCCGCGCCATCTGCGCATCAGTTGCAGTCGATTGCATTAGATCTGCGCATCAGTCGCAATAATTTCCGCTTCATCTGCGCATCAGTCGCAGTCGGTTGAATTAGATATGCGCATGAGTCGCATTCGGTTCAAGTTTATATTAGTCAAGACGTGTGTGTGTGTGTCTGTCTGTCCACGTGCTCGTTTTAAGGAAAAATACTTACCTCCCGTTTAAGGATGTCGGTATTAATTTGACTTGTCGGGGCGTCACCTTTAAGGATTGTCTTCAATTTCAAGGTCTGAAATAAATAAAAACGCTTTATAAAATACACTTAATATATAAAACTCAATTTTTACGTGTCCCTACTTGAAACATCAAATCATATACATATATATATATATATATATATATATATATATATATATATATATATATATATTAATGCAGGTTTCATTGAATAATATAGACAAGTTCTGTCTATTAATTTTGTGTAGGATCCGTTCATACCGTCTGATATACTTGATGGTGATATCATTGAAAGACAACAAAAAATCACTAATTGCTGATTTTTTTATCGGGTCTAAGCTTTCGGCTCACATAAGCCATTATCAAATAGTAAATATTAACACACAGTAAACATAGAACATTTAAGCTATTAACAATAAAGAGAATTAAATTGAAAATATAAGTCCATCCCTACCGTGGCGGATGGCCGAAGACAGTGACAAAATAGTGGCGTTGTGGTCCCTGATCTGATTACAGGCATTTGAGTACGTTATTGGAAATATCAAAATTGATTGTATTCAAGCCAGGTTTAAATTGTTTAATGTAGATTGCTTCGAGGATTTTTAGTTTCTGTTTATTATTTTCTTGTTTGAGTGGATGTATATATATATATATATATATATATATATGAAAAACAAGTCGTGATGGTTAAGTTTTCTATGTGATTTGTTAATCATTATTTTAGGTTTAGTTTATTGAATTCTCTTTGGATTAGTTCTCTAATTTTATCCGTTTTAAAATGTGTGGAATTTTGGACTATCATGTTCATTAGCTCGATATATCCCTATGTCATGTGTGTTAATGTCATAGTGTGTAGTGAGATTATATAGAGCAAATAAACCAATGAAATCGGAAGACTCTGCAGAGTCTAACTCACTCTTTGTTATATCAAATAAACTTCCTTGATTACTGGACTGAGTAAATGATATTAATCAACCATACATAAAACGTAACGAATATCCATTATGAATCCACCTGAAGTCTAATCAAAGTATAACCAAACATGTACTCTTCTCCATAGAATGTAGACTGAGTAAAAACTCTTCTAGCGAAGAATTATTTTATAAACAGATATATTTTTATGATAACCGTGATATCAAATACATAAAAGATATGACTATAACAGAAAGACTAGAAACAAAAAGCATTTGGTATACTTTACTTTTAACAAAATGGTTAGCACTATGTGAGGGCTGAAGCTTCTCAATTTACTTAAGACATGTTCCTAATAAAAACCTTCTAAATAAAAAAAGTTAATAAAAATACCCTTAAATTAGGTTATAGTTGTACAAATAATCTAGAACAAAATTATTAAAAATTTTAATAATAAAATCCTAAATCGGCACGTAAACCAAAGTAACAATAATTATCCAAATAATGAAAAATCAATAGTACAAATTTATGTAATTGTTTAAATCTTAACAATCTCCCACTGGAAAATAGATGTCTAAAAATTCTATTGTGTACCAATGTACTATAACATCAAATGAAAACAATTATTAAAATGTTTACACTGAATCTACTAAGAACACGTTTAAGCAGTGTTGGTATTTGCATTTAACTTCCTTTATTTGACATAAAATAACACGTACCGAAGCCAAACATCCCTTTCTTTGTATTTTTAGAAGTTAAAAGATACAAACAAAATCCCACAAAGTAAAATGGAAATTTCTGGACAAAACAAGAATCTTTAAGTTGTTATAAGACATCTACCCTCTGTGCCTTAAGGAAAAGCTGTAAATTTTCAGGTTCCCTAAAAATAAAGTATTTCTGATTCGTAGAGATTAATTGACAGTTTTATGTAAACATAAAAATATTTCTCTCTAAAATTTAATTCATTAAAATTGTTAATTCATAACATATGTTCTAATATAACTTTAAAATTGAAAATTATTTTACTAAAATAAAGGACACAAACAATACCTATTTGGTTTTCTTGACTAAACTATACCTTAAAATAATTATTTAATTCTAACCTAAACATTTCAGTCCCTTTAACTCATGAGGTAGTACAAAATCAAATTTAGAAGAAAAATAAATGAAATCCAACCTTATGTTAAAAATGACTCTCTACCAATTTAAATAATGCATAAAAAAGTGTCATGTCATGACAGGCTCCTCTGTTACCTTTGGCGAGTTAAATCTTCAACTTCATATTTCAACTTAATTCTAAATTTTGATTGAACAATATTGACACACCTACAAGCATATTCTCCACCTACCACTCCTAATTTTCTAAGTAACCATGAATTCATTTTATATTTTCTAAATAAATTTTCACCATTTATTTTAAAATACCACTCGTATTTTTCTGAAACATGAAAATTTTTGTGTAGTGATATAATGATTTTATAAACCATTATAATAAAATTACAATATATATATATATATATATATATATATATATATATTGTAATTTATATATATATATATAATCGTTTCACCCTAAACAAAGCAAGAACGTCACCTGTAAGGAGAGAGAGAGAGAGAGAGAGCAAAACAATAAGGTACAACGGATGTCGGAGAAAGGATAAGAGAAAGATGGGAATCATAGAGATAGAAGATTGCGATTGACGTCACTTTTAAACTTTTGGAAATTGTAGTTACCAGGGAAGCAGGTATTTGGAAGGGAGTTCCACAGGCAGGAAGTGGGGAAAGTAACTGTTAGAGTAGAAGTGACTGTTACATTTAACTGTTTTGACCGTAAATGCCAGTCTAGTAGCACGAGTAAATTAGTGTACTCGAGGAACCAGGGAAAGAAGCTCTTCAGAGCAGAAGCCGTGAAAATATTTGTAAAAGAGACAGTGGAAAGCCACATCTTGTCGGTGAGAAAGTGACTGAAGTCGAGCCGCCAAATAAGGGTTGGTTACGTTGCAGATCCTCTTCTGGATTTTGTCGAGATCCCCAAGATGAATAGCAGGAGCACCCGCCCAGATATTGCAACAATATTCAGTGTCGAATGGTAGATTTATAAATCTGCAAGATGGATTTTGATGAGAAGAACTTTTTGGTCAGACACAGTGACCCAACCTTCTTAGCGGTAGATGTTGCTATTGACTCGATATAGTCGTTCCACTTGAGGTTGGTTGAGACAGTAAGACCAGTAAGGCGCAAAGTGTTGTTTTCTGCGAGACTAGCGTGATCCATATCGCTGGAAGGCGGGAAAGTTTCTCTGTGGTGGTTAAGGTAGAGCAGATATTTTGGAAGCATTAAGGTTGACGTGGTATTTCTTTCCCCAATTCCTCACAGATTAGAAGTATTTTATTTTCCAAGAGCAGTAGCGAAGTTTAGTTTGTCAGCCTTGGCAGAGTCTTTATTGAGGCGGGAATATTGGTGTCATCTGCATAGATACCTACCAGTGAACTTTATATATATATATATATATATATATATATATAAGTTTAAAAACAGTTTCCACTTCTGCGATATATGCATTAACCTTTAGAAATGAATCGAGTTCTTTTGGTGACTGGCGTGTGTATACACTTCTTATATACAACACGTTAAAATTTCGCTTCTCTGATTCTATGCGTCTATGGCATAGGGTAGCGATTCCGACTGACACCAAATCGGTCGAGTTTCGATCTCGGCCAAAAGCAAGTGGATGTGTCTAGCCACAATGATGTGCTGTCATACAGCGAAATAGAGTTATTCTATATATATATATATATATATATATATATATTTGCTCTGTAATATTTTATTACATGGAGCAGCTCTTCCTGTATCATTTTTTAATATTAAAATAAAATTTTTAATATTAATTAAGATCGGGTCTTTGAAATTTACCTTCCTGCTTTTTCCGCTTGGATTAAAGTATCTGAATTATATATATATATATATATATATATATATATACACTAAGCATACAACGTGATAAAATTTATATTGCGAGCATATTGAAGTTCTGAAAAAGCATCCATAAACACAAAAGAACTATAAATATCGGAGATGTATAAATCTTTTAACAATTTTTTTAATTTTCAAAACGTCAAACAGTGTATTTCATTAGCCTTTCCTTCGGAGATTTCATGTAAGTCATTTCATCACGCATCCACAATATATATAGTAAACATTTTTATGAAGATAACCTCTCAAGGAAAATATTCAATAAGAAAACTATCAAGATCAGTTATTCGTGTACTAATAATATGGATAACATTATTAGCTTCCACAATAACTAAATCTTGAAGAAGTGTAAGGAATCCAATAGAGACAATAGAATGATACTCCACTGTAATTGTAGATCTGGAAATAACTATCCGGTTGTGAGCAAATGTAGATCGGAAAATGTAATCTATTAAGCCCCCATCTACCAAAAGGAAAATAAAGAGAAATGTAATATTTATTTCGAAATTTCGGCAGGAATTTGGAAGCAACGGCTTTATACCCAATTCTTCATCAACCCTAGTTTAAGATAACAAATAATCTTTTATAGAAATTACTGGGAATTAAAAGAAAGTTACTTAAAATTCCAGATAAAATAGAAGCTCATAGGCAAGGCTAGGACCCCAATAAGCTTAAGAGATAGATGTAATCTATGTTTGACAGAAAAAATTAAAATTTTGAAATTTCAATACCAAAATATACTCCTAAATAAACGAAGGGAGATCATAAGTATGTGCCGCCATAGAAATAAGTACAAATTACAATAATTATCCTATTCTTCCAATTAGTGACATTAAGGTTTTTTTTAAAAATTTGGCCCAGCAGTTACTTCCCCACCCACTACAACTAATAATTCAAGGGTCAAGCCACATACCTCCTACTACCAAAGAGGAATTACTACTAAATTTTACCCTAGCCCTACCCAAATAAAACCAATACCTCCCAACCCTTTCCGTTACTTAAGCTAATCTCTGAGCTTACAATCTTTTTCTCATTCTCTCTTTATAAGGGGTTGAAGAATGCATATATTAAATGCTAAATTTTACCTGAATTTACAGATATATATTACACCACAGTAATGTAGCTTCACTGTGGCTTTTCTATAAATACGTTCATGGTAATTGTTCTACTGAACCTTGCTCAGTGATATGTATGGATTTCACCAAATTACAAGATTGCCAACAAGGTTTTCATCAATTTACAGTTGAATTAGCTGGATAAAACCGTAAGTTCTATGCTAACAGTTTCTTCTCTCACTCTTCTCACTTGCAGAATTCTCTTCTGGCGCCTTGCTTTCCAACCAAGTTTGATCTTTAAAAAATTTGAATGCAATGTCACTTAACGACCTTGAAAACTTAACATCCCAGGCAATTCTCTGTGTGCAACAATAGATGTGTGTTGTGCAGCAATTCGATAAGAATATCAGTCTACCATAGTAGATAGACTAAACTATCGCCCGGTTCACACTCCGCCCATATCTATTAAATGGGTGAAGAGGCTCATCCCTTGTTTCCTGTTTAGGATGTGGTTTTCGGCTTTCTCTTTTCCAATCATTTTACTCTTAAGTAGCCCCATGCGCATCAGTGGCGTCACCGCCTTGCTTGGGGTGATATGATTAAAAAAAAATATTGCAATAACAACTTCGGTCACTTTCCCATCGACGTAATGTAGGTTTCTTGCATCTTTGATACAAATACTTTCATGGTAATTGTTCAAATGTACTCGATGGATTTAAGCTCAGTACCAGATTGGCAGCAAGTCTCATCAATTTGCAGTTGGATAGATGCAACCGTAAGTTCTATGCTAACAGTTTATTCACTTGGACTTTTCGTTTGTGGATCCCTCTTCAAGCTTCTTGCTTTCCAGCCAACTTTGATCTTCAAAAAATTGAATTCAGTGTCAATTGTTATCTTCTGTATTCTTGGTTTCCCTTTCACTGTTCTTGCTTCTAAATCAGGTTTTTCTTTTTTGTATTCTTTCACACTCAGTGGCTTTATTATCTAGCATGACTTGAAATGACTTGAAAAAGCTAATGCGTAAAATTAGAAGCAAAAACTGCTCAGCTCATTCAACGATACCTGATACTCAGGTATCAGGTACCGACACTGCTGCATTCTCTTTGGGCAATAGAAACGTTCGATCTTTACAACATTTTCTAGCATTACTCTTCAGAAATGAATCGAGTTCTTTGGTGACTGGCGTGTGTATGCACTGCTTATATAGAACAGGTTAAAATTTACATTCTCTGATTCCATGCGCTTATGGCCTAGGGGGATAGCGACTCTGACATACAGTAAATCATACGAGTTTCGATTCCGGCAAGAAGCAAGTGGATGCGTCTAGCAACACTGATGAGCTGTGATACAGCGAAACAGGCTTGTATGTGAATGACTAATATATATATATATATATATATATATATATATATATATATAAGACGTTGTCAGATCAAATGGTAGCTTCCCCTATGTAGATAGGGGTCGCAGGTTCGAATCCTGCCGAATGACACACATTTTCGAAATAAAAATTTATCGTAAATAATTAGGCCAGTAGATATAAATATATAATACTGTTTAATCAAAAACAGAATATCTACTTAAATACGAGTATTGATAAAAAATAATGTTCATACAATTCATTTCATTATATATATATATATATATATATATATATATATATACACACGTGAAAAAATCACAAGATCGCCAAGACCTACCGCGGTTTCGCACAACGGCTCGTCAGGGCAACGGCAGACCAGGGATTAACCAAATAAATAGACACACCGAGCAAAGACTAACCAACCAGCACCAACAAGTAAACGTAGTTTATAAAGTCAGAGTTTACATTAACGAAAATGATAAAAGCCCTAAAACATACATAGGAGCTACGCATGATAACTTTAAAATTAGGTTTTACAACCATAAAACCTCTTTTAAAAACGAGAAGTATAAACATAGTACAGCTTTATCCGCCTATGTATGGGACATAAAAACCAAAACAAAAAGAGACCCCATTCTGAAATGGGAAATAATAAAAAAGTGCCCTAACTATAATAAAGACAATAAATTTTGTAGGTTATGTGATGAGGAGAAGCTAGCAATAGCTAAATTTGAACCTGCCAACAAACTTATTAACGCGAAAACTGAAATACTGAATAGGTGCAGATTTCATAAGGCAAAATTTCTTGCTTAGTGTCTATAACAATACTGTGTCTCCGAAATTTAATTTTTTTTTTTTTCCTCCGAACCTCCCCTTCCCCAGTTGGGTATGCTGGTTGGTTAGTCTTTGCTCGGTGTGTCTATTTATTTGGTTAATCCCTGGTCTGCCGTTGCCCTGACGAGCCGTTGTGCGAAACCGCGGTAGGTCTTGGCGATCTTGTGATTTTTTCACGTGTGTTTTTGCTCTACGTTACTTCCTCTTTGTTAATTCGAATTGGTTAGTTTGTATCGAGCACTTTTCTTTCTTTGTGGTTGGTTCCGTTTGAGGGTTTTTTTTCTTTGCTGCGAGGTACTGTATGTATTGTCGGTACTCCGCGGTTTTCTTTTTTTTCCCCCTCTTGTCCAACGCTTTATAGCGACGGACAGTAACGGACTTAGATTCTGCCGGTTATTTGTGGTCCTCAAGGTTTGCTTTTGTAAAATTTTAGGATCTAGATACGTACAGAGTCAGTTTTATTATATATATATATATATATATATATATATATATATATATATATATAACTTGTTAGAAAATAATACACATACTTGTCCAATTCGGACGAACTCAGCTTGTCTGGCTCTTTCTTTTCTTCGGGAACCATGGCCGTCTCCAATAACATCACTGAAAGCCCTCCGGTACAATATATTATTCTGCAATAGAAAAGATTAAATAGTAGAAACGGATTGATATGCGATTAAGAATGTTTTCAAAGTACAAAATTCAACAATGACAACATCTGGATTTCGTTCACTTTTTCATTACATTTTCTTTTTGGATTATGCTAAAAACAAAAAGACTGAAAATTGTATAAACACACACAATATACAATCATATATAACGGGGCGTTGACTGAAATACGTGTAGCCATTGAAAATTACCTTTGATGTGTTTATATATAAATAAATAAATATATATATTAACAAAGTTATAAAACTCGTACCTCTCCTAACCCAAAGCTATATCTCTAAGGCTACAATACGGCCGACTAAATCAGAAAAAGCTCCCACTCCACATTCACGTAAACATCATATCACCATAAATAAACCGTTTTCACCATTTAATTTTCATTTCAACTTATCACCCGATGTGAAGCGCACGTAGCAGCTTCGAAACTTGAAAATTTTTGTGTAGTGATACTATGAATTCATAAACCATTGTAACAACCATTACAATATATATATATATATATATATCCGAGTGAATAAGAAACAAAGAAAAAATTACACTTTGTAGTGGATAAAAAAAATTATACTTGTTCTAAAATATAATTTATAAGAAGCATGAGAGAGAGGATGTAGGTGAGTGAGATAGTCGATGAATATTGACTTTACATTTAAATTCTTGGAGATTGTAGCTGTCAGGGAAGCAAGAATTATATCTTAAATCGAAATCCTTCTCCTCAGAGTCCTGGAAATTATATCTACTCAGTTTCGTATCAAAACGTAAACGAATAAATCTTTAAAGAATTAATGGATTTCTTATTTGTTAACCAGATTGATTTTTTATTACTTTAAACATTATAATTTTAGCGGATACTCTTATCTGAGTAGACGCTCTGTTTATTTATTAAAGAGTAAATTTATTTTCGTCTGTCGGCCTGAATATTCGAGAAACCTTATCGAAGAAAAATATGAGCCCCCGGCAGGATTTGTAAAATATGAATATTGACTAAAAGTTAGCGTTTAATGTGTCGGATTAATTAATAAACTTTGATTACTTCTTTAGAAAATTAATGTTTAAATTTGGATCCGAAAATGAAAAGAAATGACAATTTCCAGAAATTCGTGACGAGAAGGACCCTGCTTAAAAGCACTGTTCAGACCTTGCTTGATCGGCAAAAGTCGTCGTGGTCGAGTCGGTTAAAGTGTATATATATATATATATATATATATATAGGGAGAGAGAGAATAAATTTGACGATGAGAAAACGTTTCATTGAAACTAGATTCGATTACGCGTTTCGCCTTTCTATGCTTCATCGGATTCAAACACGAAAGAAAGAAACATGTGCGTGTATTTGCGTGCACGCTGAAATATTAAATCATTGTACTTTTCCCCTAAGCTGGCGTTTCTCATGATTAAAGAAAAGAATGAGTGTCTTTTAAGAAAGCTGTTAATATTAATTCTTTGTCTTTTCTTTATAATCCTTAGTTTATGTCGGTTGTTATCAATATATTTCCCCCAGCTTTTTGTATCGAATTATAGGTAAATTATAATTATAAGGAGATAACTCATGGCTTCCAATCATGGCTTTACTAGAGAAAAACCATGAACATCAAAAATACTAGAGAAAACCATTAACATAAAAAAATTGCAATATAAACTCTGTTAAAAAAGGGTTACTGGATATTAGGTTTATAACTCTCAAAAATTCAGTTGTTCGTGTCCTTAAGGACACATGGCCCAGGGATATAGATATTGGTTAGTTCCTGACTTAGAGTTGTGAGTTCAATACCAGGCTACAGCAGTGGTGAATAAGTAACTTGCAGGGGTAGAGGAAGATAACTCATGACTTCCAATCGAGGCTTTACGCAAGAAATGACGATGAGATACCCCAGTGATTCTAATAAAAAGGGTTTGGCTCGAAATTTCTAGCACCTGAAGAGGGTCGGAGCGTACAACGACCGAAACGTCGTACAAATGGCAACAAGGGTGAGGACAATAGTCCGACTAACGTAAATACTGGTAAATTCACATATCATTTTTAGAATGGCTTGGAAGCAAGACATTCTTGAAGTCTTTTCTGAAATGAAACCAAGGCAAATCCGCATCTAGTTTTACATCCATATATGCTTTAGGTCTTTCCATGTTTTTAAACACACGCACATTATATATTAAAAATATAGTTTAAAGTTAGCTATATTTCGTGATCAATATCAGGGGTACACCATATACATAAACAAGTGGACACAGAGGTTACTCCCGAATGTCAATGCGTGTGTGTATACGTAAGTCAGTCCAACAGAAAAATATTCCAGTTCCACAAACGTGACAACGCAACAAACAGGATTACCGTAACTAGTCAAATCAAATGAAACCATAAATGTTTCGAAGACACATCAAGGTACTCATTACTTTACGCCCCCTAGAACGTAATTCCTTTGTTAATGAATTTTCGCTTTCTTTTCTAAGCTACGTTACACACACACACACACACACACATATATATATATATATATATAAACGTAGAATCCTTGGTATTTTGTAAGGTAAATTCCAACAGAGAAAAACTCCAAAAAGAACTCAATCTTAAAGTTTATTGCTAAATTTAACAGAGTAATATAATCAACAAAAAATTTAGATATTTTACAAATCCATGGGTAATAAATATTTCGCAGCCAAAGCTGCTCTTCAGATCCAAATAAAGTTGCGCAACAATGCCAATATCGTTATTAGATCATATAATCTTCGATATCTTACTATTAGAGGCCCTATTGGTTAAACGCCGTCCTGCCTGCTATCAATCAAACTGTACAGTAGTAGAGATGGCTTGTTAAGTGCTTTTCTAAAAATAGAAGTGACCTTCGCGTCAACCCAGCTGCGTATGGAACGTGACAGCACAAAAAGATCACTCTTCCACAAGAATCTTCAGACAGTAGAAACTACTATGTAGTATAACACACGGAGAATAAATATACCGAATACAGCAGCCTTGAGAATAGCAAAAGTACTAGCCGAAAGCACACGGAACAATAAAAACAATGGGCAATTTTTATATTCTTTAACTTCCAAAACCTGAAAAAAGTTAAAACGCTGAAAAAACTCAATAAAAGATTGCTTGTCGGTCGTATCCAATAAAAAATGCTTAAAAAATGTTGTCGCCCAAATATATATATATATATATATATATATATATATATACATATATATATATATATATATATATATATATATATAAGATTGTTGTATATGTTGAATTCATTTTTTCGCTATTATTAACATATTTAAGGGAATATCTTTACCCTTTGAAAAGTATGCATTGAACATATAAACATCAACGCAGTTATGAAAAAAAAAAGAGGAGGTGGGGGAGACACCTGAAAATTTCTAGTAGACAATATGAAGAGAAAGGTCATGGAAAATTTAACACTAACAGGGCGTATTAAAAATGTATGGACAGAAGAAAACCGGGAGGCTAATAAGTTTGGATAATGTATAGCTAAGTGGGGACAAAGTAACGATAGTCAAGAGCCAAAGATTTCAGGTAAAAAGAGACATGAAATTGTAGAGGGCCTTGATCTTCCAGATTTGAAGGGACACGGCACATAAAAGAATACCTGAATTGTTTCCGTTTTGAATCAATTAATTTCATCTATGTTATTCATTAAACATATTTGTGTAGATGCAAAAATCCATTACATCATGAACAAATATAATATTTTTGCAAAATCCTAATGTCAGTAATTGCCATACGTGATACGCCCTTAGACGATCATGTCTTGAAAGAGACATGACTGACTAGGTAGGAGATTTTCCCGCAGTAGGTGCCATTACTTTCTGCGGTAGGATTGTTTCAAACTTAGACCACAGACCCGAATCTGTCCTGCTATTTAACCAGTAACTGGAGGAAGAAGAGAGATTAATACTTTTCTCAAGAATATTTGTAGGTAAATTATGCGAATATGAGACAAATACGGAAAATAGATCAAATTGCAGTAAGAGATTGGTTTCGAAGTGGAATTAATAAATAACTTGGATCAAGTTACAATTTTCAGTTATTATTTCCCTTCTGAAACCGGAAGAAAAAAAACGATAATATGTAATTGATAATCTGAATTGTAAAACGAAACATTCATTTGGCTACAGAATCTAAAGAGAACTGGTGACTGAGGGTAAAAGAAACCGAAATTTCTAAAGCGAATATTTCTTAGAATTTAAAATTACAAATTTTAATCTTGTAATAAAGACTAAAAATGAAAAACAGCAACAAAAAATAGAATCAGAATGTTACGTTGTACGTTCTTTTTATACAACTAGCAGGATAGCCCGGCGTTGCTCGGGTGTAATGAAAGCTTTAAAACTAATCCATAGAGCTCAGACTTAGCGTAAAGAATATTAGTGTGAAGTTTGGTGAGAATCAGATAAAAAGTGTGGATTTGTATAAAGGACATACAGACAGATAAACAGACACACACACACAAACATCTTGCCTATATATATATATATATATTATCGATTTTCTGCACTATTGTAAGAACTGCAACCTTGAAACTTCTGAATATCGTTTTTTATGTCTTCGTCTATGAGTGTATCAAATTTGATTAAAACTGAACCACTCCTTCTATAACCCGATTTTTTCGATTATCGATTTTCAATATTTATCGAAGGTACCTCGTCACAAAACCTAGCTAAGAACACTCCCAGGTGTTTATAGTACAACTGTGTAAATTTTCAAGAAAATCGGTTCAGCCGTTTCGGAGTCTATAGGTAACAAACGGACAGACAGACAGACACACACACAGAGACAAAATCCCATTTATAAATAAGTTTAGATTTAGATCATTTGGGGTTTTCAGTTTAGGTTCAAGAAGGTGTGACTTAAGCTGCGTTATTTTATTATTACAAGTTGCAAGGGATAAATTGTGATCTACATGACGCAAAAATGAAAACAACACTGACATCTCGTTTTAACAGATATATTTACCAAAATTACACAAAATACTTTGAAATGGTAAAAAGTAAGTATATTTAATAAAATCGCCATCGGTTTCAGCCACGAGATACAAACTAGTCCGTAACCTCTTGCAGGTTTTCTGGACGGTATCTTTGTTTAAGTCAGTGAATGCTGTCATAATCCTTGCTTTCAGTTCATTTTTGGTGTTACGAGATGTTTTGTTCATCTCTCGCTCAAATGCGTCCAACACATAATAATGAAGTGGGTTGCACTCTGGGGAGTTAGAAGAGCAGATGTAAGGGTTGATGTGGTTGTAGGAATTGTCTAAGAGCCTACACACATTTGAAACAAGGCAGCACTACCTCCCCAAGGCACCTGATATTGGCCTCCGTGTTGAGGTTGAGGTACCGAGGAATGAACAGAAGCATAACATCACCATCACTAGTGATCACTCCAAACACCTTCGTAATCGTTATGAGATGGACATCCGAACACAATGAAATGTTCTTATTAAAACTTCCGGTGCAAATTGCAAGGCTCACGGCCTATCACGTTGAATACACCGGTTCTCGCTCGATCACCGAAGTTAAGCAACGTTGAGCCTGGTCAGTACTTAGATGGGTGACCGCTTGGGAATCCCAGGTGCTGTAAGCATATAGTGACGGATGTGCGTTGTGATGCAGTGGATAACGGCACGGAAAGAGAAATCGGTGAGCCGAGTTCGAATTCCAGTTGAATAGCCTGCATTCACTTAAACACTGGTCCCCTTGCGAAAAGTATTATTCCGTCCCTTTCCTCTAGCTATGGGTTAAATAACAAAGGTAGGACTTGGGGACCCTGCCCTTAAAAACAAATCCCAATGAATCTTGATACTCGAAAATAAAAATGTATGACTAGACACAAAACTTATATAAAAACAACAATAAATTGTTGAAAGAAAAAAGGTATTACCAGTAATAAATAAAAATTTAGTGGGCAATAAATGACCCGCCGAGGTTGATTTGCCATAAAAACAAAGCAAATTGCAAGCAGATAAGTATGCTGTTTCCAAATTTCTGGCGGAGGGAACTGAGTCATAGCGTTCTTTTTCTCGCAGACAGTGCCTGACTAACTCTTCTATACTCTGCAGAAGATACATCAATATTATCAAAGACGGTTAGCTTAAGTAGTAAAGATAATTCGATCGATGTAATTCCTTTACACTGGTTCTAGCCATTTGGTCACTATAAGGATGCCAATAAAATTGAACAACTGAACTTCACATTATTTGTATATTAAATTCTGTGACTTCCGTCAGTACGTCCGTCACAACTTCTAAAATTGCTATACATTAACCGACCAAATCCAAATATGGGGGAAGTGCAAATGTGTAAGTAGGTAGAACATATAGTTGATTTTACTAAGGAGCGTAACTTAGTATAACGCACTGTCATTAATGTTTTTTTGGAAAAAGTAAGTTTTATTATTTAACATAAAACTATTCCAATTATTTTAAAAACAATTTGATTAAAATAAGAAATATTTATTTGATAAAAATGCAATAGTTTTTTTCATGTCTTTTTTTAAATTTTTATAAATACAAGAATCCAGTGGCCAGTTCGCCCTGCGTTTCCAAAAACTAAAAAACAAATCACAAGACCAAACGCCCGAAAAAACTGAAAAAATTAGAATTTGGCTCCAAAAGAAAATATTTACACACAGCCAGTTGTATGTCACATGCTCAAGAATAATAATTCTTAGGAATTTATTTTTCGCTGTTAAAAGGGAAAAAAGATACTTTAAAAATATCGTTTACCATAAATTTGAATAAATTTACGTTAAAAAAATTATTAAATCGCGAAGTAGAATTTCTGTTAAAGTATTTTTCCAAGCAAATCAGTTTCTTCAAGTTATGTCGATTTGTTCGTGAAATTCTACGAAACGTAGTTTGTAAATTTAGACAAAAATGTTAGTGATCATTTCAACAATAATAAATACTGTGTGGATTTCAACACGCATTAGTCAAAAAAAATTTAGTTGATAAAAAAAAAAACAACAGAAACTGCGTATGGTCATCAGCAAATGATACAACCCCAAATGCCAAATACAGGTGGGGGATAACAGAATCAAACAAGTCCAAGAATTTAAGTACCTAGGAAGTGTTCTAACAGGAGATGGAAAGTGCGACACGGAGATCCGAAGGCGAATTGGCATGGCAAAGGACGCGTTCCAGAAGATGAGCAAAATACTAACACACAGGAAGATCTCAATAGAAACGAAGAAAAGAGTGCTAGACTGCTACGTGATGTCAGTTCTTCAATACGGCTGTGAATGCTGGACAATATCATCGAAAATGAGGACAAAATTAGAAGCGGTCGAAATGTGGTTCTACAGAAGCATGCTACGGATATCGTGGATTGAGCATACAAGCAACGACGAAGTGTTAGAAAGAATGGCAACAAAAAGGAAATTGATGCTGAGCATCAGGAAGAGACAACTGAAGTTCCTGGGACAGGCAATGAGGAAGGAGAGCCTGGAGAACCTGATACTGACTGGACAGATAGAAGGAAGGAGAGACAGAGGAAGGCAGCGGATAACATATTTGCAGGGTCTGATCAGGTGGATGACGGAACGGGGGTTGCCAGGAGCAACAGGAGCAAACATACTAAGAGCCACAAGGGATAGGAAGACGTGGAGATCCATGATCGCCTACGTCCTGAAGGGACAGGGCACATAGAAAAAGAAGAAGAATGAAAAATCAATTTTCTACAATAATTACAAACGCATATTATAAGATAAAATATTTTAAAAAGATTCTCGATAAGATCCCACATATAGTTTAAAAACTGAACAAATGTCGATACACATTATATATATTATACAACTATCTATATAAAAATATAAAAAAAAACAAAATAACAAGATTACCTTGGATAATTCTGGCATATACTCCTGATAAATATTGCGTATCAACATGTCCAGGGTTCGCTCTCTCTTCTGGGCGAACAGACGGTTGTTCACCGCTGCTTTCTCTCCATTGATCACTGAAATAAGAAAAATAATCAACAATTTCAATGTATATATGTTACTTTGGACCATTTTATTTGTTTATGTAGTTAGGTATACAAGCCCACTAATACACGACAAGAAGTTTTACGGAAAACCCTACAACATCAGGAGAGTCTTTAAAAGCGGTCCTACGCTAAAAAGACATCTCACAAAAGTACCCACATCCTCAAGAAAATAACACAAGAAACTGATTAAGAACTGTGCGTACAACATCTTATGCAGGTGTGGCAAAAATTAACAGGGCCAAACCATTTACCTTCCAAAGAGCTAATGAATGCTGAAAAGCTATAATCAGTAGATATATAATAAAGTTATAATTTCAAGTAGCACCATCTGTAGTATGTCCCGCAGACATAGCTCTCTTCATCCACTGACTCAACTGTTGAGATTTGTTGTAATAATCATCCACTTGTTCCACTATCGGGGTCTTTGGGATTTGTTGCACTTCATCTGGGTTGTCATCTTTGACCATGCGGTCAAGGGTGACCCTATCAGTTGTTTAGAACTCCTATCATAGAGTCATTGAACCACGCAAGCTCCTCCACCATGACAAGAAATGACCGTCAAAAGTATATACTTAGAAACAGACACATGAAAGTCGAATTAGACAGATAGATGTGAACAGACCGAGAGAGATAGATGTGAACAGACCGAGAGAGATAGATGTGAACAGACCGAGAGAGATAGATGTGAACAGACCGAGATGGCCCGAGATGGACAGATATGGATAGTACGAGATGGACAGACATGGACAGTACGAGATGGACAGACATGGACAGTACGAGATGGACAGACATGGACAGTACGAGATGGACAGACATGGACAGTACGAGATGGACAGACATGGACAGTACGAGATGGACAGACATGAACAGTACGAGATGGACAGACATGAACAGTACGAGATGGACAGACATGAACAGTACGAGATGGACAGACATGAACAGTCCGAGATGGACAGTGATGGACAGATATGAACAGATCGTGATGGACAGATATGAACAGATCGTGATGGACAGATATGAACAGATCGTGATGGACAGATATGAACAGATCGTGGATGGACAGAATATGGAACAGATCGTGATGGACAGATATGAACAGATCGTGATGGACAGATATGAACAGATCGTGATGGACAGATATGAACAGATCGTGATGGACAGATATGAACAGATCGTGATGGACAGATATGAACAGATCGTGATGGACAGATATGAACAGATCGTGATGGACAGATATGAACAGATCGAGATGGACAGATATGAAAAGATCGAGATGGACAGATATGAAAAGATCGAGATGGACAGATATGAAAAGATCGAGATGGACAGATATGAAAAGATCGAGATAAATGAATAGATATGAACAGAATGTTGCTGAACTCTTGCAAAAGCCAAACCGCAATATGGAATGGAGGACAGGAGCATGTTTTGGTGAAACTGGCAGCTTTTAGCTCAAAACCTGCATGCTGGAGTTAAATTTAGTTATTATTGCCATCATCATAAAAGAAGTGATCATTCTTGGATACGAGAGAACGACGACAAGTAAAGTTAATACGTTGTATAGAGATGAAACACTCATACTTTAAGAAAAAGAAGTCTCTAGTATGAAACTTTGCCAGTAGATTTTGTAATATCACTGTATATGTCAGACAGGAGCCTAATTCAACAGGAATGACATGAATGAGGTGATACTTACGCTTGACCAGAAGGAAGTCGCGGAACTCTTTATGATTGGCAAAAATAGGAGGTGAAGGTAATACTGGCCCAAACAATGGAACTGATTCTTCAGAAAACACTGAAAGTCTGTCAAGAGAAAAATATAATTATTTATAACAATTGCATTTGATTTGTTATTTTCAAGATCGAACATTGGAGCCTTCAAATATAATCAATCACAGAGGTTAGATTTGTATGGTAGGAAGACATTACTGTGAAAGGGGTGTATGATGACTGCATTTCGGCAATGTAGCAAATCAGGAAAGCTTGTTTTAATTTTTGAAAATAAACCTGAACACGGCATTTTTTGGCTTCGCGTAAAATAAGCCAATATCTCGATTACAAAGAATGAAGTAATGTTGATTTCTTTTGAATTTTTTAGATTGACAACAAACACAAAGCTAAAAAGAAGGAAGGCGATAGAAAGATAACGCTATGACAATCTTTCAAGTGGAGATATTTTTCATTGATTTGTTTTTTATGGATATCAACCTTTTGAGTGTTATTTAAAGAAAAATTCATTTCGGATTGTAAGAATAATTCCTTCTTTGCAATGAATATCACATTAATATTTTTTTCATAATATTTTTTCGGTTCGACTATTTAACCCATAGACGAGAGAGACGAGATATATTTATAACTTCCCAATGTTTTTTGTGCGTAAGCACCTTGTGTATTCAAGTAGATGAGAATTATTTGCCTCTTTCGAAAATCGATACCCGAAATTCCAGCCTTTTTATCAGAGTTCGGATGCCAACGTCTTACATCTGTGGGAATGTGCAATAAAAGTTCACAAAGTTAAAATCATTATGTATGCACACCAAACCTTACAGAAATTTGTTTTTTTTTTCGGTTTCTTTATATCAGTTTCCTGGATTTTTTTTAAATTTATAGAGCATTGAGATGGATTAGCATATTTTTCATTGCAATCCATTCTACTCAGTGTAACATGAACCAAGCTTGGTTGACGAAAGCTAATTTACGTGAAGCGTCTTTATTTCTCTTTTTTCTGAAAAAAAAAAAACAAAAAAAAACAGCATGCAACACGAAAGCGTTGTGAACTTCGGCGTTATGTCACACTTGTCTTCTGCACAAAGAAATAAATGAATATCTCGACAAAATAAGAACGACTTCAATAACTGAATGACATCTGGATTTTGTAATCTAACCTGAAAAATCATAGTACATAATAGACCGACTTCTGTGGATAGGGGATTCTAACCCTTATCTCTTACATCACACGCTCACCCAGATAGATAAAACCAGCAGTTGGAAAGCTGGTTTTGGTGACACCTATGAGTAGATAGATCTATCGCCCGGTTCACACTCCACTCACGTCTATTAACAGGTTAAGAGGCTCATCCCTTGTTCCCTGTTTAGAATGTGGTTTCTGGCTTTCTCTTTTCCAATCTTTTCACTATTACGTAGCCCCCTGCACATCAATGGCGTTACCGCCTTGCTCGGGGTGATACGATTAAAAAAAAAAAGGTGTAACACTGTTGTCCTTACTTTAAAAGTTTATTGAAAAAAAAAAAAAAAAGAAAAGAAATCTTCTTCTATGTGCCATATCTCTTCAGGACGTAGGTGATCATGGCCTTCCATATTTCCCAATCTCTTGCCGCACTTAATAGCCCTCCTTCTGTTATCCCACTAAATCATGACCCCGCCATCCATCTGCTCAACTCCATGAAGTATGTCATGCGTTGCTTTTCCTCGTCTCTAATTCACTCTATCCGTCCCATGACTGTCTGGTTCTCTAAATCCTCCTTCCTCATTGAATGTACCAGAAACTTCATTTGTCCTTTCCTGATGTTAATTATCAGTTTCATTCTCATGTCCATCCTCTCCAAAACTTCACATGTTCTGTCCACGGTATCCTCAGCATCCTTCTGTAGAGCTACATTTCGGTTGCTTCAAATCTTTCCTTCATATTTTATTAGATTGTCCAGCATTCATTGTAAAAGATAAAATAAGTAATAAGAAACATGAAAATCTTGTTAGAAACAAAGAATATAGAACTAAATTGATGGAGAAAGTTGGCCCTCCTATATGGTGGTAATGCATGCGATATCGTCACAAATGAAAAAAAAAGAATTGAGGCAACAGAAATATGGTTCTATAGAAGGTCGCTGAAAATGCTAGGAACCAAATATGTGAGCAACGACGAAGTTTGAAAGAAAATGGAAACAAAAAGGACGCATTATTTGCACTCTTGTCCACATCTTTATTGCCATGTTCACGATGTTTCGGCTGAAGGGAGAAGAGGGATAAATACCGTTCCGAAGGGTATTTGTGCATATGTGAATGCAACGAATTCAACTGGGTTTCGAACTCGGCTCTCCAATTTCTCATTCCGAGCCGATATCCACCGCACCTCAACCCACATCCTGCACAACATCGCACAAACTTCAGCTACTTCAAAAGTTACTTGTTCTTTAACTACATTCTTAAGTTTAGTTAAAGAACAAGTAACTTTTGTGTGTAAAATCTCTGGCATGTTACAATTTTTTTTAATCATTTCACCTCATGCAAGGCAGTAATGCCACGTGTGCTCAAGAGGGTTACAAACAGTTAAAGAGAGAGAAAAGACTGAGTATCGGGGGATTGCGGAAAAGATTAAAAAAATGAAGGGAATTCAAAAAAACACAAGATGGGAATTGATGTTGCATTTAGTTTCTTGAAGATTGTAGTTATCAGGGAAACAAGTAGATGAATAGGAGTTCCATTGGCGGAAACTACGAGAAAAAAAAAATATTGGAATAGAAGTGACGGTTGCATTTAGCTATTTCAACAGTAAATGGGTGGAATTTACATGCCAGTCTAGTATCACGTTTAAACTGATGTAATCGAGACACCAGAGATAACAGTTTGTCAGAGCAGTTGCCTGGAAAATATTTGTATAAAAAATAGAAGAAAGTCACGTCACGTCGGTGAGAAAGTGACTGAATTTAAAATCCTAAGAGAATTTATTACAGCACTGATCTTTTTTTAGATTTTGTCAAGAACGTCGAGATGAATAGCAAAAAAAAAAAACAAAAACAAAAAAAACAGACCAGATATGGCAGCAGTATTCAAAATAGTAGATTTGTAAGATGTGCAAAATTTTCAAACTTCCACAATTTTCAGAGCAGTTATCAGGAAAATATTTATAATTATTAATTATTATATATATAATTATTGCTATTATTAACTTTTATTAATTATGTAATTATTACTTGTAAATTTAAAAAATTTTCACAATTTTCAGAGCAGCTACCAGGAATATATTTGTATAAAAAAGACGTCATGTCACGTCGGTGAGAAAATGACAATTTGAGATGCTAAGTCAGAATCGATTACAGTACTGATCCTTTGTTTTTAGATTTTGTCAAGAACGTCGAGAGGAATAGCAACAAAAAAAAAACAAAAAAAAAAAACAAAAAAAAAACAAAAAAAAAAAACAAAAAAAAAACAAAAAAAAAACAAAAACAAAAAGAACGAACAAACAAAAAACAGACCAAATATGACAGCAGTATTCAATGCACGGACGTATAGCAGATTTATAGGATGCGCAAAATAAACTCTGACGAAAAAATCTTTTTGGCACGACACAGTGACTCAACGTTTCGATGTAGTCATTCTACTTCAGTCAGTTAAGTGCCATACGTGATACACGCTTTTAACTGACTGACGAGACTGGAGTCAAGTTCTCATCAATTTACAACTGAGTTGGCTAGGTGCAGCCGTAAATCATATGCTTGCAGTTTCTTTTCTCGCACTTCTTGCTTGTCGAACTCCCTTCTGACTTCAGACTTTTCAGCCAGCTATAATCTCTATAAATTTAAATATCAATCGCTATCTACTGTCCTCCGGATTAATATATTTTTGTTCTCGTTCATTAGTAATGTTTCTGTTTCTAATTCTTCCACACTCAGTAACCCCTTTTGTCTGAGTGGTTTTACTAACTTGCTTGAAGTGAACTCCTTTAAAAACCAAAAACAGTAAAAATCGTAATATTAAATGTAAAACCATCTAGTTTTAGATAATTATATAGCAGGCCTACTGGGCTTAATTTTAATCTATAAATTTCATTTTATATCAGTCAGTTAAGTGCCATACGTGATAAACGTTTTGGGCGATCATGTCTCGAAAACGACATGACTGACTGGGTAGAAGAATATCCCGCAGAGTTTTCTACAGCAGGCTGGTTGTCAGTCAAGGCTATAAAACCCAATCTGTCTTATTATTTAACCCATAACTGGAGGGAAGAGACGGATTAATACCTTTCCCAAGGGTATTTGTGCGTAAGTGAATGTAAGGAATTCAACTAGAATTCGAACTCGACTCTCCGATTTGTCGTCCCGAGTCTATATCCACTGTCCCACAACGCACAGTCTTAATTTCTTTAACAGATCGAGCTAAAAAGCAATTAAATGGCGTCTGAATTTTGAAGCCTATATTTTCTACAATTAAGGACTATTTAATATTCGATATATCAAGTCTAAGTCTGTATTTTGCTTCATTCATCCCTACCGTAAAATATAGCACCAGTTATAAAAATTAAATTCAGTATTAACTGTATATTTTCAAAAAATTATTACTATTATATGTTAATAAAAAATACATTAGTAATTATAGGTTTCAACTTGTAAGCCATTAAAACCCTTATTTTACTTACAATGTACCTTTAGGACATGAGAAATTATATTTCTCTACTATTTCATGCTCTTTGTATCTCTTAATAAATGCTGCCTATGCTATCTCTCCTAAAACCTGTTCTGCCATTTATTTACACAAGCTCATGGGGTAATTTATGCACTGTTTTCCTCTGTGTCTCTAGTTGTCAAATGAGTGTCAAATTTCCTAAACCCTCTTTCCTCATTATGTTCCCTAGAAATTTCAACTGTATTTCTGGTGTTTTGTATTATCCATCGTTTTCTTTTTCTCGAAAACTACGTCGTTGCTCATATGTTCACTCCATAATATTCTCAGCATCCTTCTGTAGAACTACATTTCTGTTGCTTAAAATTTTTTTCTTTTCATCTATTACGAGACCGTTCTATAGTCGGTACTATATAGAAGGACCTATTTTACATAACACTTAAGTAATATTTTCTTTGTTTCTAACAAAATTTTCATTTTTCTCAATACATTTCTTAGCTTCTGGAAGGTCTTTCGCTATCCCATTGCACCTTCAGATTTCGCTGTCGTGTTTTTCTAAGGAAAACGAGCATTAGTGGGTTAAACTTAACTTTTAGAGATAATTTTCAATAATATAGAATATAAATAAGTAAAATTAATTTCAACTTATAACTTTCGTAAAATGGTTTCTTATTTTTGCTGCAGTTCATGTAAAAATGTATCGTTTCTTTATATTTTGTTTTTTTGGACCGCGCCAAAATCTACCAGTGTTTTGCCTCCAGATTCAAAGTTGAATATGATACAACAAAGTCATGTCTGAGGTATCGTTCTTTTACGAGAAAAAAAACAAGAACTGGAGGTTATATTTTAAATTTAGCAGCACTGATAAAAATTCCGACTTGTAGATAAAGAGTCAGGTGCTAACGTTTGAAGCTGTTCAACTTTCTGAATTGCCGAAGAAGTCAAATTGTTCAATTCAAAATTTATTGACATCTTAAACATTAATAATAAAAAAAACAGTCATTAAAAAGCTTAGTCAGCACTGTTTTTTAACCGATAGCATAAGCGATGGGTTTAGACCTTTGAGTATTTGCGCTTAAGTGTGCGAACTGTATTCGAATTTGAACTCGCTTCTCCAATTCAACATTCCGAGCATTTTTTTGTATATAATCATTTCACCCCAAACAAGGCACTATTGCAACTGGTGCTCAGGGGGTTACATTGAGAGGAGAGCAAAAAAAGAGGACAAGGTACAGTGGGTGTCGGAGAAAGGATAAGAGAAAAATGGCAATTTACGTTGGATTTAAGCTTTTGCTGATTGTAGCTATTAGAGAAGCAAGTTAATGGAAGGCAGTTCCACAGGCAGGAAGTGCGTTAAAAGAATCAGAGAAGTAGAAGAGACGGTTACAGCTGACTATTTTGACGGTAAAAGGTGTGAGACCGAGCTACCAAACTAATAACGAGAGAGAGAGAGAAACCGGTATTGATTACATTGCAGTTACTCCTTTGAATTTTGTCGGGAACCCCGACAGGAATAGCAGAAGCGCCCGACCAGATATGGCAACAATATTCGATGCACGGCCGAATGGTAGACATTTAAATTAAAAAAACATTGATATGACACACACATACATACATATATATATATATATATGAAAATATTCTTGGTGGTACAAAATTTTATTATGGCAAGGAATATGCAAAAATTTAATGACATACTAAGAACTAAAACAAACAACAACCGGTTTCGTCCCAGATTTTAATATTAAAGTCCAATTACATTCAAACCCAACAAGCATTCTCTCTGTTTGCAGAGAGCAGGCTTGAGAGATTTTATGTAAATGGACTCTAGAACTTTTAACTGATATATGGAGTGCAATTTTGATAAGATAGTAAAACAGTGACAACTCAATTCAGACAAACTTCCCTGCTAGTTATAGCATGTTGAGCTATAGAAGACCTGAATGTATTTACTAGTTCACCACTATTTGGTGTGTGTGTGTGGGGGGGGGGGGTAAATGCGATTTAATTATATCTAAATCTAAACTTATTTATAAATGGAACTTTGTGTGTGTGTTCGTTACCTATAGACTCCGAAACCGCTCAACTGATTTTCTTGAAAATTTACACAGTTGTACTATAAGCGCCTGCGAGTGTTCTTAGCTAGGTTTTGTGTCGAGGTATACCCAATAAATATTGATAATCGGGTTATAAAAGGAGTGATTCGATTTTAATCAAATTGATAAAGACATAAGAAACGATATTCAGAAGTTTCAAGGTTGCAGTTCTTACAATAGTGCAAAAAATCGATAATATATATATATATATATATATATATATATAAAAGGCAAGATGTTTGTGCGTGTCTGTTTATCTGCCTGTATGTCTGTATTTTTTTTTCAGCCCTTATATTTTAGTTTTTGCTTTCGGCTCTAATAAGTATAATTGTAGTTCTTAGTCTCAGCCATGATACCATTTACTCAGAGGCCTTATTTAGCCTTCAAAATTCAGTTTACGACGACAAAACTTATTTGATATCGATACCAGGAAATCAAAATTTGACTTATATTCATTCATTTTTCTTAAAGTCTACGTTTTCGCTTTAACTGGAAACAACTATTGCTTTTAGTCTTTCGTGCCAACGTTCAAAAAGTCTGAGCTCCAGGACCATGGATTAGTTTTAAAGCTTTCATAACACCCGAGCAACGCCGGGCTATACTGCTAGTGTATGTATATATATATATATATATATATATATATATATATACTAGACTCCGACTGACACCAAATCGGTCGAGTTTCAATGCCGGCCAGAAGCAAGTGGATATGTCTAGCCACACTGATGAGCTGTGATACAGCGAAACGGGCTTGTATGTGGATGACTAATATATATATATATATATATATATATATATATATATATATATATATTAATTATAATTTATAATGTGTGGTCTGATGAAATTACCTAATTTAGCTCCTATAAATGAATGATAGTTTATAACCAATCTAAATGACGTGTTGAGTTTTCCTTTACAATTATCATATTGCTCTAGATAACATTCATTGAGCTCTCTATACAGATATAACACTTAGTATTTTATATTAAGTTGATCTTGTTGAACTATCCTCGGCTTTTACGAACTGGACACACACACACACCTATATATATATATATATATATATATATATATATATATATATATATCTCAGAGTAGGTTCATATACTATGTTAGGATCAAACAGCATGTACCTGCTAAAAAAAATTAATAAATTTTTTTGGGGCTAGAGATGCCATTCCAAACAGAAACGTGTCTTGCATTGCGGATCATTTTATAAATAAACCGAGTTGTGCTTTGGATTTCAGTGTGAATTGGTTTTCTGTTTTGGTCAGATCATACACGTTATTTCATCTAAAGGTGTTGGCGACATTGTTTATCAGGTCCAGGCGTCTCTCTCTTTGTAAACAAAGAGAGTGTTTACTTCGGCTTGCTCTGCTAGGTATCTAGCATCTTCAGATGGAATAACTATTAGCAAAAGTAAAATTCCCCTCACTTTCATTCATGTTAACCATAACAGTTGAATATTCCTAATAATAATTCCCCGTTTACAGTTCTGATGAGTGGGGACGAAACCAGTCGACTGGAGTTTTAATTAAAAAATTGGCATGGCCATTATTAATAAAATTATTGTCTTTAACGCTTATATATATATATATATATATATATATATATATATAGATAGATAGATAGATAGATAGATAGATAGATAGAGAGAGAGAGAGCTCTGCTTGACAAGATTATATTGTTCAGATATCAAACAAATCGTAACGATTATCGGCACAAAATGGCAAATGGTTTAACCGGTTCCAAGTCTAATCAATTTGTTCTTCCTAGCTAAGGGTTAAATAGTGTGAATAGTGCACGCTAAACCCGCCAGTCTAACTTTGAATTTCAAACAGGAGAGAAGGCGTCAAAAAAAAAAAAAAAAAAAAAAAAAGCATAACAATTCACACAAGAAAGGAAAATGGAAAGTTTTGATCGCTTACGTCATGATATGGCATTAAAAATATCGGGTGATCTTTCATTACAACTAAAAATTATATATATATATATATATATATATATATATATATTGCATTTATTCACGTTCTTCAAATACACGATAATACTTTTACCTGAAGCAAGATGTTGATCTGTTGTAGAGAAAATATCACGAAAGGAAGGTCTACAATCTCACAGGCATGATTTTGATTATTTTTTTCAGAAAACCAAATCGAATTGCACGCGTGATTTAACCAAGGTTACAGAATTGCAAGCTCGTAGCCACAAGCTGTTTTCAGCGTCAACGTTTCTTTCATAGACATTTGAAGGTCAAGGATAAAACAACAGGGTAGTTGATTTTCTAAGCGCCGCTTAGATGTGGCACAAGGCTGAATGTATGAGGTACCCAGTGAAAATCGAAAGAGACAGAGTAGCATCGATTTTGTGTAGATATTCGTTACAAGTGTAGCCTGTCGTCAAAAATGACGGCAAAATATTTAGCTATTTTCCAACGCCTCCTTGAAATATTAAACTGCCCGATCTAAGCAATATTGGAATATTAAAGACGGAGGATTTACCCCGCTGGTCAGATGGAGGATTGTGAAATACGCCAATACTCCCAAAAATTTCAGGGATAGGTGCAATTTAAGCCTGGAGGAAAAATTGTTGATTATAAAATATAATAATCCGAAGGAACGACTTAATCAGCGGAATGAATTAATATTTAAATGCAGACACAAAAATAGATACAAAATAGTATAGATAAATCCTAATTGTGATTTGAATTAGTGTAAATTATATTAATTTACATTAGTTTAATTTTAAAAAAGTGTTTATTTTGAAAAATTCTGGAACGTGTTGTTAATATCATTTTACAGCAAAGGTTATTTGGATTTTTTTAATTTTTGAAATTATTTGTGTTTTTCATTTTTATAATTATTATATTTATAGGTATTTTTTATGTTTCTTTTTTCCTCGTTTTTTATAGAATGTGTATTATTATTATTACTATCATTATTATTAAAGTTTGATAGAAAATTTCTATTTTCTATTATTATAATATAATATAATTTTTTATTATTATTGTCTATTATTAATATTAAGGGTTTTTTAAAATTGTATTTTAATTTTTATTTAGTTTTTCTTACTAAGAATTATTATTTTAACTTTATTTTAAATAAATTACTACTAGTGGTTATATTGTAATTTATATTAGGAGGTATGATTTATTTTTCACCACAAATATATCCTATAATCGGAATATTTCAATTCAAGAGGAAATCCCATGTCGCGTTTCTAAGAATGAATATTAATGTAATAGACATTGGTTTGATATAGGAAGTTTATTTTAAATTAATTTAAATTCTTTTTTATATTGTTCTAATTTTTATCTCTTTCTTTGTTTTTATTTGTCTCCCCTCCCTCTTTTTAAGTTTATCTTTCTAACGCTTCATTTTTGTTTTTTAAGGATTTAATTATTTTAACTGAATTTTTAAAAAATGAATAGGATATTTTGGGATACTAGTAAGAGTAGTTATTTTTTCAAATTGTATTGAAATTATGTTGCACAATTTAATTTTGTACCGTAAATATACCCCATTATATTTTAAATTAAATTTCAGTGTTAAATTTTGACATGTATGTTAATATAATACAGCTAAATTTTCCACGTCAGGTTAATATTAATTTACAGCGAAAGCTTGTTATATTTTTATATGATTATTATATTTATAGGTATTTTTGTAATTTCCTTTGTCTTCTTTTGTGATAGAATGAGTATTATTATTATTACGTCTTAGAGAAATTTTGTTTGATACATACATGTATATATATATATATATATATATATATATGTGTGTGTGTGTGTGTGTGTATGTATAGTTATATTTGTTATCTCTTTATTGTTTTATTTGTCATTATTATTATTATTATTATTATTATTTCTTATTAGTACTGCTAGTATTTTATACAAGTTTTAAGATTGTATTTTAATAAATTATATTTTCTTATTGGGAGTTATTATTTTAACTATAGTTAGAATAAATTACTACTAGTGGTTATGATGTAATTTATGTTAGGATATATGATTTATTTTTCACCATAAATATTCCTTACAGTCGGTATATTTTAATTTAAGGGTAAAAATCCATTTTCACGTTTCTAAGAATGAATTATACACGTCGGTTTCGATCTAGCGTTTTTTTTTATTGTTTTAATTATTTTAAAATCCATTCTATCGTGATTTCTTCTTTTTTCTTTCCTTCTTTTTGTGTATTTTCCTCTTCTGTTAGGTTTATCAAATTTCTCCTGTTTCTATATTAATTTTAGTGTTTTAATTATTTTAATATTTTTTTAAAATTAGCATTAATTTTTAAAATAATAGTAAGAGTAGTTATTTTTCAAATTGTATTAAAATTATGATGTACACTTTTTTTGTACCGTAAATATATCCTAGTATATTTGAAATTAAATTCCATAGTTACATTTTTCCATGTTTTTCTAAGAGAACAGTTAGATGGTTTGAGACGCTGCTATTACGAGAAATGGTGTCAACATTTATTTCTCGTGATACTGTATTTCTTGTTACTGTATCTTTTTTTCTTTCTTTTTCTCTTCTTGCTTTCCATTCAGTTTTTCTGTTTCTCCTTTTTTTCCCCTTTTTTCTCTTTACATTAATCAATCATCTATCTTTTCTTTATCCTTGCTTTCCTCTTTCTTCGGGTGTTTTTTTTTCGAATGAGGGAGAAATTTTCGTAAATAACCGTTAAAAATGTCTACTCTAATATGGACATGTGAGCGTCAATGTAAAATTAAATAAAAGAAATCTTTTTTGTGGGGATATTTTGAAGACCAACTGTTGTACAATTTGGGTCTGACGAGGCGCGATAATAACATCAGGACGCGGTGAAATATGTATTACCCATTGTAATAATCTAAAATCTTTTATAAATTATATTACTCTGTTAAATTAAATATTAAATCATAAATTATATAAGAACTGTCCAAAGCCTTTGTACGTTCGAGCGTTTTCGTGTATACTTTTAGCCATTATCAAGAATTAATTTTGTTTTACTTGTAAATAAACATGTGAAAAATTAATGCATATAAAAATTATACGAATGCCTGAAAGAATTACAGTATTTACATTATTCGGACTATTGTTTTCATTTTGTTGCCATTTGTACGACATTTCGGCCGTTGTACGCTCCGGTCTTCTTCAGGGGCTAAGAATTTCAAACCGAAACCTTTATTATAATCACTGGGGTATACCATCAAAAATACTAGAGAAAACCATTAACATCGAAAAATGGAAATATGAACTCTGGTAAAAAAAAGGTTACTGGATATTAGGTTTATTCGTCCCGAAAATTCAGTTGTTCTTGTCCTTAAGGACACATGACCCAGTGGATATAGACGTTAGTTAGTTTCTGTGACTTGACCCAAAGAGTTGAGAGTTCAATACCAAATAATTTGCAGGGTTAGAGGGAGATAACTCTGGACTTCCAATAGAGGCTTTACGCAAGGATGATATAATAAAGGGTTCGGTTCGAAATTCCTAGTAGAGCGTACAACGTACAATAATAACGAATGATGTAAATACTACCTCATCTCAGAAATATAGACAAATACATGAAAAATTATATAAAAAACTTTAGTTCAAACTGATGAGATTTTTTCACATTCACTATATAGTTCCAATGCTGCTCCGAGTGACTATGGTCTATTCCGCTCAACGACACACTTGCGATTCAGTAATTTTGATGAAGGAAGCTTGTTTATGTATATATATCAAAGCCAGGATATTAGGGACAGATGTTAATGTTGGCTGATCGCTAGCAGAAGAACACCGAGAATGTTGGATTTATTTTAAAGAATAAAATCTGGTTCCATAAAATTATTCTATGGAACAATCCATAAAATATTTTTTCTGCGTCTTTCCAAGTGACTCAGGACACATATCAAGATTATGAAAATTTCAAGAGTTATCGCATGACCGATATTTCACTGGAGAGTTTATGGTTTATTTTCTCGTTTTAAATTTAATCGATTTCTGTATTAAGAGTCGTGTTTGCTACTTGAAATGACCGGTAATCATCGAAGTATTTTATTAATTAAAGAGAAAACAATGAATACTCACTTGTATGCATCCTGCTCTTGGCTGTACATAACAACGGCGTATATATCTTGGAAATAGTTCAGAAAAATAACCACCCAAAAAAAGTAATAAAAAAAGAACAGAAAAAAAAAGCATTGAAAGACAATATTTACTGAAAACGTCGTTCCTCTTCTGTCTTAGAAATTAATTAATTCTGTGCTTAATCATTATTTGGATAGAGAACAATCTCGAACATTTTATAGCCTAACGGACAAGTAAATTTAAACAAAATTACTATCATTAGGATTTTCTTTGTCCAAAAGTTCAGCAAAATAAAGCACCACTGTTGACCTCAAATATTTGAAGAAATGGAGAGTTTTTTTTTAACCGGTCAAAAAAAAAAAAAAAAAAAAAAAAAAAAAGAAAGAAAGAAAGAAAGAAAAAAAAGTACTGTATTTGAAGAAATATTCTAAATATGTATCATATTGCACCGTATTTTCTCCGGACCTTTCCGGATGTTACCCCAATTTACGGGAAACGTATATCATAAAATAATTTGCTTATAAAAAGTCAGTCAGTTAAGTGCCATACGTGAAACAGACATGACTGACTGGGCAGAAGATTATCCCGCAGTTGGTTGCCATTGCTTTCTGCAGTAGACTGGTTGCCGACCAAGGCTATAGAACCCAATCTGTCCTGTCATTTAACCCATAACTGGAACGAAGAGACGGATTAAACTAATAAAAAATATTTCTTTTAGTTTTATGTACGAAATATACGGCGAGTCACAGGAGATGGCAGATAAAGAAATATAGCAATCTGTTCATAGCTTTTGTTTAGCACATAATATTAAACGTATTTCTTGGAGTGATTTGAAGAAACCGTATTTTTCTGCCATTTTCTTTTTCTAATCTCCATTCATTATTCCTAAAACAAGTAACAACGTCTTCATGACAAAAGATTTGGTGGTTGGTTATATTCAGTGGTATATCAACACCTCTATGGGTTATTTAATGCCGAAATCGAAATATTTTGTACTCAAATTTACCTTATTTTTTGCACTGACGAAAACGACAAATATCTTTTATTAGCTTGCCATGAAAACCTATGAAAATTTATTTATGTAAATCCGGTCAACTTCCAAAAAATTTCGAAATGAAACCATTATTTAATCTAGTTAAGCACTAGATAGGCTATAGCACAAACACTAGCGATTGATATTTCTAGGTGTCTTAAAAATGTATGCATACCTCGATCGCAAGTAAATTAAGTTCCGTAAAGCCTTATCAACGCGTCATGTAAACCTATATATACGTCGATATCAGGAAATGCAATTTTCGTAAAATCTTATGATAAAGTAGTTCAACTAGGGTGAAGGGGATGGGGGGAGAAAAACCCTAATTTTAAACCTCCACTGCCTGGCGGTCATAGCCAAACACGGAAAAAGGCTATGGAAATAAATCCAGACAGACCAAAACGAAGTGGAGACCCAAAGGTGGTTATCTGTTAAGGCTGACAACTTTCCGAGAGTTTCCGTATTCAAGCCGTCCTTAAAGGTAATGACCTCTGTTCTTTTAGATCTTGTCATTACGAACATGAGTAGGAGACATGACGTTTGAGCAGCGCACAGCCTTCATTTACCATTGTCAAAGCGTACGTCTTGGAGAGGTCATTTCAGTTTCACAGCCAAAAGAATTGAATTTTGTCCAAATTGGCAGCTACCTTTATCTCGCGAAAAAGACATACTTTTTATTAGTTCGTCATGAAAACCTATGTAAATTTATTGAGAGCTTTTCACTAAGTCATGAAAACATATACACGTTGACAACAGGCAATCAATATATGTATAATCAAGGATAAGCAGTATATCTTAAAAACATATGTATATATCGACAGCTTTTAATGTAAGTTTTATCAAAGCTCATCAGTACGTCCTGAAAACGTAGGTGTTCGTCAACAGCAAATAAATTAAGCTTTGTAAAAGCTTATAAGTACAACTTGGAAGCGTAAATAAACGTTTTCAGCAGGCAACGTAAGTTTCATAAAAGCACATCAGTATGTCCAGAAAGCGTATGTCCAGAAGAATGATTAAATTTCGTAAAGGCTTATGGCAATATAAATTTTGTAAAGAATTATCAGTACGACATGAAGACGTATGCATTCGTCGACTACAAGCAGTGTAAATTTCATAAAGGTTCATCAGTGCGACATGAGAACGTATGTATACATCGACAGCAGTCAATATGAGTTGAGGAATAAAGCTAACCTATGTCTGTAGCAGCGAAAGTGTTGACATATCACAAAGAACGAACATGAGGGGAAACACCCTATGTCATCAATTTGGTATGCTAATTATAAAACATCACCTTGCAATTTCCCCGTATTTTGTCATGCGTTTCCCCACAAAAGGATACGTGTAAAATGTGTCTTCATCATGTTCGGCTTAAAAGTTGGTTGTTTGTCAAAGTCACAGTCAAAGTAGACAATGTTGACGATGTCATTTCCAATATGGCGCTTTCTTTCAACCTGAAAAAGCAAACAGAAATAATAGAAAAACAAACTATTATAATACTCTTGCTTCCTGTTATATGATGGAAATACAATAAAGAAAAGTTAGTAAGTTGTATGTATAGGGCCGGTTTATCCTTTAGATTAGTATACGCCGTGATTTAAGGTCCCTCAAGTCTTTATAAAGCAATAATTTTAATTTTCTAGACGTTGCAAATAGTTTCAGAAACTGAAAAGGATATCAGTATGAAAAACTCATAGTTATTTGGCTTTGCAAGAAGCAAAACATGGAAAAGAAAGTTTTATTTTGTGCTATGGTGTTTAAAGTAGGTAACATGTTTCATTTTAGTTTCTTCTTCTTCTTCTTCTATGTGCCCTGTCCCTTCAGGACGTAGGCGATCATGGATCTCCACGTCTCCCTATCCCTTGTGGCTTTTAGTATGTTTGCTCCTGTTGCTCCTGGCAACCCCCGTTCCGTCATCCACCTGATCAGGCCCTGCAAATATGTTACCGGCTGCCTTCCTCTGTCTCTCCTTCCTTCTATCTGACCAGTCAGTATCAGGTTCTCCAGGCTTTCCTTCCTCATTGCATGTCCCAGGAACTTCAGTTGTCTCTTCCTGATGCTCAGCATCAATTTCCTTTTTGTTGCCATTCTTTCTAACACTTCGTCGTTGCTTGTATGCTCAGTCCACGATATCCGTAGCATCCTTCTGTAGAACCACATTTCGGCCGCTTCCAGTTTTGTCCTCATTTTCGATGATATTGTCCAGCATTCACAGCCGTATTGAAGAACTGACATCACGTAGCAGTCTAGCACTCTTTTCTTCGTTTCTATTGAGATCTTCCTGTGTGTTAGTATTTTGCTCATCTTCTGGAACGCGTCCTTTGCCATGCCAATTCGCCTTCGGATCTCCGTGTCGCACTTTCCATCTCCTGTTAGAACACTTCCTAGGTACTTAAATTCTTGGACTTGTTTGATTCTGTTATCCCCCACCTGTATTTGGCATTTTGGGTTGTATCTTTTGCTGATGACCATGCACTCAGTTTTCTTAAAGTTTATTTGTAGTCCCCTCTTGTCACTCTCCACTGCTACTTTCTGTATGAGATCTTGCAGTTTCCTTTCCGTGTCCGCAATCAGTACTGTATCGTCCGCGTATCTTATGTTGTTCAGGTTGTGGCCTCCAATAATAAATCCTGGTGTGTCATCTAGGGTCCTCAAAATATTCTCGCTGTATAGGTTGAACAAATCCGGTGAAAAGACACAGCCTTGTCTTACGCCTTTTTCTATCTTTGTGTATCTACTGAGGTCGTTACCTGTCCGTATGCAGGCCGTTTGCTGCCAGTAGAGATTCTTGATTATTCTTATATCTTTGCCGAAAATGTCGAGGTTTCCTATCATTTCCATCAATTCTTTGTGTCGTATTTTGTCGAATGCTTTCGCGTAATCAATGAAGCATAGGTACAAGTCTTTCTTCATTTGTAATGCCCTTTCAGAGAGCATCCTAATCATGAATATGGCGTTCCTTGTTCCAGTGTCTTTGACGAACCCGCACTGTTCCTGTCCTATCTCTGGCCTGATTCTGCTTCTCGCTCTATTCATCAGGATTCTGACAATCAGTTTTGTAATGTGACTCATTAAGCTGATAGTTCTGTGTAGTTCACACTCGTTTGCACCTGGTTTCTTCGGCAATGCTATAAATATCGACTTGCATAGGTCGTCTGGTATTATTCCGCTGCTATAAATTTCGTTTAGAATGCTTAAATCTTCGACTATTTTTTATAAAACAGTGATTTTAATTTTCTAAATGTTATAAACGAGTGGGTCCGTAGCTTCAAATACTACAAAGTATTTATATCGGCATGTCGTCTAAAATGATGACAACATATATATTACTGTACCTACTATTCAGTATTTAAGACCTAAGAAAAAAGTAATAAAAAACACAGAGATAGGAGAGAAATATCTAAGTAGTATCTTTGGAAATTGGTAGGACTAATTACAGAGGATATTAACCCGATGATAACTCTGTTAGAAAGTAACAGAGTATTATGATGAAAATAAATTTAATAATTTTTTTCCAATCTTTCGGTAATAATTTATTTCGTGAATATATAAATATTCAACTCTTCAGAGAGATTTTTTTTTTTTTTTTACAAAACTGAATGGAGTTAATTTGTCTAAACTGAAATAATAATAGAGGGTGAGGAAGACGGAAAAAAATTATTATAAAAAAAAAAAAGGAATGGATGTAAGAGTTACGATGTGGGGTTTAAGAAATATTTACACCCAACGGTCTTGATTACAATATGAAGTCTTCACAACCCGACATAATTATTTCAAAAATACAAAATAATAAGGCACTGCTAAAAATATAAAATAAGATGACACTGTTAAAGAGCGAACACTCAATAAGAGCATTCATAACTGGTAGTAAACTGAGCCGACGTTGCCTGGCTAATTTATCTCTCCCCATGAGCGTGACAGGAGGTATATATATATATATAGTATGTGCATTTATTTGTATGTGAGTATATATATATATATATATATATGTATGTATATACACTCACATACAAATAAATGTACAACGGTCTTTATTCTAAGAGAAAGGAAAATTCCATTAACTGAAATGATATAAATACACCAAACTCATATTTGTTTTGACAGTTATGTTTTATAATGGGCTATAACTAAAAAAAATCCGTTGTATTGAAATATATGCTAATTTTGTTTTCAATACAATATAAAATAAAATTTCTTGAGTATTTTTGTTCAACGAAAATAGCTATTATTGTTTATTTAAAGAATATGCATTTTAAAACCTTTTTCAGGGTAGGGGGTTTTGGAAGCACACGAAAAACTTTGGGAATAATAATGAAGAAAGTGTAAATTGCTGTTCGTTAATTAAAAATGCATATAATTATTTATTTATTTATTATGAAACAGAACAGTTAAGTCTAGATAACTCTGTAAAAAGACAGTGATTGAATTTACACTGTATCGATATAAAGAACAGGTTTTCTTACTAAAATGATAAGGAAAGTAAATATTTTTTCAATTTGGTTCGGTTTAATTTATGACATATCAACCTCAATGGTTTATGCAACGCCGACAAGATTTTTACAATAGATTTACATGAATAGTATATGTATTCTTTGTCAAAAATCAGTTTGTAGTTAGGACTTGATTGACGTATTTTTTGTAAAGAGGTTTTTATCGCGAGTCAGGTGTATTACTGGTACATATAAATTTTTATTTAAAAATATATTGCTATTAATATTTTCTATTTTTCCTTCAAAATTGTATTATTGGTAGTATATTTATTCAAAAATATATTGCTGTTAATATTTTTTCCTTAAAAAATGTATTGCTGGAATTTTCGTATAAATAATATATTTTTATGCTTCCATAGTATTTTGACCCGTTTGAACATCGAATCAACTTAAATTCAAATCTATTAAACGGTTAGTTTGGAATATGCACCTGGTGACTGCATAACGCATGAAATTCCGCCGAGTCGTGTCATCGACATACGACTATATATATATATATATATATATATTGTAGAGGGTGCTAAGAAGTCCCTCAAACAAATGATAAAAAGAAAAATGCACTACAAATAAAGTAAAATAAACTTTTGTTTATTTTCGTAAAAAAAAAAAAAAAATAAAAGAATTATTTTTTTGGTACAAAATATGAGACTGTTCGTACAGCTGTAAATAAAAGATAAAAAACGGAACTGGGAATGTAAGAGGGAAAGGTAGGACGATGTGTAGCGAGCGAGATGAGAGAAAGAGAGGGTGAAAGAAGGTTCACTGATACGGATTTTGCCTGTTGTGTGAACTGCTGGATTCTCTCTGTGTGTATGCTCGAAACTGTTCGTGTGCCCTTTTGATGTCAGCTTGTCGCTGGTCTTCCTCTGGTCTGATGAGAGTTTCTCCCTTCCTTATATTTGAATGGTGAGGCTCCGGGGAGATTGAAAAAATAGGTTTCTTATGTCGAGCCCTGATTGGTCAATAAAAATCATATTTTTGACCACGTGGTGTGCTTTCCACTACGTCCGAACTTTTGGGTGCGCCGTCCTTGTTTTTGACCCCACAGGGTATGGTAAGGGGTAAATTCCCGCGCAGTTGTGTGTTTTTTGAGATACAAGTGTGTGAATTAATTTTTATTGCGTGTGTGTGTGTGTGTGGAAAATAAAATAAGAAACAGCACAATATATATATATATATATATATATATATATATGGAATAGCTCTATTTATGCTACCTTGACCACTGTTTTATTAACACATGAATAATATTTTACATGTGTGTACCCTTATATGTATATTTATTAATTCATGAAGCTATATAGTAATTTTCTAAGCGCAGATTAGATTTGGCACAAGGCCAAAAGTATGGTGCACTTAGTAAGAATAGAACTGATTACTCAATTGCAATGGTTCTAGCGAGATAAGTTTGCTAACCATTGCACCGCCTCGAGGTGCCCAAGTTACGAAACTATATATGCGTGTATGTGTGTGTGTGTGTGTAAAAGGACTTATTAAAAAGGAATAAATTCAAGTTTTCCTGTCTTCATTATATTATTTTCACACACACACACACACACACACACACACACACACACACACACACGAGCATTTAGAAAATTACACACTTCTGGGTTTTGATCCATGGATCCTATATAATTAGTAAATTTACAATAAATTTCTCAAAGTGCCTGAAAAGGAATGAGAACAGATTTATACGAAGTGAGTTCAGTAGACGAAAAGAGTGAATTTAAAGATGGACAATATTTGAAAAAAAATAGGAAAAAATATGATGACACAGCTTTCACTGAGATTAATGTTGACCACGGAATTGGAACATGGTCAGAAGATCGCACACTAACCTGTTGTCTGTTGTCCGGAGAGTACGGGAGTAAAGTCGATACGTGAAACATTATCTCGTGTCCCTCGTAAATGGTGTAACGGGATTCAGTTCCCGTGCTGTCCGCTGATCATGTAGAAAAATAAGAAAGGATCAAAATTCAGAAAATGTACAAGAAATATTCTCAAAACAATAAAATGTTCTTTTGACTCAATTTCTGGGATGAGAAGTTATTATTTAAACTATATTCTGACTATTGTCCTCATCGCAATTTTATCATAACGTTTCAGTCATTGTACCCTCCGACCTTCCTCCTGAATATATAGATCTAGGTAACCCACAGAGAATTCCGAACTAAACCCTTTATTTAATATAAGGATGTAGACAGTTCTCGTTACACTGCTCATGTCTAGGGATATTGTCTAGTTCTTATTTTTATTCAGCACTGTTCACCTATTGCTCACCCGTTTAGCATGAGTGCAAATATACTCACAACTACTATGCCACCAAATTCATAAACTAACTATTTTACCAGGCAATTTTGCAAAACAACGCTTCTATCCACTGGGCCATTTTCATGTAGGACAAACAAACAACAAAGATGAAGACAATAGTTCGAATATAAATAGTGTATAGCAATTTGTTGTGGAGTAGTTTTTGCACTGAAGGTTATAATCTTGCTATGTAAGTTGCTAATCGACTTAACGTACCCAAAATGTTATGAACTTGGTAATCTTCCACTGAAAACTGACTCCTTAGTATTCGGCTAACTGCCGACTAATATCAACTGCCTAGTAATTCTACTGAACTCCAACAGAAGTCTCAAGAACTCCCGTTAACTTCCTGTTAACTCTTATTAATATAGGAGGGAGAGTCCATTATCTGAGGGATAGGTGTGTTTCCCCATAACAATTCAAACATGAAAGAAAATAAATATTTTTGATGAAAGCTACGTTTTAGAATAAAGATCAAAGAACATTTGTTACTGGGTTAACATATTTAAAAATTATTTCTGACACCGAATGAACGAAGATATCAAATCATAAACTTAGGATGAGAGCTCTTTGGGGTGTGGGTTTAGTATGTAGCTAACTTTTGGATGTGGTCAACGAAATTCTATCACTGGGATAGTAGGAACCTTACCTTAAAAAGCGTATTATAAGGAAGTATTATAACTGTATGATTAGGGTTAAGAGAAATAATTAGTTTCAATAAATAGTCGAATACTTATATATATATATACCCTGCATTGAGTACTGATGTCACGTCTGGTTGGTTGCCCCTGCTATACATCTCGGGCTTCTTGACAAAATCCAACGAAGAATGTAATTGATCAGGGCATGTTCATACAACTCAAGTCACTTTTTCACAGACGTAATGTGGCTTCCCTCAGTCTCTTCCTTTCACGGTTTTTACTCTAATGAACTTAGCTCCTCGGTGCATGAATTTACTTGAGCTTCTAGACTAGCAGCTAGGCTCCCACCCTTTTACAGTGAAACCGATTAAATATAACCGAAACTTCTACTCTTCAGCTTATTTGCTCACACTTCCCGCCTTTGGAATTCCTTTCCGTATACTTGCTTCCATGACAGTTACAATCTCCAAGAATTTAAATGCAAAGTCATCTCTTATCTCCTTGACTCACATTCTTTCCCTAACAACCCTTGTATCATGTTCTTCCTTTTCACTCTACTTTCATACAGCCCTCTTCACACCTGTATTCTCATCTTTCTCTTACTCATTCTATGACACCCCCGTAACTTGTTCCTCTTTTTCATCACTCACCTCTTATGTGACCCTCAACGAGCCAGTGGCAGGTCTACCTTGCTTGGGGTGAAATGATTTTAAAAATATCTGTAAATATACTCTTACTGAGGTATGACACATTCAAACCGGGTAAGCCACATACTATAGCGATACCGAAATTTATTTCACTGATTTATGCTATAGCAGTTAAAACATGAGCATTTCTTTAGATATTTTCTTATGAAAACTACGATTTAAAAACTGAAGAAACATTTGTTATTGGCTAAATTTATTTCTGACACTAAATTAACGAAGTTATATCATCAGTCAGTTAAATGCCATACGTGATACACGCTTGGGCGATCATGTCTCGAAGGAGACATGACTGACTGGGCAGAAGATTATCCCGTAGTAGGTTGCCATTGCTTTCTGCGGTAGACTGCCGACCAAGGCTACAGAACCCAATCTGTCCTATTATTTAACCCATAACTGGAGGGAAGAGACGGATTAATACCTTTCCCAAGGGTATTTGTGCGTAAGCTAATGCAAGGAATTCGACTGGAATTCGAACTCGGCTTCCTGATTTCTCGTTCCAAGCCGATATCCACTGCACCACGACGCACATCTATAAAATCATAAGCTTAGGATAAAAAGGTTTACTGAATATTTCTGCCTTTTGAAAAATTAATTAACAGTTTCTTACATGAATACATTTTATGTCTCGAAACTTATATAAAGTTTAACTATCCTGGAGGATTATGGTTACCCATATAGCGTAGACAATCGAGTATCGATTGTCTACGCTAGTTGGGTAACCATAATCTGGGTAACCATTCTATAACCCTCATAAATAATAAAGCAGTGGGTGCTGTAAAATGAGGTCCAATAGCACAAATGCGTTGACCACATAGAAACCTATTTTGAAAAATATTTGTGGTGAAAAATTTCAACTTGAGATTACTTATTGAATTAAATGCATAATATATAACCATTTTTTAAAAATCATTTCACAACAAACAAGGCGATAATGCCACTAAGATATTAATGGTAACTGAGAGTGAGAGAAAATTATGAAGATTTTAGTCATGACAATAAAAGAACAAAACAAAAACTTGCGACTGAGGTTGCATTTAAACGCCTGATGAATGTAGGTGGCAGGGAATGAAAAAGCCAGAAGAGCATTCTACAGACAAGAAGTGTGAGAAAAGAATGTATTAGATTAAAACTTAAAACGGTTACATCGAGCTATTTCCGATGTAAAACGATGAGACCTACAGGCCAATCGAGTACGCTTAAATTCATGCAGTTGAGGTTCCAAGAAGAATATCATATTAGAACAATTTCCATGAAAATATTTAACCTATGTACTCGTATATTGTACTAAACCAATGTTATTTTTTCTGGAGAGGTTACAATTAATCAAAAAAGTTCAGGGGTGCACTATACATGAAGTCAGCTTAGACACGAGTATATACAGCACAGAAATGACAGAGAAGACACGTCACCGAAGCCAAGATACGGGTGAGGACTTATAAGATTACATATTAGACTATCTATTAAAAATTATGTTTAAGCAATAACTAACGTGTGACGGTTTTTAATCCGTTTAGTAAATCTTCGGAACTTTCCATATATATATATATATCACTTGTTGGCGCATTTCGGTGTCTATATCTAAAACATTTTTATACTAGAAATAAACACAGTAATTTACACAATGAATGTCATTAATCTGACATTATTTTTCATATAAATGTTATTTATACGGATAAACATGTTTAAGTTGATAGGCAAACTGTGTAATTAACCTTTATAAGCCAAAAGTATTCAGAGTATTTTACATGTAAATGCTACCTCATCTCATAAATATAGCGAGATTATTCAGAGATATAAAAAAAGAAAAAAAAAAAGAAAAAGAAAATAATCTAAAAATTAAACCTGAAAAGTGAAATTTCGGGTTGTCTTTCTGAAAGGACATTCGGAGCCAAAACATTAAGGGCACGCCGAGATAAAAGGTTGTTTCCCAAGAAAAATGGGAAATGAATGTTCGAGTCCTGCTGAAAGAAGTATGTTGCTTTAATAAGTCTTTCGATTATCTATAATAGCAGACACGAATTTCCTTATTTGAAAATAATTATATCCACTTAAAAAGATGTACTCACTAAAGTTAGAAGATTTAATTTCGGATTGAAAAATATCCAGCATATCACATACGTAAGAAAAAACAGTTAATTATGTACAGGGACATATGTTATGTTTTTTTAATCACTTCACCCCAAGCAAGGCGAAACCGTCCCAAGAGCGCAGGGAGTTACAGTGAGAGAAAAGACTGTGTACATGGGAAATTGAAGAAACGATAAAAGATGAACGGGATTCAAGTGTATAGAAGATGGCAAATGACATTGAATTTAACGTAAGATGAGGGAAACAGAAAATGTGCATAAAGAGTTGAGGGCAACCAAGAAAACGAAAGGCATGAAAGCAATGTAAAAGGCCCAGAAAAGGATGGAGCTAATGCATAAACCGCACAAAGGGATGAAGCTGACGTAAAAGGTAAAAGAAAAATACAATGAAAAAACAAGAAAATGGTTGGGGGAAAATAAAAGACACAGAAAAGGTTCAGAAAAGGATCAGGGCACTTGAAAAGCACATAAAGGCATAAGGGTAACCAAAATGGTGCAGAAAGCATTCACCGACGTGAAAATACGTGAGGTTAACTTGAATAGCATGGGTAGGCAACGTAAATGGCTCAAGAGTGAGTTGGGGGTGGGTGCAACAACCAAAATGACTCAGGACTGCCTAGGGCGAAACAATCAAAATGACTCAGGACTGCCTAGGGCGAAACAACCAAAATGACTCAGGACTGCCTAGGGCGAAACAACCAAAATGACTCAGGACTGCCTAGGGCGAAACAACCAAAATGACTCAGGACTGCCTAGGGCGAAACAACCAAAATGACTCAGGACTGCCTAGGGCGAAACAACCAAAATGACTCAGGACTGCCTAGGGCGAAACAACCAAAATGACTCAGGACTGCCTAGGGCGAAACAACCAAAATGTTTCAGGAGTGTGTGGTGGGGGGGCATGTATTAATAGTTTTGCTTGTTTGATTGGGTCACAAGAAAAGCAAATCTCAGTAAACTTGGTTGAAGAACAGACCAAAACACACTTGTGTACTCTTGCCTTAATTTTTTCAGATTCTCATTATTGACGAAGTTATAATGACAGTCCTATTTTCTTTTGAATAATACGGTTTTTCTTGTGTATAATACGACCCGAGCTTCTGAAGCTAAAAACAGTACTTAGGTATAAACAGCCATTCTTATGTAAATTTGTTTTGAAACGTTGAACTATATTATCCATTAGAATCACTATTTTACTAAAATATTTTCCCGATATTAAAGAATAGAAATGAATAATGTTTCTTCGCCTAATTTCAGTTTCAAAACTTAATTTTCAGGGAAAGGTGCTTTGTTGTAGTATTTTTCAAAACATGATTGATCTTGCATATTCCCTTTATTAATATTTTTAATCAATGTCGGTGAAGTTTTTGTTTTTGAAACAAAAGAGGTTCAATTACTTATCAGAGAACAAACTGATGATATATCAAATACCATTTGTAAACTATTGTCTACTTTGTATTTTATTATTTATCGTACTGAGTATATTTGCAATTTTTATGTTTAAAAAAAGGTCTTAAAGCTGAATAAATCATTCGGAAAACGCGTACTTGTGTATAATATAACTGCATTTGTTGCATTTAATTTGCGCTTAAAATTTCTTTCTTATAAGCGTGAAATATACGGTAATTATTTTCATATTTTGATTTACCATTTTGTTTTACCAGACAGACAAAAACGAACTACGAATAGAGAAAGAAAAAGAAAGAAAAAACCATTGAGGGGAAGAAATAACAGGAAGATAAAGAAACGAAGGATGAAATAAAAGAAAGTATAAAAGAAAATAAAGAAAACAGAATGATAAAGATATAAATGAAAAACGAAGAAAGTAAAAGAAAAAGAAAAATAAGAAATGAGAAGTATAGAGAAAGAAGAAAAGAAAAAAGGCAATGTACAGGAATAAAATATGAATTATATATATGAAAAAAGATAAATTAAAAAGAATTTATAAAGGTAAAAATAAAAAAAAAAAAGAGAAAGAAAACAAACGAATAGAATGAAAAAAGGGAGAATAAAGAAAGGAAGCAAAATAGAAGAAAGAACCCAGGATGATGATAATGTAAATGGTGAAAAAAAGATGACGAACAAAAGAAAAAGGAAGATAATAAATTGAAAAAGGGGAAGACGAAAGAGAAAAGAAGAAAAAAAAACTAGTCGAAGAAAAAAGCAGGAAGATAAACATGTGAGTAATGAAAGAAATTAAAAGAAATAATAAAGACAAGCGAAAAGGTGAAAGAGAAATAAGACAGGCAGAACAAGAAGAAGGTTGAAGGACAATTGAAAAAGAATAAAAGAGAATGAAAACAGTTCAAGATAAAATGCAGAAAGATGAAGATGGGATTGGTGAAAATATGAATCAAAGAGAAAAAAAATGAAAGAAAGAGAAAAAAAATGAAAGAAAGAGAAAAAAATGAAAGAAAGAGAAAAAAAATGAAAGAAAGAGAAAAAAATGAAAGAAAGAGAAAAAAAATGAAAGAAAGAGAAAAAAAATGAAAGAAAGAGAAAAAAATGAAAGAAAGAGAAAAAAAAGAAATGAAAGAAAGAGAAAAAAAATGAAAGAAATGAAAGAAAGATGAAAGAAAGAGAAAAAAAATGAAAGAAAGAGAAAAAAATGAAAGAAAGAGAAAAAAAATGAAAGAAAGAGAAAAAAAATGAAAGAAAGAGAAAAAAAATGAAAGAAAGAGAAAAAAAATGAAAGAAAGATGAAAAAAAGAAAGAGAAAAAAAATGAAAGAAAGAGAAAAAAAATGAAAGAAAGAGAAAAAAAATGAAAGAAAGAGAAAAAAAATGAAAGAAAGAGAAAAAAATGAAAGAAAGAGAAAAAAATGAAAGAAAGAGAAAAAAATGAAAGAAAGAGAAAAAAAATGAAAGAAAGAGAAAAAAAATGAAAGAAAGAAAAAAAATGAAAGAAAGAGAAAAAAATGAAAGAAAGAGAAAAAAAATGAAAGAAAGAGAAAAAAAATGAAAGAAAGAGAAAAAAAATGAAAGAAAGAGAAAAAAAATGAAAGAAAGAGAAAAAAAATGAAAGAAAGAGAAAAAAATGAAAGAAAGAGAAAAAAAATGAAAGAAAGAGAAAAAAATGAAAGAAAGAGAAAAAAATGAAAGAAAGAGAAAAAAATGAAAGAAAGAGAAAAAAATGAAAGAAAGAGAAAAAAATGAAAGAAAGATGAAAGAGAGTGAAAGCAAAAGAAATCCAAACAGAAAGACAAAAAATAAAGAAAGCAAGATGAAGTTATGACTGACGAAAGAAAGATGAAAAAGGAAAAGGTCATACTCACTTTTTACGTCCAGACCACCTTTGAAGCGATCCCATCCTTTCAAACGAACTTTATCCCCGAGAAGATCCAGGAATTTGCTGAAGTCGTTATTGCCTTCTTCTGAAAAAGAAAGCACTTATATTCTCAATAATTATAATAAAACATATCTAAAAAGCTCGTTCATTCAAACATTTAACATTCTTTTTAATTTAGAATGATGCAAATGAAATAGGCATAGACAAATATGTTAGAAAAGAACACGAAAAATCTTCAGAGCTTTCGAAGGTTAGATTGGTTGATCTTACGACATGTTTTCCGTTATTTAATGTTAAAAATTTTGCATGGGGTATTCAATGAGGATCGATCTCTCTATTCAGTAGCAATGGTAGACTAGGCTAATCTTAGAAACAATTACTCCATTCAAATTTCAGGCTTGAATTGATGACATATCAACCGTTATTAGATTATTTATTGCCAGAAATGGTCAATAAGACTTGGCGTCACGCTTCCGCGAGGACAATGAAGTTTGAAACTTTCCATTACTTTTTTGCAATATAAGCTTCGAAAATGTCTAAGAAGATTATTTCGAAAGAGAGAGTGGAAAGAAGACATTAGTGTGAGCAATATTTTTCAGTTAAATTCCATAAGTGTATTACTTTTAAATGTACCTACCGTCAATTAAGCTTGGTAGACATTTTCCACAGGTGCTTAAGGCCATCGTTCAGGCCTATAATAATGGCTATTTTTTTCTAATACTTATTTCTAAGTTAGAATGCCGCAATAAGACCATTTACAGCACTCAAGTTAAAAGAATGTCGAGGTTGCATTCAAAGGCAGACAAAGATCAAAGTTTTAAAAAATATAGATTATCGAATGACAAGCTTGGAAGGCAGCATTTGAAACAAAAATTCGAGTTAGAACATTCCCCGAACAGGAACGAGTTCACCCTAAAAACATCTGAACTAATTAATAAATGTATATAGTTGAATACGTTTTCATTAAAATAATTAACTCCAGAATCTCTCTCTCTCTCTCTCTATATATATATATATATATATATATATATATATATACTAGCTGTATAACCCGGCGTTGCTCGTTTTTTTTTAGTGGTTATGTTGAAATAGTAAGGTTAAGTATAGCGTTGCCGTGACGCGTAAGTTTTAAAAAATACGAAGCAAGTATTGTTTTTTTGTAATTTTAAGATAGTATTTATGCTTGATCAATTTTGCCAATCCCTGGATCATACTTTCATGTACTTCCGTCTCTCACTTCTAAGCTTGGTTAGCTATCTCTTCTTTCTCTACCGCTCAGCCTCTTCCTCTGACTGTTCGGTACTTGATAGCATCGCTAACAATATCGATAAAGTCATTTCTTCTCATCCATCTGCCAATATATTTGTGTTTGGTGATATTAACGCTCACCACAACAAGTGGCTGGAAAACTGTCACCAATCTTGCTGGTGTCCACACCATGAATTTTTCAATCACCCAATCTCTTACACAAGTGGTGAATTTCCCCATGCGTTTCTCCAATAATCCTAATGGAAGGGACTCACTAGTAGACCTCTGCTTCACTTCCATCCCAGACTCTTGCACTGCCAAGCTGCTCTGCCCTCTCAGAAACTGACCACGCTGCAGATTCCGTTAACATCTCATTCCACTCCCACTCTATCCAAGAAACCCAGACCAGCAGAAGATCCTACTGCTACCAAAGAGCAGACTGGGACTCGTTCCGCGACTTCCTGTGTGACGTTCCTTGGAACAACGTTTTTAGTCTTTCCGTTGAAGACAGTGCATCCGAGGTCTCCTCTTGGGTTAAGGCTGGCATTGATGCTTTCATCCCAGCCAAGAAATTTCAGCTTAAATCCCGTTCGTCTCACTAGTTCTTGCCCGTTTGCTCATTGCCCACCGGAATCACTTCTTCCGGCACTACCAAAGCCACGCGTCTGACCAAAACAGGCGCCTTTTCGCCTCAGCTCGTAATAAGCGTAAAAAGATACTTAACGAAGCTAAGATATTGTTTGCTGCCAGAATGAAGCAACGCATAGCATCCTGTAAGTTCGGCGCCAAAGACTACTGGCGACTCTGTAAAAGCGTGCTTAACAAGAGTAAAACCTCAATACCCACCTAATCAATGAATTTTAGGTCCTCATCTCTTCAGCGGACAAGGCTGAATGCATTGCTAGCAGATTTTCCACCAATTCGAGACTGGATTCGTCGGGAGTATCTACACCCGACTTCCCACCTAGAACTGAGGCTCAATTGAATGACGTTCTCATTTCCCACTCGCTGGTCTCTAACATAATCTCAAAACTTGACCCTCACAAAGCGAGCGAAGGAGACGAAATCCCAAACATAGTCTTGAAAAAAATGTGCCCCTGAACTCTCCTCTGTTCTCTCTAAGCTCTACAACTTCTACCTATCTGCTTCCTGCCTGTTGGAAGTCTTCCTCTGTAGTTCCAATATTTATGAATATTGGAAAACCCTCGGACCCCGCTAATTACTGCCCTATCAGCCTCCTTCCGATCTTTGGCAAAGTGTTCGAAGCCATTATTAATGCCGAGGTGGTTCAGCATCTCACAGCCCACAGACTCCTCTCGGACAAGCAGTATGGTTTCCGCTTCACCAGGTCTACTGCTGATATGCTAACAACCATCACTGAGTATATATACCAGGCACTCGACAAGAATGGCGAAGCTCGAACCGTTGCCTTGGATATCTCCAAATCGTTCGAGTCTGGCATGCTGGCCTTCTACGCAAACTGCGGAGCTATGGCATAACTGGACATTTGTTTGAGCTAATCCAGTCATTCCTCTCTAATCGCACAGTGAAGGTAGTATTAAACGGACATGCCTCCCAAAACTACCATACGATCGCGGGTGTACCTAAAGGCTCCATCCTATGTCCTACTCTCTTTCTGATCTACATTAATGATCTCCCCGATGCTATAAGATCCCAAGTAGGCATGTGTGCCGATGACACCACAGTTTACTCTCATCTCGATCAAAAATCTAGTGTGGGCGACAAAGCGAACCTCGCTGCCGAACTTGAGAAGGACCTCCAATCTGTAGTGGACTGGGATAAGAAATGGCACGTAAATTTTAATGCTTCCAAAACGAAGCTGTTATCAATTAACCATCATAGACAATCGCACCTACCTCCCATTAGCATGGAACAGGCTTGCCTCCCAGAGAGTAAAACACTGCGCCTCCTTGGCCTTACACTCTCGGCGGAGCTCAAATGGAATGAATATATCGAATCCATTGCTAAATCCGTTGCCATGAAAGTCGGTTCTCTGTGCAGTTTTTCCCATCTGAATTCATCCTGCACATATATAAATCTACCATCCGCCCGTGCATTGAATACTGCTGCCACATCTGGTGGGGTGCTCCTGCTATTATCCTCGGGTTCCTTGACAAAATACAACGGAGATACCGACTTGGTAGCCCGGCTGCAGTCACTCTCTCTCCGGCGTGATGTGGTTTCCCTGTGCCTCTTCTATAAATACTTTCACGGCTTCTGCTCCGATGAACTTAGATCACTCGTGGCCCCTAGGCATGAATTTGCACGAGATAATAGATTAGCAACTAGGTCCCACTCTTTTACAGTGAAACAGATAAGATGTAACCGCAATTTCTACTCTAACAGCTTCTTTTCTTCACTTCCCGCCTGAAGAATTCCCTTTCATATACTTGTTTCCCCGACAGCTACAATCTCCAGGAATTTAAATGTAAGGTCAGTAGACACCTCTTATCACACTAACTCGCATCCATTCTCTCAAACACTCTTCCCATCTGCCCAACCCTCATCCTCGGTATCCTCATCCACCTATCACCCTCCTTCTGACATTTTCTATAACTAACCAATCTTTCTCATCACTTTTCCCTATGTAACCCCCTGCGCAATAGCGTATAATAAATCCTTCGTTGCTTTCTTGCTTTCCAGCCAGCTTTTAAGTCATCATCTGCGTTGTGGTGCAGTGGATATCGGCTCGGAACGAGAAATCGGGAAGCCGAGTTCGAATTCCAGTTGAATTCATTGCATTCACTTACGTGCAAATAGCCTTGAGAAAGCTATTAATCCGTCTCTTCCTTCCAGTTATGGGTTAAATAACGGGACAGATTGATTTCTATAGACTTGGCTGGCAACCAGTCTACCGCAGAAAGCAATGGCAACCTATTGCGGGATAATCTTCTGCCCAGTCAGTCATGTCTTTTTCGAGACATGATCGCCCACGCGTGTTTTACGTATGGCACTTAACTGACTGACTGTTGTTCCAGGTTTATAACAACTCTGGTGAGCCATCGGACCCTTCCAGCTATCGGCCTATTAGACTTTAATCTCTTTTTGACAAACTCCTAGAGGCTCTAAGCAATGCTTAATTGGTTAATAATCTCTCATCGCAGAGCCTTTTCTCAGACAAGCAATACGGCTTTCGTTTCTAGAGGTCAACTGCGGATGTACTGACAATAATTATGAAAAATTTCAATGCTAAGTCAATTGCTGTCAACCATTCTTCTGATTACACTTTTCTGTTTTTCTCACTATTAATGTTTCTGTTCTTAATTCTTTCACATCCTGTTACCATTTGTGTTTTAGTGTTTCACAACCTTTCTTATAACGATACCCATTAAAAAAAGTAATCGATACGAATTTATTAATCAAAACACATGCAGATGTTAAATTTATATATAAAAAGCGGGTAGCAAACAAACGTAAGCATTTTAGGGTTTTGATTATTTAAATTCCATCAATTTATTTTATGAAGCATTTCATTGTTCTTAATCTAAAATAAACTATCTTCGTATGTTTGGTATTGTTACTAACTTGAAAATCCCTTAAAAACGCATTTTAAATCATTTAAATGTCTTATTTCAGCATAATCTGGTTGTAACTGAAAGATAACGGTCTAAAGTTAATTCGAAAAATTGATTTCAGTAAATAATTTCTAAGGCATTCTTACAACGTTAACACGTCTTTTCATTACTCACCGACTCATCCAGTTGCCATTGTCTACGAAAATGTAAACAAGATTGACTTTAATAGCCAATACCTGTCCTAGAGATATTTTTCAAAGTCTATTAGTAAATTTAAAACGTAACTGTTCATTTTTATATTAATACTCACCTTTTAATGAAAACTGAATGAGAACGTCTTAATAACATATGGTAACCTGTGAGGTCAAAGGACATAAAAATACTGTAATTCTACTTCCTAGCCGAAAAAGAGGGCGATAAAATAAAATCCTAAAAAATACGAATATATTAGAAGTTTTCATGTGCCGTGTCTTTTCAATACGTGGGCGATCATGGTTCTCCACAACTTCTGTTGTTGATATAGCCAAAACAAACTGTACAAAAGGCTTTGCAACTCTTTGTAAAGTTTGTTGTATCTCCTAATCACTGTTACAACAAGCTCGTTTGGTAGATTATTAGCTGCTTTCCTCTTGCCTTCAATATACCCTGTGAGTATTAAACTTTTCAAGACACTTTTCCGCAATTTGTGCACCAGAAATCGTACCTGATTCTTTCTGACGCTACAAATCTATTTTCGTTTCCAAATTTCTCTGATACTTCGCCGATGCTTAAGCGTTCAAGACAATGATATCCTCAGCATCATTCTGTAGAACCAAACGGATTACTAATGAATAGATTAACCTTTAAATAGGTTTCCTGTTCATTACATAAAACCTCATTAAGCTTTTGAGTAAGAACAAGTAAGATAGGAAAAAAATGTTGGAAATAATTTTGTTGCCACATGAAATTGCAACAGATTTTAATTTCCTGTCGACTATTCCAGGCGGGTGATATTGCCCGCAATAGATTTGTCTGACTGATTGCAATATTTATTTAAAAATATAGAAGAGATCTAAGACCAAAATAAAAAGAAGGAACGCGAAAATAATTTGAATAAAACAGTTTACGACGAAACAGAACCACTTCAATCAGTCGAGAAAAAGACAGATTGAAGGGGAGAGAGAGAGAATCAAATGGGTAAAATGAAGAAAGAGGGAGAGAGAAATGAACAGAGAACTCGCAAGAGAGAGAGAGACACACACACACACACACACACACACACAGATAGACAGACGGATTTAAGTAGCGAGTGAGAGAGAGAAAGAGACAGAAAAATCAAAGTGGCGAGTGAGAGAGAGAAAACGAAAGAGACAGACAAAGCAAAGTGACGAGTGAGAAAGAGAGAGAGAGAGAGAGAGAAAGTGACAGTCAGACAAATCAAAGTGACCAGTGTGAGAGAGAGAGAGAGAGAGAGAAAGAGACAGACAGACAAATCAAAGTGACCAGGGAGAGAGAGAGAAAGAGAGAGAGAGAGAGACAGACAGACAGACAGACAAATCAATGTGACCAGGGAGAGAGAGAGAGAGAGAGAGACAAATCAAAGTGACGAGTGAGAGAGAAAAAGAGACAGACAGACAAATCAAAGTGACGAGTGAGAGAGAAAAAGAGACAGACAGACAAATCAAAGTGACGAGTGAGAGAGAAAAAGAGACAGACAGACAAATCAAAGTGACGAGTGAGAGAGAAAAAGAGACAGACAGACAAATCAAAGTGACGAGTGAGAGAGAAAAAGAGACAGACAGACAAATCAAAGTGACGAGTGAGAGAGAAAAAGAGACAGACAGACAAATCAAAGTGACGAGTGAGAGAGAAAAAGAGACAGACAGACAAATCAAAGTGACGAGTGAGAGAGAAAAAGAGACAGACAGACAAATCAAAGTGACGAGTGAGAGAGAAAAAGAGACAGACAGACAAATCAAAGTGACGAGTGAGAGAGAGAAAGAGACAGACAGACAAATCAAAGTGACGAGTGAGAGAGAGAAAGAGACAGACAGACAAATCAAAGTGACGAGTGAGAGAGAGAAAGAGACAGACAGACAAATCAAAGTGACGAGTGAGAGTGAGAAAGCGACAGACAGACAAATCAAAGTGACGAGTGAGAGAGAGAAAGCGACAGACAGACAAATCAAAGTGACGAGTGAGAGAGAGAAAGAGACAGACAGACAAATCAAAGTGACGAGTGAGAGAGAGAAAGAGACAGACAGACAAATCAAAGTGACGAGTGAGAGAGAGAAAGAGACAGACAAATCAAAGTGACGAGAGAGAGAGAAAGAGACAGACAGACAAATCAAAGTGACGAGTGAGAGAGAGAAAGAGACAGACAGACAAATCAAAGTAGTGAGTGAGAAAGAGAAAAAGACAGCCGGATCACAGTGGTGAATGAGAGAGAAAGAGACAGATAGAAGTGTAGAGAGAGAGGGTGAAAGAGAAACGGACCAAAGTGGGCAGAGAGAAAGAGACAGACGGACCAAAGTAGGCAGAGAGAGAATGAAGACAGACGGACAAAGTGGGCAGAGAGAAAGAGACAGACGGACCAAAGTGGGCAGAGAGAAAGAGACAGACGGACCAAAGTGGGCAGAGAGAAAGAGACAGACGGACCAAAGTGAGGCAGAGAAAGAGACAGACGGACAAAGTGGGCAGAGAAAGAGACAGACGGACCAAAGTGGGCAGAGAGAAAGAGACAGACGGACCAAAGTGGGCAGAGAGAAAGAGACAGACGGACCAAAGTGGGCAGAGAGAAAGAGACAGACGGACCAAAGTGGGCAGAGAGAAAGAGACAGACGGACCAAAGTGGGCAGAGAGAAAGAGACAGACGGACCAAAGTGGGCAGAGAAAGAGACAGACGGACCAAAGTGGGCAGAGAAAGAGACAGACGGACCAAAGTGGGCAGAGAGAAAGAGACAGACGGACCAAAGTGGGCAGAGAGAAAGAGACAGACGGACCAAAGTGGGCAGAGAGAAAGAGACAGACGGACCAAAGTGGGCAGAGAGAAAGAGACAGACGGACCAAAGTGGAGAGAGAAAGAGACAGACGGACCAAAGTGGAGAGAGAAAGAGACAGACGGACCAAGAAGTGGAGAGAGAGAAAGAGACAGACGGACCAAAGTGGAGAGAGAGAAAGAGACAGACGGATCAAAGTGGGCAGAGAAAGAGACAGACGGACCAAAGTGGGCAGAGAGAAAGAGACAGACGGACCAAAGTGGGCAGAGAGAAAGAGACAGACGGACAAAGTGGGCAGAGAAAGAGACAGACGGACCAAAGTGGGCAGAGAGAAAGAGACAGACGGACCAAAGTGGGCAGAGAGAGAAAGAGACAGACGGACCAAAGTGGGCAGAGAAAGAGACAGACGGACCAAAGTGGGCAGAGAGAGAAAGAGACAGACGGACAAAGTGGGCAGAGAAAGAGACAGACGGACCAAAGTGGGCAGAGAGAAAGAGACAGACGGACCAAAGTGGGCAGAGAGAAAGAGACAGACGGACCAAAGTGGGCAGAGAGAAAGAGACAGACGGACCAAAGTGGGCAGAGAGAAAGAGACAGACGGACCAAAGTGGGCAGAGAAAGAGACAGACGGACCAAAGTGGGCAGAGAAAGAGACAGACGGACCAAAGTGGGCAGAGAGAAAGAGACAGACGGACCAAAGTGGGCAGAGAGAAAGAGACAGACGGACCAAAGTGGGCAGAGAGAAAGAGAGACAGACGGACAAAGTGGGCAGAGAAAGAGACAGACGGACCAAAGTGGGCAGAGAGAAAGAAGACAGACGGACCGAGAGTGGGCAGAGAGAAAGAGACAGACGGACCAAAGTGGGCAGAGAGAAAGAGACAGACGGACCAAAGTGGGCAGAGAGAAAGAGACAGACGGACCAAAGTGGAGAGAGAAAGAGACAGACGGACCAAAGTGGAGAGAGAGAAAGAGACAGACGGACCAAAGTGGAGAGAGAGAAAGAGACAGACGGACCAAAGTGGAGAGAGAGAAAGAGACAGACGGACCAAAGTGGAGAGAGAAAGAGACAGACGGACCAAGGTGGAGAGAAAGAGACAGACGGACCAAAGTGGAGAGAGAGAGAAAGAGACAGACGGATCAAAGTGGAGAGAGAGAAAGAGACAGACGGATCAAAAGTGGAGAGAGAGAAAGAGACAGACGGATCAAAGTGGAGAGAGAGAAAGAGACAGACGGATCAAAGTGGAGAGAGAGAAAGAGACAGACGGATCAAAGTGGAGAGAGAGAAAGAGACAGACGGATCAAAGTGGAGAGAGAGATAGTTTAAACTGGAGATGGGAGAGACACGAATCAATGGTGATGAGAGAGAGGGAGGCGGATCAATGGATATGAGAAAGACAAATCCATGTGAATCTATTTTTAATCACTGATCTGAGAAAGCGATTGTAATCAGCTGTCAGTTTAAATATTTCTGAACGGGTTTGGCACCATGTTTTGACGCCCGGAAAAAAAATCTATATCTGAAGCAAATATTTAAGAACATCACTCAAGTAAGGTTATTTTTATTTTGTAGCATCTTGCGGTGTTCTGTGAGACTACACCTGGTAAATCCTATTCCACATTCCATTTCCTTATTCTACGATTATAAATGTTAATCTTTATTATTCAAATGTCGATTGGTGGGAGCAATTAGGTTATTAAGGCGAACACCAACAATGAAACTAAAAACACTTACCATTGCAATACATGTCATCATCAGAAGTCTGTCCTTCTTTGGCAAATAGCACGCCGAATTTGAAATTAACGGATCCCTGAAAAAGAAAGCCAGGTTTGTTCAAGAAAAATATAAAGTATTAAACATATAACTAAAAAAGCTGTGAGTGAAAAAGTTCTTATTTAGTAAATAACATAGAACAGAAAAGAAAGTGGAAAAAATAAGACAAAAGAACGAAAGAAGAGACGAGTTAAAAAAATAGAGAGACGACGTGTGCAACACGAAAAATAAAGATTGAAAATGAGGGAACAAGGCGAAGAGCAACAAAAAGAAAAGAAATAGATGTAAAATGCGACGAACAGGGGAGAAAGAGAGGATAAAGAGATGAGAAAAGGAGAGAGGATAAAGCGACGACAAGAGAAGAAAAGGGAGAAAGAGAATGAAGTGAAAAACGTGGGTAAGAAGAACACTATGATAATCAGTAAACAGAGGAAAAATGAGGAAAACGAGCGAGGGAAAAATGGAAAAGAAAGGCGAGCATAGAAATCAAGAGAAAACAAAAATAAGCGTAAAGACGCCGAAAAGAAAACAAAGAAGATCAGGTAAAGAAAGGAAAAACCCAGGTGAGCGTAGAATCAACGAAATAAAGATGAGCGGTGGAACAAAGAGTAAACGCACATGAGCGGTGGAACAACGAGAAAATGGAGTTGAACGCCCGAACACGGAAAAAACGAAAATGAGCGGCTAGACACGGAAAAAACGAAAATGAGCGCCCGAACACGGAAAAAACGAAAATGAGCGCCCGAACACGGAAAAAACGAAAATGAGCGCCCGAACACGGAAAAAACAAAAATGAGCGCCCGAACACGGAAAAAAGACGAAAATGAGCGCCCGAACACGGAAAAAACGAAAATGAGCGCCCGAACACGGAAAAAACGAAAATGAGCGCCCGAACACGGAAAAAACGAAAATGACCGCCCGGAAAAAACAAAACGGAAAAAACGGAAAAAATGAAAAGACCGCCCGAACACGGAAAAAACGAAAATGAGCGGCCGAACACGGAAAAAACGAAAATGAGCGGCCGAACACGGAAAAAACGAAAATGAGCGGCCGGACACGGAAAAAACAAAGATGAGCGGCCGGACACGGAAAAAACAAAGATGAGCGGCTGGACACGGAAAAAACAAAGATGAGCGGCTGGACACGGAAAAAAACAAAGATGAGCGGCTGGACACGGAAAAAACCAAGATGAGCGGCTGGACACGGAAAAAACAAAGATGAGCGGCTGGACACGGAAAAAACAAAGATGAGCGGCTGGACACGGAAAAAACAAAGATGAGCGGCTGGACACGGAAAAAACAAAGATGTGCGGGTGGACAAGGAAAAAACGATAATGAGCGGTTGGACAAGGAAAAAACGATAATGAGCGGTTGGACAAGGAAAAAACGATAATGAGCGGCTGAACACAGAACAAACGATATTGAGCGGCTGAACACGAATAGAACGATGATGAGTGACGGAACAAGAACAAAACGAAGATGAGTGGCGGAACAGGGACAAAACGAAGATGAGTACCGAAATATTTGGAAAATGGAAAAATTGAGTTTAACAAATGAGTAAAAACGAAGAAAACAAAGGGCAAGGTAAGGAAACCGAGACAGAAAGAACATAAAAACGAAGGAGGGTGAGAGTTGAGAAGACAACGAGAGAAGAAAAAATAAGGAAAAAATTTTAACAAAGTAAGACTGGAATAGTTTGAGAAGGTAAGAAACAATCAAAATTTCAATATAAATCTAGAAATGATTAATATGCAATTATGAAAAAAAATCTATGCCCAGGCCAGAAGAATATTAGATAAACCTAAGAACATAACACCAGAGTACTTCAGACATCAAAACGAGAGACACTTTATACGAAAGAGACATATTCAGGCGGATAAGCCCATTGGATATGTCGAAGAGTCGACATTTCGAGATCGACTTTCGAAGACTCAGCTGGTTTTAATTCAGAGTCTTTCCTTTTCTTAGATTAGCTGTAGTCTGTGGTCTGAGAACCTAATCAATTTTATTATTTCATTTATTGCTTAAGGGGTAGGGAGAAAAAATGTCATGTCTTTCTCAAAGGGATCGGTACAGATCTTTAGTTGGAAGCATGAAATCGACTATTGAAAAATGTGTAAAAGCAAAATAAACGAGGTAAGATGTGGAAACAGAAAATGACAAAAGAGCGACGAGGAAAAAACCGCAAATGAAGAAGAAAATTTAAACAAAATAGAAAGAAAGAAAAACGAAGATATTTCATTACTGAAAGTATCGGATAAAGAAACTACACATGAAGTAAATAATGGTGGGTATTAATGATTAAAAAACAAATACGTAAGAAAAAAAAATCACCACTCAGAAATGCTTGACTGCTAAAAATCTATTTTAGCGATCAAAATGGCGGTCGAGAGACAAATACCTTGTTAAGAAGCAGATATTTCCCGGCAACGATTCTGGAGGAGATTTTAAAGACTAAAGAGAAGAGAGTTTTTTGTAACAAATGTTGGCCACTTGTTATCTCTCTCAAATTCTTCTCCATTCTTTGCCATTCCTTCTCTTTTCTCTGTCCTTCATTTGTGTTTCTTGTTATGCGTAAATGTTATCTTAGATTCAGCACAACGTGATAGCTATAAAGAATGCGGTAAGGATCGAAAAACACTACTAAGAAAAAACGATCCGTGAAACAGCCACAAAAAGCATCCTTCTTTCATCCAGGATCTACATCTCTTTTGATAGAGAATGATTCTTTTTTTCATGTACAGTACTCTTTCAGGCAGTCATGGCTCTCCACAATTTCTTATCATTTGTAGATATAAGCAATGATTGCTCCTGTACTATTGTTGGAGATCATCCCTTTTTGCACATGAAGGTACTCATCTGATGTGTACATATAATCCTGCCTACACAGAGAACGGCAGTAGTTGCAAAGTTGTGCAGTTGCTTATTTGGTCAGTAAATTGGTGCATAGTAAGTTGGAGTTGTTCTGGATATAAACTCATTACCCGGACATACTATTTCCATTGCAAGACTATATATATTGATTTCTACTAATAGTATTCCTAGTATTCCTGAATTGACTAACCCATTTTTCATTTTGTATATTTTGTTCTCTATAACTTACGTTTTCTATCTACATATCCGCTTTTGTTATTTATTATTTTGTGTGGTTTCTCAACCGGAATCCACAACAAATATTCAGCCATCCATTTACGTAAGTTTATTGGGTTAGTAACTCCCTGTGACCATCTGCTACTCTTGCCTTCAATTAATCCCGAGGAAGGGTTAGTGCAATGGCTAAAAGTGTAAGCTTTAAGAAAGATTTATTCTACTAAAAATTCAAGGATCGCGTATAGTGT
>JBBBDQ010000507.1:4830000-5057500 GCA_037127315.1 Ascarosepion bandense | reverse complement strand
CGAATCCATTGCTAAATCCACCGCTATGAAAGTTGGTTCTCTGTGCTACTCTCCTCGGGCTTCTTGACAAAATACAACGGAGAATCTGTAACGTGATCAATACTGACTCGGCAGACCTACTGCAACCACTCTCTCACCGGCGTGACGTGGCTTCCCTGTGCCTCTTCAATAAATACTTTCACGGCTTCTGCTCCGAGGAACTTAGATCATTGGTGCCGCCTAGGTACGAATTTATACGAGATACTAGATTAGCAACTAGGTCCCATACTTTTACAGTGAAACAGATAAGATATAACCGTAACTTCTACTCCAATAGCTTCTTTTCTCGCATTTACCGCTTGTGGAATCCCCTTCCACATGTCTGCTTTCCCGACAACTACAATCTCCAGGAGTTTAAATGTAGGGTCAATAGACACCTCCTATCACACTAACTTGCATCTATTCTCCCAACACTCTCACCATCTACCTAACCCTCATTCTCGGTATCTTTACCCGTTTATCACCCTCCCTCTGACATTTCCTATATCTAACCATCCTTTCTCACCACTTCCCCCCCTATGTAACCCCCTGCGCAATAGTGGCAGTGAAATGCCTTGCTCGGGTTGAAACGATTATAAAAAAAGTATCAATAATAAATATTCATTGCTCTATTTTTATATTGAGCACTGTTTGAAATTAAAGTTTGAACGTTCCATTTATTTTCTTCATTCCTTATTCATTTGTGTGGATTTATATATATATATATATATATATATATATATATATATATATAACTATAAAGTCAACATACTGAGATACCACTATGTTTTTTGCTTAAACGCAATAAATACAGCATATATTTAAACTATATAACAAAATAAGTCAACAAGAAGGATCTGTGTATTTAAAATGTAAAAACCCAAAGAGACAGTAAACTGGGTTGTTAATTGAGCTTGATACTATTGGTTAGATACGTATGTGAAAATATAATGAAGTTTGTGTCTATTTGAAATGGTTCACATGTTCAGACAAAGCGAGTTTAATATATCGATTAAAATCCGACAAGATGATAGAATAACCAATAGAATTTTCTTAAGTAAACAGATCGCTGAAGAAGCCTAATAAATGTGAGACATATTAGATTAAGACCCGTTTTCTCCCTTTTTCTTTATTTATTCTATTATCTTATCGAATTTCAATCCATATATTCAACTCTCTCTCTTTACAAACACACACACAATATATATATATATATATATATATACATATACTATTTGATTAAAAACAGAATATCTACTCAGATACGAGTATCGATTAAAAATAATGTTCCAACAAATAATATATATATATATATATATATATATATATATATTGTACTACTTGTTACAATGGTTTATAAATTCATAGTATCACTACACAAAAACTTTCGCGTTTCGAAGCTGTTATGCGCGCTTCTCATCCTCGATGTAACACTCGATTTAGTTAATGATAATTACCAACCATACATAAAACCCAATGTATACCCACTATACATCCACCCAAAGTTAAATCACCTCCAAATATAATCAAACATATACCCTCCTCCATCGAATATAGAATTAGTAAAAACATTTCCAGTGAAGAAATATTTAGCAAACACAAAAGTCTTTACAATAAGTCCCTAAAAAAGTGGCTACAAAAACCAAGACATCAAGTATATAATGAACTATAACCATAACAGGAAAAATAGAAATAGAAAAATCATTTGGTACACACCTCCTTTCAACCAAATGATAAACACCAAGTTTGGACAGAAGTTCCTCAATTTAATTAAAAAAATACTTCCCCACCAATAACCCTCTTAGTAAAATTTTCAACAAAAATACACTTAAACTAAGTTATAGTTGCACAAACAACCTAGAATAATTATAACAAACCATAACTAATATATCCTAAATCAACACGTAGATCAAAATAAAATTAACTACCAAAATAATAATGAAGACAACGATAAAAACCTATCTAATTGTAGAAACCCCAACAACTGCTCACTACAGAATATATGTAAAATAAACTCAACAATCTATCAATGTAACATAACATCAATTGAAAATCCCATTATAAATAAAGTGTATATCGGATCTACTAAGAACAACTTCAAGCAGCGCTGGTACATGCACTTAACTTCATTCAAAAACAACTTATACCGAAACCAAACATCCCTTTCTGCATACTTTTGGAAACTAAAGGACTCAAAACAGAAACCCAAAGTAAAATGGAAAATCCTAGAAAAAACGAGAACTTGCAACTCGCTTAACGACATCTGCCCTTTATGCTTAAGTGAAGAGCTACACATTCTAAAATACCACAACAATAGCGAGCTATTAAACCGTAGAGATGCATTAGCAGTATTATGTAAACATAGCAAATATTTCTCGTTAAAATTTAAATAACCAAAAAAATACCTCATCTACACGACCCCTCCAAATGCAATAAATACACAAAATCAACCCTCTAAATAAAAAGAACAAAAAACGTAAAAAATAAAAAAAAAATAAATCCCACACCACACCAACAGCAATCTCATCCACCTGTAAATAGTCTATCGACAGTGCATAAAATAAATAAATAAATAAATAAAAAACCAAAAAAAAAAAACCATATATCCCAATATAAAATACCTAAACTAAACGAAAAAGTGATCTGTCCAAAACTACGCTACCCTATACCCTTCTCCTAACCCAAAGCGGCACCTCAAGAACCACGAACGGACGACTAGACCATTCTAAACTCCCACCCCACATTTATTTACATCGTTCTCATTAACAGCGACGCCACTTGGACAGCAGTAAAACAAACAAAAAAAATGTCTACCCTTCCTTAAGAAAACCATAAACCCCAATATAAGAACTACCCAGACAAAATAAATAAGGAACCTGTCTTAAACTAAGCTACATCTCCTAACCCATATCTCTAAAGCTACAATACAGCCGACAGAATTAGAATAAGCTCCCAAACCCACATTCACTTAAACATCATATCACCATAAATGAACCGTTTCACCATTTAATTTTCATTTCTTCATCCGATGAGAAGCGCGCATAGCAGCTTCGACACGCGAACATTTTTGTGTAGTGACGCTATGAATTTATAAACCATTGTAACAACTATTACAATATAATGCTCTACGTTGTATCGAGCACTCTTTATAAAAGTAAATGCATGAACAGCAGGTAAAAAAAACCTACGAGTTCCACAACTTTGTTACAATATATATATATATATATATATATATATTATACACGTTTTAAATAGATTGATGCATAAAATATGCATTCTGCTGATAAATAAAGCCTTCCTTGATATTCACCAAGTCAAATTGTTTATGGACTTGGTGGATAGTAATCGCATACATCGAGCATAATACAGTGAAATTTTCAGATCAATATTCAGATAAGTACAGGTAGGATTAGTGATTTATTGATTCGCCCTTGTATTTTTATTTTATTTTTATTTTATTTCTTTCTATTCTTAAAATAATAATTGGCCTTGAATTATGATCTTCCGTTTCTAGCTTGATTTGACATGTTAGCTTTTTCTGGGAACGTATTAATTCAGTTTTAGAAGAAAATTACATCTGGACGTGTAGGATTTTGTTGTATCTAAATTACGTGGCCTGTTCTTCAATTTACAAGCCTGTGCATGAGCTACTTTTTAAGGTCACTCACCTTCTTCTGTGTACCGTTTCAGTTCGTTAGCGATCACGACCCTCCTCAAGTTTTTGTCCTTAATAACTCCTTATAAATTTTGTCTTTTTGTTATCTCGCCTAAACGTTGTTCTACTACCTGTTTACTCGAGCTCTCCACGTAGGTTATGCGTTCTCATTCTCTGCTTCTCTCGCCTTTAATAGCACTAACATAACAAATTTTAGTTTTTGATAGTCTTGGCATTTGAAAGACCTACCCTATTTTATTTAATACCGAATAGAAAGTGTTTCTCCTTCACGCATCAACCTTGGTATAACGAAGATTTTTTTATCAATAGAAAGGTTTCCTTTTTTTTTTTCACATCTTTCGTGGTCAAGGTTACAACTAGATTTCTTTAAATTTATTTAAAGCACAATCCGATTTTAAGAATAGAGATCATGGGATCTTTGATATGCCAAGTTCTTCTTTTATAGACGATGTTCTTTTACTTAGATCACTGGTGCCCCCTAAATACGAATTTGCACGAGATACTAGATTAGCAACTAGATCCCACCCTTTTACAGTGAAATCGATAAAATGCAGCCGTAACTTCTACTCCAACAGTTTCTTTCCTCGCACTTCCCGACTGTGGAATTCTCTTCCAAACGATTGCTTCCCCGACGGCTACAATCTCCAGGAGTTTAAATGTAAGGTCAATAGACACCTCCTAACACACTAACCTGCTCCCATTCTATCAAACACTCTTCCCATCTGCCCGACACTCATCCTCGCTATCCTTACTCATCTATCACCTTTCTCCTGACATTCCCTATGTCTATCCACTCCTTCTCTTTACCTTCCCCTATGTAGCCCCATGCGCAATAGTGGCAGTGGAATGCCTTGCTTGGGGTGAGATGATTAAAAAAAAAAACAAAAAAAACAAACTTTAAAGATTATGACTCCATCCAATTTTCTTTTCTTTGTAGCTCTTAATAAATTGTCTTCTTATCTCTCATGAACCCTGATCTTCTCGCCAGGTAGGTTTTGCGTCGTTTTCCTCATTCCGTCTCTCCTTCAATCTGTCACATGAATATCAAATTTCCCAATCCCCCTTTCCTCACCATGTGCCCTAGAAATTTCAACTGTCTCTTCCTGATGTTAATTATAAATATCCTTTTGATACCAAGTTTCTCTAAAACTTTCTCGTTCACATGTTTGGTTTATCATTTTCTCAGAATCTTTACAGATGAATTCCTGTACAGAAAATATATAATCGCTGTCAAGGTAAACTATAGATGTCCCATGAACTAGACGTGATATCCCTAGAGTTTAACGTTTTGTTTGTCGGCATATCAACCTCTGTGTGTTATTAATGCCAAAATGGTATGATTTTAAGGTATTTTTTAATGTTCAGTTTTAGTTAGAAGGTTGATGTAGTCAGATTTTGACGATAAAAATATTTTAGAAAACTGAAGATGTCTTCTAGGTTTGTATTCAAAAATGTATTGCTGGTAATAAATTTTTCTTTCAAAAATATATTATGGTAATGATTTTTCCTTAAAAAATGTATTGTTGGTAATATTTTCCTTTAAAAGTATATATATATTACGCTGTCACACCCTGATTGAGCACTCTGGAGGAATGGTAGATTTTGAAAAACAGTAGCTACTCTGGTATGTACGCATCGCTCATTCAGTAATCAATTAGAGCACTCTGGCTATTGGGCGTGTATAATGATAATATACACGCTAAATGTCTGCCTTCTTCTACCGAGCGCCCATAGCCCAGAGGTAGAATCGTCGACTGACGCCAATTCGGTCGGGTTTCAATCCTGGGTTAAAAGCAATCGGACTCTAACCGTACTGATGAGCTGTGATACAGCAAAATAGATCTGTCTGCGAATGACTATATATACATATATTTCTATAAAAGTCTATTTTTATACTGTTTTGACACCAGTTTGGGGGTTGAATATTTGCCCATAGTTGGGAGTCTAACAGTTGCTACCACTCCGGATCAGGGTAGACCTGGGAATAGCAGCAATTAAGAGGTGGTTCTATGCTTCTCTTAACCTCCCAATCAGAGGCTTTGCTGCCGGACGCAGTTTGCCATCATACTCAGGACTGAGATATCTCGAAACATGGTCAGCAGATCGTAAACAATCTAACAGAGATTAAATAATGGGTTCAGTTCTAAATTCCCCGAAGGTTACACGGATTAACAAATCCCTGATTAAAGACCTGGAAACACACCAACCGCAATACGTTATAAAAATAACGACAAAGATGAAGACAATGATCTGAATGATAAGTCCTCATTTCATAAATTCAGACAATAACTTAAGAATCTTTTATTACTGCGATTGACAGTGGATAATTGAAACGGCAACATATATAGCTTGGCATTTTACGTCGGAAATATAATACGTATTTTCTGAAACAATAATGGAAAAGAAAAGAAACTTGTCAGGACGTGAATGCTCTGGGCTTTATGTCCACTTAATAGAATTCTTTAAAACACCAATAAATAAATTCTGACAACCTGATAGAAAAAAAAAAACATCAAAATTTGATAGGTCATTAATTCATTTTCAATATTTTTAACAAATTACATTTTAAACGACCTGACATATTTGGCAGCGGTAAGAGGAAAGGGCGAAGTTGCATCAAATCCTTATAAAGACGTCTCCAATCATCACTTGTTAAACAGACAGAAGAGAAAAATGTCTGCCGTTTAATGGCTGAGAAAATGCGCCAAATAAAATACGTTGCTTGAGGGGAAACTGGAAAGCATTAAGAGAACACGAGACGAAGTTAGTGAACGAATGAAGAGAAAGGTATAAAGAAAAAAAAGATGGAATTATCGTGATCCGAGTCATGTTATCAAAGGCAGTTTTTCTTCTTTTACGTTTATAGAAAAAATTATTTAATTGAACCTCTCTACATCTACCCGATTAATTAGACTAGTATTGTTTTAATATATCCAGATAATATATTGAAGTACTTTGACGTGGTGTAATTCTATCTTAATAGATCAATTAAGACTGAGTAGTGAGTTCGATTCTCATTGGGGACTACACACTTTCGGCCTTGTGCCATATCTAAGGTTTGATTTAAAACTAATTTACGGGTACTCAGATGTGATATAATGATTAGCAATCTTGTCTCGCTAGATCAATTGCGACTGAATAGCGAGTTTGTTCCTCACTGGGTGCTTCACACTTTCGGCCTTGTGCCATATCTAAGGTTTGATTTAAAACTGATTTACGGGTACTCAGATGTGATATAATGGTTAGCAATCTTGTCTCGCTAGATCAATTGCGACTGAATAGCGAGTTTGTTCCTTACTGGGTGCTTCACACTTTCGGCCTTGTGCCACATCTAAGGTTTGATTAAAAAACTTATTTATGGGTACTCAGATGCGATTTAATGGTTAGCAATCTTGTCTCGCTAGATCAATTACGACTGCATAGCGAGTTTGTTCCTCACTGGGTGTTTCACACTTTCGGCCTTGTGCCACATCTAAGCTACGCTTAGAAAACCATTTTTGAGCTATTCAACTTGGTGTCATGCTTAGCAATCTTGTCTTGCACGATAAAATATGATTGAATTGAGTTCGATCCACACAGGGTGCCCCATGCCTTCAGCTTTTTTGTTACATCCCAGCTACGCTTATGAATCCCTATACAGAAAATATAACATCGCTGTCAATGTAAATTCTAGATGTCCCATGAACTACACTTGATATCCCTAGAGTTTAACGTTTTGTTTATCGGCATATCAACCTCTGTGGGTTATTTAATATCAAAAAGGTAGGATTTCAGGTATTTTTTAATGTTCAGTTAGAAGGTTGATGTAGTCAGATTTTGACGAAAAAATATTTTAGAAAACTGAAGACGTCTTCTAGTTTTGTATTCAAAAATGTATTGCTGGGAATAATTTTTTTCCTTCGAAAATATATTATGGTAATGATTTTCCCTTAAAAAATGTATTGTTGATAATATTTTCCTTCAAAAATGTTTATAATTCTATAAAAGTATCTAAACTTATTTATAAATGGAACTTTGTGTGTGTGTGTGTGTGTCCGTTACCTATAGACTCGAAACGGCTGAACCGATTTTCTTGAAAATTTACACAGTTGTACTATAAGCGTTTGCGAGTGTTCTTAGTTAGGTTTTGTGTCGAGGTACCCCTCGATAAATATCGGAAATCGATCATCGAAAAAATCGGGTTATAGAAGGAGTGGTCCGATTTTAATCAAATTTGATACACTCATAGACAAAGACATAAGAAACGATATTCAGAAGTTTCAAGGTTGTTAAGAGTTCGATCCACACAGGGTGCCCCATGCCTTCAGCGTTTTTTGTTACATCCCAGATACGCTTATGAATTCTTATACAGAAAATATAACATCGTTGTCAAAGTAAACTATAGATGTAAGAGGATTTTGTTTGGAAAATTAGAAGTAAAGCGTGAATGACTTGCCCAAGATGATACGTCAGTAGTTTTCTTGACAAAATACAAAGGAGGATCTGTAACGTGGTTGATACTGACTTGGCAGACCGGCTGCAGCCGCTCTCTCACCGGCGTGATGTGGCTTCCCTGTGCCTCTTCTACAAATACTTTCATGGCTTCTGCTCCGATGAGCTTAGATCACTGGTGCCGCCTAAGCAGGAATTTACACGAGATACTAGATTAGCAACTAGGTCCCACCCTTTTACAGTTAAACAAATAAGATGTAACCGTAAATTCTACTCCAACAGCTTCTTTTCTCGCGCTTCCCGCCTGTGGAACTCCCTTCCACAAGTCTGCTTTCCCGACAGTTACAATCTCCAGGTGTTTAGATGTAGGGTCAATAGACACCTCCTATCACACTAACTCCCAACTATTCTCAGAACACTCTCATCTACCCAACCCTCATTCTCAGTATCCTTACCCGCCTATCACCCACCCTCTGACATTTCCTATATTTAATCAGCCTTTCTCCACTCTACGTAGCCCCCTGCGCAGTAGTGGCAGTGACATGCCTTGCTCGGGGTGAAACGCTTATAAAAAAAAAAAAAAAATTTCCAGTGATGGAACACCTTAACAAGTATCTAGCCATGGGGCCTTAAAAAAACCTTCAGTTTAATTAGACGTATTCGCAATATCTCTACATAGTTCTATACAGAAACAATCATACACGCATTTAAAAAAAAATATTTCTTAGATTAAACCATTGAATAAACCATACTAAATCAATCTAGAAATAGAAAAACCACGATTTTTCACGCCTATCTTAATTTTTTGATGAATCTTAATTTTTAATTTAATTAGAGTTTACAATTAGGGTTATAGTGTAAGAGGCAGTTTATTCGAATAGAAGAGGAAGATAACGGTTAACCCTAGCCATCCAATTAAGTGCCATACATGATACCCACTTAGGTGATCTTGTCGCTAAAGAGACATGACTGACTGGACAGTCACCAACCAAGACTATAGAATCCAATCTGTCCTGCTATTTAACACATAGCCGGAGAAAGAAGTGGCGGATTGATACCATTCCCAAGTGAATGCAACGAATTCAACTGGAATTCAAACTCGGCTCCCCGATTTCTCGTTTCGAGCCGATATCCATTGCACCACAACGTACATCCAAAGATTTGAGCATAATAGTCGGTTCCAGAGAAAAAAAAACTGTTCGAGTGGAACTTACTTCTCAAGGTTGCTAATGTGAGTGGCATCGTAAAACTGGAGGAGCCAAAGAATATTTCTCCGAGTAATTTCCATGAGTGATGCAGACACTATCAAGACAAGAAATTGAGGATTTGGCCTCAATATAACAACAGTTTGTGATATATCCTGTGACTCGCTAGTGTCGTAGGGGTATCTTTGGAAAAAGTTTTCCTTCACTGCTATTTACACATAAGGAAATAGATCCATACCTTCAAGTAAGTGAATGTAATGAACCCTACTGCAATACGGACTCGGCTCGCCGATTCCTCAGTCGAAGCCGCTATCCATTACTCAAACGTGTCTCCATGAGTATTCCATTTTAAAATAAACTCCTTGCGAGTATTCAGTACCTCAATCGAAGCCGCTATCCATTACTCAAACGTGTCTTCATGAGTATTCCATTTTAAAATAAACTCCTTGCGAGTATTCAGTACCTCAATCGAAGCCGCTATCCATTACTCAAACGTATCTCCATGAGTATTCCATTTTAAAATAAACTCCTTGCGAGTATTCAGTACCTCAATCGAAGCCGCTATCCATTACTCAAACGTGTCTCCATGAGTATTCCATTTTAAAATAAACTCCTTACGAGTATTCAGTAAGTTAAGTTAAGTGCCATACGTGATACACGCTTGGGCGACCATGTCTCGAAAGAGACATGACTGACTGGGCAGAAGATTATCCCGCAGTAGGTTGCCATTGCTTTCTGCGGTAGACTGGTTGCCGACCAAGGCTATAGAACCCAATCTGTCCTGCTATTTAACCCATAACTGGGAGGAAGAGACGGATTAATACCTTTCCCAAGGATATTTGCGCGGAAGTGAATACAATGGATTTAGCTGGAATTCGAACTCGGCTCCCCGGTTTCTCGTTCCGAGCCGATATCCACTGTACCACAACACGACTATAAAAAAGCTGAGGAAATCCCACTAATACATCGTAAAATATTTTGAGCTTAACAACTTTAACAAATAAAACGAAAAATGCAGATTTGAAATAGACACCCTTTTTTATTTTATTTTACTGAAGGGGGGATTAAACTGATCCTTCTACCACCTTATTTTATTACTTTAGTCATGATCATATTTAAACTATTCGGACTATTGTCCTCATCTTTGTTGCCATTAGTACGACGTTTAGAACGTTGTACGCCGCGGCTTTCTTCAGATGCTAGGAGTATCGAACCGAACACTTTATTAAGAACAGATGGCCCAGTGGATATAGACGTTGGTTAGTTCCTGTGACTGGACCCAAACTGTTGTGAGTTCAATATAAGGCTACAACAGTGGTGAACAAGTAACTTACAGGGTTAGAGCGATATATCTCATGACTCCCAATCGAGGCTTTACGCAAGGAATGAGGATGATATACCCCAATGATTGTTCGGTTGAAACGTCGTACAAATGGCAACAAAGATTAGGACAATAGTCTGAATAATGTGAATACTGTTTAGTCATGACATCTTTCGGAAATATTACAAGATAATTTAGTAACTACAGAATGCATTCTTAACAAGAAGGCATTATTAATATGTAGTAAAAGAAAATCTGAAATTCTTAAGATACAAAAACAGTAACAAAATATAAAGTACCAAGGTTTTGAATTATTATATACAGGTACCACTTGTATGTAAAAACACACATTATAATTACAAACTAACCTAACGCAATGTTACACGACCAATTTCAACGTCTACAACTGGGATCCACCATGCAATGGAAACAAGTCTAAATCAGTCCCATTCCCCTCGTGTTACTATGGTGAGAAATAAGTTCCCTCATAAAAGATTTTCTCATATCCGATTGTTATTCAAAGAGATGATGAAAACTATGTTATAAACTAAGCGAGTTTATTATTGTCAGAGCCTCTAAATTATTTTTTGCAGAACCTCGTATTTTCCAGAAGTATAAATCCAATAATCTCCACATATCCTCATGGGAAATAGCTTCCAAAATATACCAGTAGATGCGTAAAACCGCGATTACTACGCAACTCTTTACATATTTTTCATTTCTTATATATGCACACCAATGATTAAACTGAATTTCTGAGAAAAATAACAAAAAAAATAATTCTTGAAATAAAATAAATATAAAAAGCGGTTATAATAATGTATTATGTGGTTCTACAGAAAAATGCTGATAATACCATGGACAGGACATGTGAGTTACAAGGAAGCTTTAAGAATAAAGACCATGAGGTAACTGCAACTAACAAAAAGAAACAGCCAGAATTTCTAGAACACAATTAGAAAAGAAGGCTTAGAGAATTTAGCACTCACAGGACAAACAGAAGAACAATAATTTACTTGATTTTGAGTAAACAACGACAAAGAGGAAACGAAAGCGGTAAAAGTTACTCAGAACAGGAAAAGACAAGAAGTGATGGAGAGCCATGATCATTTACGCCTTCACTAGAGACAGAGACAGGGGAAAGCAGCGGATAACATATTTACAGGGCCTGATCAGGTGGATGACGGAACGGGGGTAGCGAGGTGTAACAGGAGCAAACATACTAAGAGCCACAAGAGATAGGGAGACGTGGAGAACCATGATCGCCCACGTCCTGAAGGGACAGTGCACATAGAAGAAGAAGAAATAGATAGATGTAAATGAAGCAAGAGAATAAACGAAAGACTTGAAGAAAAATAATTAACATTATATATATATATATATATATATATACAGAGTTATTAAATTGATATGTATACATAGAAAATAGACATAAATATAAATAAATATAAATTAAATAAAGAAAAAACAAAACATACGAAGATAAAAATAGATATTAAGCGAAAAAAAAATTCATTAATAAGTATACATAAGTATACATGGTACGACTCCCAGTTTCATGCGTTACACAATCATCAGGTACATATTAGGAAATGACAATTTAAGAGATTAGAATTGAATTTCGCGCGATGATCATGCGAGTTAAATCTTATGTTAGGGTACTTAATTTTCAATTTATCAAAAGTAGAATTTAAGTAGACAGTAATTACATAGACAGAAATCAATTAAAATTAGAATTTTAAATTAAAAATAACATTAAAAGGCAGATGTTTGGCATCCTTATTTTCCAAATTTCTCAGAAGCAGGATTATTTTATTCCGGTTTATGAAACTTATACACTTATGTACTAAATACAAGTGTCAGGATGATTAAATATTTCCATCGCCAGGAGCGGTGATTATTTGCCGTGGCAGGCCTATTATTGTCGTTGCGCTACGATTATTTTAGGCATATATAATTTATATACGAGTTTTCTTACACTGTTCATATTTAATAATTTAGACAGTTTTTATTCACAGAGACCTACTAAATATCCATTTTTTTTTCTATTCATAGATAAATATGAGAAATTTTGAAAGAGATAAAAATTTGAACCTATATCTATCTATCTATCTATCTATCTATATATATATATATATATATATATATATGAGGCTTATCAGAACTACTTTTATCGGAGTTGCTTTTGAAGTAGCCTATTAGATGTACAACATGCTAGGGCCACTTGACTTGTGCTGATTCCTGGATCGGTCCCGACAGCCTATATATATGTATATATATATTACTTCGTGGTGAGCAATGCGACGATAAACATCAGCAAAGATTGCATGAGTGCTGCCTTCAATCTAGAAACGCAGTCTCATAGAGGTGTGAAACCTAGCGTCCATTATATATATATATATATATATATAACAAGATGCTTATGTGTGTGTGTCTGTTCTTTATACAAATCCGCAATTTTTATCCGATTCTCACCAAACTGAACAAATATTATATATTTAGGCTTTCGGTCAGATCATGAACTACTTATTTTTTCCGATTTCCCTCCGATATCGGAAATCGATACCCCTATATACGATCAGGTCTGATCAAGATCAGGATTTCAGCATTTTGATCGTGGTTCTTGCTGCAGAATTTGCTCTAACTTGGTAAAATTATAGTTTTTAATCTCAAACATTGGTAGATCTTATCAGACGACTTATTTTCCCCGATATCGGAAATCGATACCCCCGATATTCTATAAAATCTGATCAAAAACCGATATTCAGCCATCAATATGGCTCATTTTCTCCAATTTCACTCCCGATGGGTACGATAAGTTTTCATGGACTTACTTAGGTTAGTTCATCCTTAGATAACTTATTGGATCTTCAGAATTCAGTTTGCAACGGAAAACTCATGTGACATCGATACCGGAAATCAAAATTCATTCATTTTTCTTTCAATCTACGGTTTTGCTTTGATTAGAAACAACTATTGTTTTTTAGTTTTTCGTGCCAACGTCCAAAGAGTCTGAGCTCCAGGACTATGGATTAGTTTTAAAGCTTTCATTACACCCGCGCAACGCCGGGTTATACTGCTAGTGTATGTATGTATATATATATATATATATATATGTGTGTGTGTGTGTAGGTGTATATATCCAAATGAATAAGGAACGAAGAAAATATTAACGCCAAAATATTAATTTAAAAAATTTAAAAATATAGATATAAAAATATAGATATAAAAATATAGATATAAAAATATAGATATAAAAATATAGATATAAAAATATAGATATAAAAATATAGATATAAAAATTTAAAAATATAGATATAAAGCTATGAATATTTATTATAAATTATACTTTCGAACATGTTCAAATTACAATCTACTACAAAATGAACATTTTGTTTTGACATTGAAAGGACAATGTCTTATCAGGTAGTGAACGTTATTTTTGAAATGAGACAGAAAATTCACTTTCCTATATAGGTAGAATATTTGTGTACGAGGTAAAGGGGCTAGGGAAGTACAGTTTGCCCTGACCGCCTGATGAGACCTATATGGTTAAAACTTAACTAACAAGTGTATGGTTAATCTTTCGTTCTTAGATATATATTAATAAATGTACTTATCATCCTACGTCTATAGCACGATTCTGAGTTTCATGCATTATGTAATCATCAGGTGCATATTATGAACATATTACATCTCTCTCTCGCTATATATATATATATATATATATATATATATATATATATGAGAGAGAGAGAAATATAAAACAGTCTGTATGAGTTAGATATGCTTATTAAACTTAAATAAAATTACCAGATTCAAAGCAAATTTAAGGCGACACGATTAAAATGATTTTTTATATTTTTAACTTGGATGCATTTCTTTAGGTCTTTTAAAAATTAGTTATTCTACGCCCAAGCAAAAATGATAGTCATAACTGAATCCTGTACATGCGTCGGCATAAATCTAAAATCACTTCTTACCTCTTGCTCTTCGAGGACAAGTAAATCCTTTTGTATTTCTGTATCAAAAACTTCTTTGGGTCCACGCTCGATTTTATCCATGCCAAAATAACTGAAAACAGAAAGAGAGAGACAAAAAGATCACTTATTTTTTCTACAATACAATTTTCCTGACATACACGTTACACGATGTGTGTGTGTGTGTGTGTTGGGCGTGTATAACGATAATATACACGCTAAAAAGTCTGCCTTCTTCTACCGAGCGCCCATAGCTCAGAAGTAGAATCGCCGACTGACGCCAATTCGGTCGGGTTTCAATCCTGGGTTAAAAGCAGTTGGAGTCTAACCGTACTGATGAGCTGTGTTACAGCGAAACAGATCTATCTGCGGATGACTATATATATATATATATATATATATATACATACACACACACACACACACAGGGTGCTCTATCATTATTTTATATTCTTTATTTAATAGCTATAAAGTTTCGGTGTTTAATAAACCCTCATCAGGTATGTATGAATACACTGCCTGGTGATGAGGTATTAAACATCTAAAGCTTATAGCTATTAAGTTGCAATATAATAATAATAACTGTATATCAACGCTCTGCTTTTATATCGAGCACTTTTTAAAAGTATTAACTACTTATATATATAGTCATCCGCAGACAGATCTGTTTCGCTGTATCACAGTTCATTAGTACGGTTAGACACCGATTGCTTATATATATATATTGGTACAGATAAGATATATATCTGTAAAAAGACAATAAAAGTCAAGCGAAAATCTTTTTTTGAAAAGAAAAGTTTTCCTTCTGCTTTATATATACATGTTTGTGTGTGTGTATTATAAAAATATGCTATATTTATTGATAAGAGTGATAAATATTACGGATAAAACCAATGTAAACAAAATAAGTGAACACTGGGGTTAGCATTAATAGGCCTAAAGAATGCGTTTAATCATGAATAAAATCGCTGTTAACTTTATTTTTCACATACACACACATATATATATATATAAATATGTATATATATATATATGTGTGTGTGTGTGTGTGTGTGTGTGTGTTCCCTCCAGTCACGCTCAGAGGGATAATCTGTGAGGAAGCAGCTAATAATCCTCTCAAATATTTTGCCGTCATTTTTGACAACAGTTGTACACTAGCGTTATTAAATATCAGCTAATCCTTTATGACGAAATATTCGGCATTCGTGGAGCGAATAACGATTGCTGCTATCGTCTGTTAAATTATTTCAAATGTTTCCATTAAAAAGATTTTTTTTTATTCCAAAAAAATGGATTTCTCATGGTGTTATCGCTTTTTTTATAGTATTGATGGGTGTTTCTTCATTTGCCTTTTGTTTGACGTTGTGTAGAACGTCAGCATATTCTTTATTCCATTGTTCGCTTCTCGAGTTACCTACGCAAATCCTTTTTATTTTTTGCTGCTGTTAAAAGCTTTCAATTAATGTGGTTTCTGTGATAACTGTTAGTGGACACGAGAAACCTACATTCCTGAGAAATCGTTTTAATAGATAGATTTGCTGAGTTCCAATAGACGATAGCACTCGCAGCTCGGTCAATGAACGCAGAGTAATTCTTTATGAGGAAACGGTTATCCTCAGTATCAGAATTAGCATTATATTCAGCAAAATAAATTACAGTGGATGCTAAAATCTGGCTGTAAATTATCAACTTACATATAACTTGTATTTACATCGAAATCTTCATTTAGTCACACGTAAAACTGTTCTCGTTATCGTATAATCGATGAGTTAAAAAAGGTTAAAAAACAGTGGGACCGTTGTATAACACTGAGTGAAGTGGTTTCCACAGAGTCTTCAAAGATTTTGCATCGCATTAACAGATGGTTGACAAAAAAAAAAAAAAAAATTCATGATAAGGAAAAGAACACATATTTCAAGCTTCAGCCAAACATGAAGAAATGCTACAAGTTCGTTGACAATAACTTTAAGTAAAATATGGCTTAGTCCAGTTAAAGACCAGCTTTGAGATTATTATTGGTTGAGGATTACAGACATATCACATTGAAACACCAGCTCCCACCGAAGTTAAGTAACGTCGATCCTGGTCAATACCTAGATGTGTGACCGCTTGGTAATACCAGGTTCTATAAGCTTGAATATGCGGGTGATGTAATCGATAATTGCTTGCAATTGTAAATCGGAGAACCGAGTTTCAATTCCACATGTGCTCATTATATTCATTTACGCGCAAATGCTCTTGCGAAAGATATGAATCCACCTCTGTTTCTTCTCGCTATTGGTTAATTAGCAAGATATATCGCTAATCATTAATGTCCACCCCCCACCACAAAAAATCTTACCATCTACAAGTATTTTCTTTCTTCAAATAACCTGCAAAAGACTAGTTAGCATAAAAAACGAATCAGTCATTTAATTAATTAAATACTGATTAGTTATACAGGAATATCTTAAATGTATTTTCATTTTCTGTATTATAAAAGTAAAAAAAAAACTACCGTGACCCAAAGTGAGGGTAATTTTATATATTGATTGTAATACAGAATTGATCCCAAAATTTTGTATTTGTTCAAATTCTGATTAAGTATCAATCCATCTATTTCCTGTATCTATTTTGATTGGATAAATGATTAAGACATATCAGCAAATCGTAATTATCTCGAACAAAAAAATCATTCTGAAAATGTACTAATATGTAAGTTGCAGAAGGTTGATAAGCAGTAAAAAATAGAATCAATCAATCAATTTATAAATTTGGTTAAGAAAGAGACACGCATATAAAGATTCAATATAAAAAAAAATAAAAATAAAAATAAAAAAGAGAAGAAATAAAAATTCCAATTTGGAAAAAAAATAATCAATTTCCTTGATTTTTTTAAAAAACTTAATTTCCAACCAACAGAAGTCTCAAGATCCAAGTCAAGACAGAAAGTTACCGAGGAAGAAGTAGGTGCAGATTAGATTATGGAGATATCTGAGACAAATGAGAAAAGATTAAAATTGCAGTGATCTGGAAGCACTCTCTCTCGAGAGTCTATTCCACATAGTAGGGGTTTCCGGGAAGAAGCTGTGTAAAAAGAACTTCCTTCTGACCAACGGAATACGAACGAAATGAGGATGATTCGACCCTGTGTATGCAGCATGGCGAGAAAGGAAGGATAGGACTGCTTCAGTCCAGATAGGTCAGCAATAACACATTTTTGGCATAATCTCTTAGAAATATAGAGTCAGAGAAACCCCCCAAAATGGGGTATTGCTTCTATCAAGATTTTCGTGCATACTACATCTCCCTATAAAAAAAAATAAATCAATTTACAGCAAATTAATTACAGCTGTAAGCCATCAGAATAGAAATCATCTTCAGCTATAAATTGCATCAGGTTCAATTAGACTGTGTTGCGTTTATTGGCAAGAATCTCCGAAAGAAACGAAAAATGATCGGAATTATTTTTCATGATTGGATTTGTTTTGGCTCAGAATTAATTTTTGAAGCATTGGTCTTTTGGGCCGGAAAATGACAATTATTTAAAGTTTCATAAAACATCTGAGCATTCTTAAAAGTTGGCAAATTATTTTCCGCCAGAAATGTAGAAACTTGCGAACACTAATTTCAGTTTGAAATTTTAAAATCTTCTATATAATCTGCAGCTCCACCATTGCCACAAAGCCCGCCAGCAATATATCATTTGTTTGTGTGTAAAATAAACGGTCTAGTGAAAGAAGCAATTATCATTAATTTAGATTGGAGAAGTTTTGGAAAATTCCCAGATAAATGTTTTTAAAAAATTCACTTTGATGGATAATGCGACAATGAGTAGAGAAAAATATGATTTGAGTTTTGAAATCCTCGTAGGTTAAAGGCGATTTGCAGTTTTGAATAACTAATCTTGCCTCTTAAATAAACCAACGGATCTAGAATAAGGGTCAAAGCTAGTTTAATTTTTAAAATTTTTATAAGTGTTCCTAGTAGCTTATTCGAAGAGTGATGGTATTTTGTCTTATACTGTATTCTTGTCTTGCGAATATAGGTTTATTAAAATTTGACAGATTTTATAGTTTTTTTTAGACAATTTTTATCGCCAGAATTCATTACGTATTAGTAAGTCTACCATTATTCATTGTTTTGAATATTGTTTTCGTATATGCTCTTTTTGCTGCTGTAATATTTAGAGATTCTTGATAAAATCTAAAGAATAATTTGCAATGTTATTGGTCCTAACCTAGCATCTCGGCTTTACATGGTAATTTTTAGAGGTTAGCACTAGCTATGCAGAGAAAATGCAGAAAGGATTCTCTCAGATAATTTTGTTACTGAATAGTTACAAATAACCGGTCAATGACGTTTTCGGTGGAGTAGTAGATCGCACCCATGCACCATTATGGAGTCACTACAGCCTGCAAAGGGCTTTGCTGGCAACGAGAGGCCATGGATTCATATTATTTGCAACACTGCTGAAGCCTGACACCAGCACTGAACAATTGAACTCATTACTCGTTTTACCACGCCGCAAGTTGTCAATCTTCCATAGTAATTAGCCATCACGTCTCCAACTGAGGTTGTAATATTAACAGGGAAACATAATTACATTTAGATTGACAAGCGCTTGGAGAGAAGTCGCCCTCACATCACACTCTTTCACAAAGGGAATCCATGAATAGATCCAGATGGATTTTGCAGCACTATGAAATTAGAATACTGTGGAAGTGTTGCAGGTGCGAATACAAAGGTACTAATATAGCTGGAATGGTAAATAAGATAAATATACGAAACAGCACCTCGAATTATGCCTTTCCTGATTGTCATTTACTGGACCATTTCTAGGAACCTTTTTCCATCGCAGGACACTTTTGGAATTTCTACCATCATTGAGAGTGCGCAGCTGAAACAACTGCCTGGAACAAAACTGTCCAGGAAAATATTGTGTATGTAAGCTGTGGTAGGAGCTAAGCACATTGTCATCATCACTTGACCTAATCTTTTAAAAGTTAGAAAGGATCTCAAACATCAAGTAATAATGGCATATTTTCTACAAACGCTGAAGACAAAATACAACATCTGATATCCGAGTTCTCTACACTCGCCCCAAACGAATTGAATGTTTTTTAAATCACTCATCAGGAATGATTCCAATCATTCGTGTCTAAAGCCTTGATCAGTGAATCAAATATTACGAAACTCAGAGTTGAACTTCAATTAATACTGAACGTGTTTACTTTTTGCTTCATTTGTGGCCGTTTTTGGCCATTTCTTCCTTCAAAAGCGCCATTTGATTCTCCATTGATGGTTCTTCCTTTCTCAAGGTAATCAATGAACAAAATACCTTGCACATACAGAGGCCCAAAACTTGTCTGCTGATGTTTGCGTCTTTGGTCGGTTTAGACAGTTTTCACTTGCTGCTGTCCGCTCAGCTGTCTGTCAATTTGACTGCGGAAGGAAGTGATAGATCCATGTTTCATTTATTGTCATTGTGGATTTTTTGGTGTTTTCCGGAACAACTGCCGATTTTGGGTGACCTGAGCGTTCAGCATCATTTGTGTCTGTGCCACCGCATTTAAAGTCAGCATATCACCTCTAAATCGTTGTTTTCGACAAAGCAGAGTCCGAATAACACTTATGATGCCATTGCTTTGCTTGAACAGTATTTTTGTCTCCATCAAAAAGCAATACTTTATCAACATATGAAATTCTGATTTTCCCATTGTTTTGAAAATTTGAAACAGTAGATTCACTTAAATAACTATAATTTGTAAACTAACAATCCGATTGGGCCCAAATTTTGTCACGTGCCATTTGAAGGTTAGTACTCCATAAAAATCATATAGATTTTTTTTTATTAGTGGCGCCATCTATATATATATCAGGCCCGGGACTTATTGAGCGATGTGTTACTCGTCTTAGTAATGGTAGTAATATTTTACAAAAGGCTAATTTGATGCTAGAGTACAAATGTATGAATCTCAATAAAACTTTTGGATAAAAGCAGCGAATATCTTTGCCCCGTCGGAAATACCTTCGTCTCCTGTAACCCAATCGGCTTAGATTGGTTTCCGATGGAAAACGTTCAGAAATATCTTAGTCGTGACTCTTTAGTCACCTTGTCTGTCTTATCCTTCCAAGATAAAAAAAAAAAAACCCAACCCCATGGGAACCTGACCGTAACGCTCTCTAATTAATATCGTGATCAAAAGAGATTCATGGTTTATTCACCCTAAGGGGATATGCCTAGTTGCTTATGGCTTGGTAATCTAAAAGTAGATCTGTAGTACCAAACGGGATAATATTTAATGAATATGTACAGGTTTTGTCTTGGTGAATTAGTCTTTCATTAAGACAAAACATATAAACTGTCACATGTTCTATCAATTAAGAAGCACGAGAACCAAACCTTGTGTAGTCCCAGAGAACTTATTATAGAGTTTTCTTCTATGAGTCGTGCCCTTTCAGAACGTAAGCGATCATGGCCCTCCACATCTTTCAGTTCCTTGTTGCTCTTAATATATTTTGTCTTGTTATTTCCCGCAAACCCTGCTCTGCTATCCTTTTGCTTAAGGCCATCAAGTATGTCAAGCAATGTTTTCCTCTCTCTCTCTTTCTCCGCCCTGTGAGTATCAGATTCTTCAAGTCCGCTTTCCTCATTACCTGTCCCAAAAACTTTCTGATATAAAGCACAAGTTTCCTTTCGTTTCCATGCTTTCCAAAACCACATCGTTGCAAACATGTTCGGTCAATTGTATCCTCAGCATCCTTCTGTAGAACCACATTCTGGTTGCTTTAAGTCTTCCTTTCATCTTTGATAAGATTATCCAGCATTTGCTGCCATATAAAAAGATATAAATCACATAACAATACAGTACTCTCTTCTTTGTTTCCGACGAAAATTTCCTGTTTCTTAATACTCTACTTAGCCTTTGGAAGGCACCATTGTCATGCCAATACGCATTCGGATTTCACTGTTGCACTTTCCGTCCTCTGTTAAAATACTTCCCAGGTATTTAAATTTCTGTACCTGCTTGATTTTAACATCCCCGACATGAAGTTGGCATTTTGGGCTCCTCTTTCTACTGATGATCATCCATTCAGTTTTCTTGTGGTTTATATGTAGTTCTTTCTTTCCATTTTTTTTTTAGCTATCTTCTGTTGAGGGTCTTGTAGTTTCTATTCCGTGTCTGCTATCAGCACGCTATCATCTATGCGTGTTACTTTTAAATTTTGTAAAGTAAACTAGATTTATCACCCTTACACTAGTGACACTAAAAGTTGGAGACAATACAAACAAACAAAAAGTCAACTTTTGGGAGAGACTTACTTGAGAATTCCTTTGACTGTCTGTGGTTTGTTGGGGTTGTATGACAAACATATTCGTTGCGCTCCCTGTAGAAAAGAAAATAACACAAGGAAAAAATTGTGTGAAGACATAGAATGCAGAAGAAAATAAATAAATGATCGAATATAATCAGCCAATATTCATACTGAAACACAGAAATGAGTTTCTAAATATCATACCATTTAGACTCTTAGCAATGAATACGAGTAGGATTTAAAACAGCCTTCATCAATTTTGGTAAATGGAACCAGTACATCTTCAAAGTTCATTCACTGAAACGAGTATTTGCGGATTTAAGACAACGGAAAGTTCTATATCAGTCTATATTTCTGAGTTGAGGTATTGTGACTATTTGTTCGGACTGTTGACCACACATTTATTGCCAACGTTAAAGACGCTTCGGTCTACTTCAGAGGATATTTGCTGTAATTTCGAACAGAACCTTTTTATTAATCTTTGGGGGTAGATTGCTCTAATTCCAAAGTGTAAATAGGAAGTTCAATGTTGAAAGGAAATTATACTAATAGAAAGAAGAAAAAAAAAACAATATATAATGTTTCCAAAAACACATGGTCTAATGGATAAAAATGTTGGTTGACTAATCCAGAATATATATATATATATATATATATATATATATATAGAGAGAGAGAGAGAGAGATTGTTTGTTTGTTTTGTTTTACGGCGTATCAACATATCTTGGGCTATCTAACGCCGAATCGAATTATTAAAAATCGAACAAAAAGTTATAAGCAATTTCAAAAAGTTTGTATATTTAACAAATTAATATATATATAACAGACTTGTATATTTAGACACATTCATACATTCAACAAATTTAAATTAATTTTAAATTTAGAAAATATTTCATAAAAATATATATATTTAATTTGGCTGTTCAGATTTTATGGCATACGAACCACCACGGGTTATCTGAAGCTGAATCCAACCCACATACATTATATGTATTACATATGCACGATTTGCAAACGCACATTCGGGAGAAGCAAGTTTTGGAATATATAGCAAGTTGAGAGAGAGTTGATTTATCGAGGGAATTAACTGAAACTTAGATATCTCAAGACATGACATGTGGAAATAGAATAAAGTACGATTTATTTTATCTTAGTCTTCTCCTCCTCGTCGTTATATATATATATTGTATCGAAGCAACTGATAATTATCTAAACGTATCTAAATGAATGTCTATGTTTAATCATGAGCCGTTCTAAATAACGTATTTTGGCTTTATTTTCAGGTTGCGTAATTTACTTAAATATAACTGTTAAAAGGAGATGTTAATGTTATTTTCATTTTTGCGTAATTTAGACGAAAATTTATCAATCAGACTCCGTAGACAATTTTATTATGTTCGCTTCTGTTGCATAAATGAAGTTTTGTACTTTCCACAGACTTTTCAATTAAAACAATATTTTCGAATTTGGTCTCGAGAGGCAAGGGATTTATGTAAGAATTTACCAAGTTTAAGATCAGTTTCCTTCGAGACCGAATTCACTGTATGTCTCTTAAGGCACAGATTCATTTACAATCGCTTGCGTGACCATCTAATTACTCGTTTCTCTGATGTCTTTTCAACGTTCACACTGATCAAACTGACGAAACTGGAAACCCACACGCTGAGTATTAATGACTTTTGCAGCAACTAAACTGAAAATGAATTCTGACGATCAGGATCATCTTTACTAAAGACACACACACACACACACACACACACACACACACACATACATATATATATATATATATATATATATATATGAATATTATATACATAAATCTTTTTTCAGTTGTCAATTAAGTACTTTACTCGTATCATAATGCTTTACTGATGTATTAGGGCTGCTTAAAAGTAAGTATTATCTACCTTACAGCTATTTATATTTTTATGATTCCCTAAAGCAGTTAATTTCTCAGTGTTAGGCATGAATTTTAAAAAAAATATTTTTTATATATTTTTATGCATCAAAATTTTTTTATATGTATTTATATCCCCTACCAATATAATCTTTCCTTTTCTGCTCGTCCCTTTTATTCCTGCGGTAGATTTTAACGTAAATTAATTTGATCTCAACAACAGTCAGACCCAATTTTAATTTAAACGCAAAATTTTAAAAAAATTCTCAGAGCTGAGTAATGTTTTCTATTTTCTCGATTTCTTATTTCCATCCTCCCTGGCTAACAACTGTCACGTCTGCATATCCAACGCACATTTAACTCTTCTATTTTTTCTTTTCGGCACCCTCACTCTTATAAGTTTTCCCCTATCTCACCTTTTTTTCATTTTTTGTCTCATTTCTCGTTTTCTTTTCTTCCTTTCCGTTCTTGTGACAGGCTTATTTTTGTTCTTTACACGTCATCTCAAAATGTCCTTTTTAAGATCGAGTTTGAATCCATTTCGCTATCTCTGTTTTCCCTCTCTCTTCCCTACCTTCTGTTTTCCCTCTCTCTTCCCTACCCTCTGTTTTCCCTCTCTCTTCCCTACCCTCTGAAGCAGAAATGTTCCTACGACACACCTGATTTTTAAAATTTTATTTTAAGTATATATATATATATTTTTTAATCATTTCACCCCGAGCAAGGCGGAAACGCCACTGATGTGCAGGGGGTTACATAAATGTAAAAAGATTAATTAGAAAAGAGTGAGGAGTACAAACTAGTTAGAAAGGAACAACAGAAAGCTGCGAAAGCAGGTGCGATGACAGATACATAGGTGGAGAGAAAGGGAAGGTTATACAGGGGAGGGGAGAGAGCTAGAGGCCAGTGGTTAGAGATGAGTATTTACTTTGCATTTAAATTTTTGGAGGTTGTAGCCGTCAGGAAAGCAAGAATACGGGAGTGAGTTCCACAGGCGGGAAGTGCGAGAGAGGAAGCTGCAGGAGTAGAATTGTCGTCTGCATTAGACTAACCTGACTGTGAATGGGTGGGACCCAGTTACCAGTTTGGTTGCACGAGTAAGCACCTGTTGAGGAGGCATCAGTGACTTAAGCTCATCCGAGCAGAAGCCATGAAAGTATTTATAGAAGAGACAGAGGGAGGCCACATTTCGACGATGGGGAAGTGGCTGCAGTCGAGTCGCCAGATCAGTACCTATCACATTACAGACTCTCCTTTGGGGCTTGTCAAGAACATTGAGGAGAACGGCAGGGGCACCTGACCATAAATGGCAGCAGTACTCCATGCACGGACGGATGGTTGACTTGTATATATGCAGGATGGATTCAGGTGGAAAAAAACATCCTGGATCGACATAGTGACCCTACCTTCTTAGCAGTAGATTTTGTTATGGATTCAATATAGTGGTTCCATTTGAGGTCTGAGGACAGGGTAAGTCCGAGGAGGCGTAGTGTATTATTACTGTAAAATTTATTATTTAGGGAATACACATATTTTAGCAGGCGCTCTAATTATTTATTAGACAGAACACTTATTTATTTTTGTCTACTGGTCTGAATATTCCAGAAATCTCATTATTGCTTACTTAGTGTATTCCTAATAAATAGTTAACCTCTGACTGCGCAAAAAATTCAAGGACATCTCTTTTCACCGGATCTATTTAAACTTATACAGCGAAACTATTCTGAGGACCCTAGAAGTTATGCCATGATTCGTCATCAGAGGCCACAATCTGAATAACATAAGGTACACAGATGATACAGTGCTGATAGCAGACACGAAACGGAAACTACAAGACCTCCTACAGAAGGTTGCTGAAGAGAGTGACAATACTACAATAAAGTACAAGAAAACCGAATAAATGGTCATCAGTAAAAAAAAAGAGCATCCCGAAATGCCAAATAAAGGTGTGGGATACTAAAACCAAACAGGTACAAAAATGTCAATATCTGGAATGACTTCTAACAGAAGACAGAAAGTGTGATGCAGAGATCCAAAGGCGAATTGGCATGGCGAAGGAAACATTCCAGAAACTGAGTAGAGTATTAACAGAATAGATTCAAAGAGGAGAGTACTGGATTGTTATGTGATGTCAATTCTGCAATATGGCATGGAATGCTGGACAATCTCATCAAAGATGAAGGAAAGATTTGAAGCAACAGAAATGTGGTTCTACAGCAGGATGCTGCGGATATCATGCACCGAGCACGTGAGCAATGATGAGGCTTTGAAAAGGAGGGAAACGAAAAGGAAATTAATACTGAGCATCAGGTAAAGACAGCTAAAGTTCCTGGGACATGTAATGAGGAAGGAGAGCTTGGAGAATCTGATACTCGCAGGCCAGATAAAGGGAAAGAGAGACAAGGGAAAGCAGCGTGTAACATACCTGACGGGCCTGAGTAGGTGGATGGGTGAGTGGGGCTTGGGTGGGGTAATAGGAGAAAGCGTGTAAAGAACCGCCAGCAATAGGGAGACGTGGAAGGACATGATCACCTACGTCCTGAAAGGACAGGGTACATAGAAGAATTAATCAGGTGTATTGAAAGTAATTTGTTCAGTGGAGGCTCATCTTCTTCTTCTTCTTCTATGTGCCCTGTCCCTTCAGGACGTAGGCGATCATGGTTCTCCACGTCACCCTATCCCTTGTGGCTCTTAATATGTTTGCTCCTGTTACTCATGGCAACACCCGTTCCGTCATCCACCTGATCAGGCCCTGCAAATATGTTATCCGATGCCTTCCTCTGTCTCCCTTTCCTTCTATCTGGCCAGTCAATATCAGATTTTCCAAACTCTCCTTCCTCATTGCGTGTCCCAGGAACTTCAGTTGTCTCTTCCTAATGCTCGGTATTAATTTCCTTTTTGTTGCCATTCTTTCCAACACCCCATCGTTGCTTGCCTGCTGAGTCCACAATATCCGCAGCATCCTTCTGTAGAACCACATTTCAACTGCTTCCAGTTTTGTCCTCATTTTCGATGATATTGTCCAGCATTCACTGCCGTATTGAAGAACTGACATCACATAGCAATCTAGCACTCTTTTCTTTGTTTCTAGTGAAATTTTTGTGTGTTAGTACTTTACTCAGCTTCTGCAACGCGTCCTTTGCCATGCCAATTCACCTTCGGCTCTCTGTGTCGCACTTTCCATCTCCTGTTCGAACATTTCCTAGGTATTTAATTTTTTGTACTTGCTTTATTCTGGTATTCCCCACCTGTATTTGACATTTTGGGTTGCACCTTTTTTTGATGGCCATGCATTCAGTTTTCTTAAAGTTTATTTGTAGTCCTATTTTGTCACTCTCCACTGCTACCTACTTGTAGTTTCCTTTCCGTGTCTGCAATAAGCACTGTATCATCTGCATACCTTATGTTGTTCAAGTTGTGGCCTCCAATAACAAATCTTGGGTCATCTAGGGTCCTCAGAATATTCTCGCTGTACAGGTTTAACTACGCCTCTTTCTATCTTTGTAAATCTACTGAGATCGTTACCTGTCCGTATGCATGCCGTTTGCTGCCAGTAGAGATTCTTGATTACTCTTATGTCTTCTCCGAAAATGTCGAGGCTGCCGAGCATCTCCATCAATTCTTTGTATCGTATCTTGTCGAATGCCTTCGCATAGTCAATGAAACATAGGTACAAGTCTTTCTTCATTTGTATTGCCCTTTCGGAGAGCATCCTAATCATGAATATGGCTTTCCTTGTTCCAGTGTCTTTGACGAACCCGCACTCTTCCTGTCCTATCTCTGGCCTGATTCTGCTTCTCGCTCTATTCATTAGTATTCTGACAATCAGTTTTGTAATGTGACTCATTAAGCTGATAATTCTGTGTTGTTCACACTCGTTTGCACCCGGTTTCTTCGGCAGTGCTATAAATATCGACTTGCATACGTTGTCTGGTATTATTCCACTGCTATAAATTTCGTTTATTATGTCGTAATTTTGTCTATGGCGTATTCTTCTAGGGCTATCAGTAGCTCTATCACTATGCCGCCTGGACCAGCTGCTTTGTTTCTGTTCATTTTGGCCATTGCAGCTTCCACTTCGGATTTTAGTATTTCCGGTCCATCCACCTCCTTGTGTATTCTCGGTTGTTCTCTCCTGTCGCAAAAATGATCCTTTATATATTTTTCCCATCGCTGGAGTATTTCCTCTTTCTCCAATATGATTGTTCCATCCTTGGATTTTATGCATCCTGTTAAGGAGCAGGTTTTTTGTCCTGTTCTCTTATCTCTTTATGCATCTCTGCTTTATTGGTCCTGCTCAGTCTCTCTACTTCTGCGCATTTGTTGTTGAGCCATTCCTCTTTAGCCTGTCTGCATTTTTTCCTTATTTCCCTGTGAAGTTTCTTGTACTTTGCTCCATGTCTTGGCATTATTTTTTGTCTCCTTTGCATCATGTGGAAAATCTTTTCAGTAATCCACTCGTTTTTTCTGCTTCTGTTTTCCTTTGGGGCTATGTTGTTCGCTGAGGTCACCATTGCTTCCTTTAGTGAATCCCATTTTGAGTGTCCTTTTCTAATTTGTTCTTCATATTTCTTTCTCAAGCTGTCATTGTATTCTTTCTGCCGGGTGAGGTTATTCACAAGCGTCTCGTATTGTCGCCTTGGTGATGTGCTAGGCTTCTTTAGTTTTCGGAGTTTCACCCTTAGTTTGCAGATGACTGGGACGTGGTCACTTCCGCAGTCGGCACCTGGATAGGTTTTGCATTGGACCACTGCGTTCCTGAATCTCTTGTTTATAGTTATATAGTCTATTTGGTTCTTCGTGTCGCCTCCTGGGCTTCTCCATGTCCATAAACGTCTTGAGTGTTCTTGGAACCAGGTGTTAGTAAATACCTGTTCATTAACTGAGCACCATTGGACCCATTTTTCTTTTCGTTCGTTGCGATCCCCGAGTCCAAAGTTGCGGCTCATCTTAACTGAAGTAATAAAAAAAAATTAAAGAAAACAGATATTTACCGTCTTTTTCCACAGGATAGTTCTGTACTGAGGAACATTAAGATTGTTAGCATCCGTGACGACAACAGACAATATGAAAGGTTCCTTTTCAGCGTCGGCGCCAACATAATTCTGATGAACTGAAACAGTGAAAGACAAAAAAATAAGATAATAAACATACAAATGATGATAACTAATAAAAATAAACAAAAACACGAATTACACCCACCACAAAGAGGACAAAAAGAAAAAAATTAACTTCCAAAGAAATGAAAATAAAAATCGCGAAAACCAAACTTGAATACAAAAAGAAAAGTGATAGAAACCCCTATTCGCAATAGCGAAAACAAAAGTCAACAGTTAAAAAAAAAAAAGAAAAAGAAAAAAGAAATAACAAAAAAAAAGAAATAACAAAAAAAAAGAAATAACAAAAAAAAGAAATAAAAAAAAAGAAATAAAAAAAAAGAAATAACAAAAAAGAAATAACAAAAAAAAAGAAATAACAAAAAAAAGAAATAACAAAAAATAACAAAAAAAAAGAAATAAGAAAACAAAAGAAATAACAAAAAAAAAGTAACAAGAAAAAAAAAGAAATAAGAAAAAAAAAAAGAAATAAGAAAAAAAAAGAAATAAGAAAAAAAAGAAATAAGAAAAAAAAGAAATAAGAAAAAAAAGAAATAAGGGAAAAAAGAAATAAGGGAAAAAAGAAATAAGGGAAAAAAAAGAAATAAGAAAAAAAAAAGAAATAAGAAAAAAAAAGAAATAAGAAAAAAAAAAGAAATAAGAAAAAAAAAGAAATAAGAAAAAAAAAGAAATAAGAAAAAAAAAGAAATAAGAAAAAAGAAATAAGAAAAAAAAAGAAATAAGGAAAAAAAAGAAATAAGAAAAAAAAGAAATAAGAAAAAAAAAAAGAAATAAGAAAAAAAAAAGAAATAAGAAAAAAAAAAAGAATAAAAACCAGCAGAGTTGAGGAAGATCAGTAAAAACAAAAACCCAGCGAAACAAAAAAAAAATCCCTGCAAAAACAAGACAAAACCAAAAGATAACAACAAAAAAATAATGAAAAAACAAGAAACAACGGCGAAAATAAAAAACAAAACAAATAAAGACAAAATATAAAAATACAAATAGCAAGAACAAAAATACGAATGACCTCGATACATAATAAATAGGACACCAGCACTGATTATGAACAAAATATTTGTTGTAATCAAGAGTTTTGGCATTCTAGCCTGGTTGAATCTATTAATCTCTCTATATTATGCGCTTTCTTCCAGAAACCCTAGCTTATGTTTCTCTTCAACATAGATGCCGTAGAAATTGGCTCTGTGGGTGTTGAACAAACGAACAGGCGTCTGTAAAAGGGATTAGCTAGCCGACCTAGAAGACGGGTATGCTCAAAACTGAATATCTAATCATGACATTACTAGAAGCAGTTTTGGCATTGACGTTTAAAAAATGAAATTATTTGACTTGAAATAACCGTGAAAATTTGATGCAAATTATCACAAAAGATGGAGCGATTATGTTTAGGGAGACAATGGTACTAAAGAAAAGTTAATATTGATGTCGATAATGCAATGATCATGTGTAGAGATTCGTAAGCGAGTCAAGCATGCGATTCTGGCTACGTATGCAGTATCTACACTAGATACTACACATATATAGTCTTTGACCAAGCAAAGTACTGTTCTTAAACAATTACACGTAGAATTCGATGTCCTGCGAAATTTACCTGCAAGAAAAGTAAGTTTCCAAAAAGTATGTTAAATAAGATCAATTTTGTATGATATTCATTCACCTCCCGATTGAAGGTAGTGTAACTGTTATCGGCGTCGGAAAAGGAATCGAGGAACAGAGTTTTAATTCCGGTGTAATCAGTCTAGTGTTATTTACGCACTAATCGAAAGATATGAATCCGTTTACTCTACGTCCAGTTCTTCCATTTGCTCACCTTCTTGTGACTTTGATGGCAGTTGGTGTAAGAGGATGGACGCGATGAATTGAAAAACGTGTATAGCACAACAGGATATCACTCCAATATCTCTACCCTCAAATTATGATAGTCCAGAGATAAGAGAGAAAGGAGAGCCATGATTGGGACTGCCCTGGAGCGTAGTTTCTCATTTTGTTTTGTACTTTTAGGGTACACTTGCACAATAACTAAAATTCTTGGGCACACTTTAAATTTTAATTTTCAGTAATGAATTAGAACACTCACCTATTGACATGTTTATACATGATATATCACACGCTAAAAGTCTGCCCCTTCTACCTAGCGCCCATAGCTCAAAGATAGAATCGCCCACTGACGCCAATTCGATAGGGTAAAAAGGAATCGGATATCTAATCGTACTGATGATCTGTGATACAGCGAAATAGATCTGTCTGTGGATGACATATATATATATTCTTCATTTGTAAACGAGTTATGCGACCTAGGTTTCTACCATGCGGTGTCTTCTGGCGATTTGCAATAACTGATTTTACAGTATTTTTTACCTATTAAGTTCATACATCACGGATGAAAACGTTATAATTTCTTCAAATTTAAAAATTGCGCGTTCAAAATTCCCCGTTACGTGAGCGTTTTTAAAAACCGGTTAAATCAGTTATTGCAAATCGCCTGACGATATCACATGGTAGAAACCTAGGTCGCGTAATAACTAGTTTACAAAGGAAGAATATTCAAAAGTCCTACATTATAATTTTATTGAACACTTTTTAATACAACTGTGTACTGGTCTATTATTGTGACTAAAAACTAAGTAATTAAACAATATATATATATATATATATATATATATATATATATATATATATATAATGATAATAATAATAACTAGTTAGACTCTGTAAGAATGCACTCCGTAAATTTATGCCAATATAAACTCTCGAAAAATCCATGAACAAACAGAACCTAAATCCGTTACAATCCGGCGTACTAAGTCGTCGGATAAATGGGGAGAAAAAAAGAAACCAGCGGAACAAGAGCAAACATTTAATATTCCGCAGTAAAGAAAAAAAACCCAAACGGAACCAAACACAAGAAAAAGTGCTCAATACGAAAGTACTAAAATACAATAGTAGAGCAAAAAAACACGAAAAATGTAAAGTGAGCCTACCGCGGTTTCACACTACGGATCGTCAGGTAAAAGGCTATATATATATATATATATATATATATATATATATATATATACATAGTGATGATCATCCACGTATACTGTCTTAATATGTATAGGAAAGAATATTAATAAAAAGTTTTGAATTTAAAAATGTACTTTTTTTTAACACTATTTGTTTATTTTTATTATATTTTATATTTCAGACCGCCCTCGGTCCTTCATCAGAAACAACTGATTTTTAAATTTGAATTAGAAACGTATCGTGAAATACGTTTCTAATTCAAATTTAAAAATCAGTTGTTTCTGATGAAGGACCGAGGGCGGTCTGAAATATAAAATATAATAAAAATAAACAAATAGTGTTAAAAAAAAGTACATTTTTAAATTCAAAACTTTTTATTAATATTCTTTCCTATATTATATATATATATATATATATATATATATATATAGTCATCTACAGACAGCCTTGTTTCGTTGTAATACAGCGAATAAGTACGATTAGATATCCGATTACTTCCTGACCGATTTGAAATCAGTCGGAGAATGTACCTTTAATTTATCTGCTCACGGCAAAGGAAGTCAGATTTTATCGTGTTATACAATGGAAACAAAACGCCAATAACCCAAACTGTTCAATTCATTGCTGAAGAACCATGGATAAATGGTGGTGAGTAGCCACTGTTTTAAAAATCTACCATTTCCCCAGGGTGCTCAATCGACGGGAGATAGCATATATATTTCTCTCCTGACACGTTTATAGAGAGAGTGACAATATCTAGGCAGCATTGGCTCATTGTCTTTCAGTCAGTCAGTTGAGAGCCATACTTGCACGATCATGTCTCCGTTCAGACGTGACTGACTGGGCAAAAGAATTTCCCACAGTCGGTTGTCATTACTTTCTGCGGTAGACTGGTTACCAACCAAGGATCTAAAACCCAGTCCTGCTATTTAACCCATAGCTCTACAACGCACATAATTCCCTTTACTACCAATTATGAAATCTCATGCCTTGTGTTAGCTCTTCAACGGTGCTTTATTATATATATATATGTGTGTGTGTGTATGTGTGTGTGTGTGTTACGGAAATTGACGAATTTTAACTAAACTTGGTTATAAACAACCGACAATTTGAAATGAATTGTTTGAACATTATTTTTATCGATACTAGTATTTAAGTAGATATTCTGTTTTTTAATTAAACAGTATTATATGTTTATATCTACTGGCTTGATTATTTATGATAAATATTTATTACGAAAATGTGTGTCTTTCGGCAGGAATATCACCTGAAAAACAACAGTAGGTTTCTGAAACATGAACATTTTTGTGTAGTGATATAATGCTTTTGTAACAATATTACAATATTTTGCACTCTTTATAAAAGTAAATTAACGGTGCGTTTTAATCGACCTGTTCTTTCACTTCCTTATAATATATATATTCCATCCTGTCACGCTCAGCTAGTAATCCTCTCAAATATCTTGCCGTCATTTTTGACGGCAGGGGTACACTTGTAGGAAAATGATAAAATCTGAAATATTTATTTTTAAGACATTACATGGCTTGGTGTCTTTAGCTTTTAAATAAAAATAATTAATAAATTAATCTTCTGTTAACTTGGGTACACTTTAGTACCTGACAGGGCCCATTAGTGTGCATGGGCGCACTGGTTAAAAAACACTGCCCTTCATGCACATGGCAATAAAAAAAATTACCATCCTATGAAAATTTTATACTTTCGTATATCAGTTTTTTTTAAAGAGTTGTAAGTTCAATACCAGACTACAGCAGTAGTGAACGAATAGCTTAGAGACTTAAGTGAAAGGGAGATAACTACATGCTATCAGAAGTATTATCGCAATTGGAATGAGAATAATACAGCCCAGTGATCGTAATAAAGGGTTTGGTTCGGAATTCCTAGCATCTGAAGAAGGCCAGAGTATACACCGGCTGAAACGTTGTAAACATGGCAGTAAAGATGAGGATAATAGTCCGAACAATATTCATAGTTTAAATGCTACGGCATCTTGGAAGTATAGACAAATAAAGATGTTTCTATTGCCACCCAGTTTTCGCAGCAAACATTAAAGCAGGTATCTACCCCTTCATTTTTTAAGCAGCAAGTAAGTGCTTTTTCTTCTATGTACGTTAAGTTTCAGTACGTTGGTGTTCATGGCTCTTCACAATTTTCTGTACTTTGCAGATCTTAATTGAATTGTCTTTTTATCATCTCTCGAAAACTCTGACTCGCCATCCATCCAGAAACCAGAATTCACTATGATTTAATTTCCGAACATGAATAGCTAAAATGCCCAGTCAAGCCGAGCGACATAAATGCGTTTTGATTGATTATTTTTTGTTTACTGCTTATCAATCCCCTTGCGGGTTACTTAAAGCCGAAACATTTGTTTCTATTGTAAGAATAATTCGTTTTTTTATGTGTGAATATTGCATTAACGATGTTCAGAGATAAAATTATTTTTCCTGACACAATTTTTACAAACAAATACATGAGATGGAAAGGATATGGGTTTATAACTTTCCCAAGTGTTTTTGTGCATAAGTGAATGCAACGAACTAGACCGGAATTTGAACCCAGCTGTCCATTACACCACTAGCACAATGGATATATATATATTACTTTTAGACGAGCTCCATCTTTTCCCCCGTTTTTGTAAGTTAAGCTTTTGTTGTTCTCCTGTGTCCTGCATTTACAATTCACAATAAAGCCAACGTAAGCCTTTGAAAAGTGTTGGCCGAAAGGTTCCTCGGGCTAGATTATTATAATGACGTCCATTTTGTTCAAAGCAATTAGTTCTTTCTGTGGGTACAAATCTTTGTTTATATATATATATATATATATAAATATATATATATATATATATATAAACAACAAAAATAATGATTACCAAATTCATTCCATATGTTAAAAATGTATATGTATTAAGAATTAAATTCTGACTCACGTTTTCCTAAAAAGTACCGAAAATACCAACGGGTTTGTGATTCCGGATTTTCTAAGTGGATTGGACTGTTGAGAGGACTCGGCACCTGAAGATGATTCTGAAAAAAAATAAATAAAAATAAAGTCATTTAAATATTCTTCAATGCAAGTTTAATTCAAAAACATCTTTCTTAATAATTTCTCAGAATCTGGAGACCATCACAAAAACGAACACGAAAAAAATCCCCTGTCAATATAAATTTGTGCTTCCGTTACTTATTCGGAAAAAGGATTTCACCTTTGTAGATGTTATAGTGCCCTATCTACAAGGGAATGAACTCTTCCTCCTTCATATATGACTAACCGGCGTGACTTCCGGGGAGGCAGTCAAGAGAGTCATGAGACAGTCGAGCCGTTCGGACGTACACTTCTATTTGCCGACCAGTAACCCTCTTACTTGTATATATGTTCTGTTATTCTAATACACTGTTTGAACCTACCTTTTTGTTTCCATGTTTTCTTTTCTTGGCCCAATCAGGTCACAGCAGTAGATTAGCTAAAAACATTTCGGACGTTGGTTTCCACGGTTTTGCTTTTATTGTTTGCGGTGATCAATTCAAGTGGTGCTTTTATTTTATAAATTATTCCGACGAATGCTCCCATATGCGTGGATTTTGTTTCAAGTTTATACTCCACTTAGATGTCATAAGATACCACGAAAAAATGTTCTTTAAATCGTTGCCCGGATATAAAACATCAATGGGAGATGGAAAACTTCGGTTGAAACGTACACTAAAACCTATGACAAGGACGACTATAAGAATTTATCATAGAATAATAATGGCTACTTCATTTCCTAATTATACATAGGGTAAAGAAAATGACAGAGAGTAATGGCAACCTACTGCGGGAAAATCTGCTCTGTCATATCTCTTTCAAATTACTTTGATTTTACCCATAGGGATCGTGAATCAAAACTATTTAAGAGAGAGTAAGAAGTTCTGGAGTGATAGTATCCTTAGATAGATGCTCGTTGCATTCGTCAAAGTGACTCATCCCCTATTAGATGCAATTGGCACCCAGCTGTGGATTCTGGCAGCTGCTTCTGTGTGGCAGGACCCATCTCCTGAGTAACGGCATCTACAGGTCGACTAAACCATGTGATAGATAGACCTTATACATGCTAGAATGTTGAAACTGTTTCAGGGGAATCAAACGGAGAGAAACCTTCAAGGATTGATGCATGCAGTAGTATTCTGTACATTGATCAGGCGTGCTTCAAAACTAAACATGACACGGTCATGCAATGTGGTAAGAATAAGCGATAAAGTGAAATATCTCGATCATATATTAATTGCAGGGAAGTCATGAATTATAACAATTTTACTTCGACGGATATTTATTGAAAGTGAGATGGTAATGTCGAGAAACACCTTTTCTCTTGCTTTTTCTTTTAGAATTGTTTTTTTTATAAAGCCGGTTCAGTATCAAAAAATGTTGAAGAATCTCTAAGTTGTACAGTTATTGTTCCGTTCAATTCTCAATTTATTATTAACTTACTGCTGCAACATGCACAAATATACAAAATCGTTCTTAATTTTGCTTAATCTTTTTTTTATGTGCCGAGTTCCTTCAGGACGTAGAAGATCACGGACTTCCACTTGCCCATGTCACTCTTAATATTTTTCCTCTTGGTATCTCTCCCAAAATCCGATCCGCCATCCATTTGCTCAAGGCCATCAAATATCGTGCTGCTTTTCCCCGTCTCTCTTTCCCTCTATCCGTCCTGGGAGTATTAAATTCTCCAAGCCCTGCTTCCTCATTACGTGTATCAGAAATCTCAGCTGTCACTTCCTTAAGTTTTATTTTCGTTTGCATTCTCTCCAACACCTTGTCGTTGCTCACGTGCTCGGTCCATGGTATCATCAGCATCCTTCTGTAGAACCACGTTTCTATTGCTTCGAGTCTCTTATTCGGCCTCGAAGAGATCGTCAAACATTCGATGCCATATCAAAGGACATATTACATCGCAATCTAACAATCTTTTTTTTGTTTCTGATTCAATCATCCTGTCTCTCAGGAGTCTGGTTAGCTAGTGATCGAAATATAACCAATATATTTTGGTATTTACACATAAATTTACAAATCAAGCGTTTTCCAGACAGTTTTTAAACGGATGACAAGAAAAAAAAAAGAGGGTAATCATAAATGTAGTTGCCGACATTGTTTTCTCGGATACATGGTAGTTATTTCATTCATAAAAATGTCAAAATTGTAATAAACGAAAATTTCCCTAATTCCACTCAAGTTTTCAGACAGAAATTTAAGTGGAGGCATTTTATAATTTTCATCTTTTCTTTTTAAGCGAATGATATATATACATCTATATTCAAGATCTTCCAGTTAAGCCTTCTCTTCTTTGACCATGATGCTTTGTAAACTAACAATGATGTTCTTTGGCTATATTAGATTAAAATCAGTGTATTACCAGACAAATTCGCCTTGACCATTTAATAATAACTAGCAGTATAGCCCGCCGTTGCTCGGGTGTAATGAAAGCTTTAAAACTAATCCATGGTCCTGGACTCAGCCTAAAGAATATTTGTGTGAAGCTTGGTGAGAATCAGATAAAAATTGTGGATTTGTATAAAGGACATACAGACAGATAAACAGACACACGCACACACACAAACATCTTGCCTTTTAATATATATATATATATATATATATATATATATATATATATATTATCGATTTTCTGCACTATTGTAAGAACTGCAACCTTGAAACTTCTGAATATTGTTTATGTCTTTCAGTGTATCAAATTTGATTAAAATAAGACCACTCCTTCTACAACCCGATTTTTTCGATTATCGATATTTATCGGGAGGACCTCGACACAAACCCTAGCTAAGAACACTCACAGACGCTTATAGTACAACTGTGTAAATTTTCAAGAAAATCGGTTCAGCCGTTTCGGAGTCTATAGGTAACAGACAGACACACACAGACAAAGTTCTATTTATAAATAAGTTTAGATAATAATAATAATAATAATAATAATAACACCGGTTTATTCTTATATTCGACAAATTGTATTTACATTATTTATTGTAGGCTAGTCCTGCGTATGACGATAAACTACATCCGGCAGCAAGGTCTCTGACAGGACGATTGGAGGTTTTGAGGAGCGTGTAACCACCTCTTAATTACGGTTGCTTCGAGGCCCACCCCCACCCCGGTGTGGTAGCACCTGTTAGAGCCCGAGCTATGGGCAAATAGTGAACCCCCAACACTATGAAAGTATAAAAATATATTTCATACGAAAGAAATGCTAACAATTATTTATAATAATATTACCAAAAATAAAATCATGAAAAAACTATTTCATGACATTAATCCATATAATAATCCTACAGTTTCTTTCAGAAATAAAACTGTAGTCCCTAAAAATAACTTCAACAAAACTACAACATAAAACACACATATCACCGCCTCTAATAATTGTGTTGACACAAGCATGTATATGAACAAAAGATGAATATCAACTACCATGTATTCGATTGCGAAAACAGAAAAACATTTATATTACTTCAAAGCACACAAGAAAATTAAATTTCTGCATTAAATGATCCATAAAGATTTGACATGACTTTAAGCAAACTAATCAAATTTAGATTAGGATAAATCTTGTCAACTGTTTGTCGTTATCCAGACCTTCATTCAACTGTATTATACTTCAGGGAACTTCGAACTGAACACTTTATTAAATATACGACATAGTTTGTTCTAGTCATGCCGTCCATGCGTAAAGATATATCATTTTTAGCACTGCTCAACTCATTGTTCTGTTTTGACAGAGTCAAAATCTGCGTATCTTGATCCATGGATTGAAGTTAAAATTACTATTTCACCAAATTCACGAAACAACGTAATAATCCACTAGTCAGTTGTTCCAGGTGGGAAAACCTGCACATTAACTTGTATTGATTTCCACTTTGAGGCTCTGGCGAGATGCAGTGTAAGAATCTGTTTAACTTTGGCAACTTTGACACGGAACTGGCAGCAAAGACAGAAGTCACCAATTATGTCTTGCAAAACAAACTTCAAGATCGACGGGCTTTCAACGATTATGGCTTCCTTCACTCACACTTAATAAATACTGTTTATTGCTATCTACGAGGTTTGGAAGGAGACGTGAATGTAGACATATTATATAGAATTTCATAAGTCTTAATTGATTTTATTAATTACATTAAGAAGGCGACATAACCGAAGATGGAATCTGTTACCAATATCACCTGCAAAAGTAAATGAGTTTCGAAGTAATTTCGTTAAGTTGATAACACGATGAAATTGAAGACATTGGGATAACAGTTTTATCAAATGACACCTCAACAGAAACTGAATGGTAGCAGGTAATGTATATGCATTCACAATAGGTTAAACAAATATTTAAAAATACAGCTTGGAGTAAGATTTTTCAAACAAGCAAGTAATATGAGTCCAAATCACATAGTAGTCTAGCATTTTTTTCTTTATTTCTAATGAGATCTTCCTGTCTCTCACTAGTCTGGTTAGCTACTGATCGAAATATAATAAAGTCATTTTAGCATTTACACATAAATTTACAAATTCCAGATGAGAAATCAGCTTGTTGCTTAACTAAAAACTGGGTTTATTTCACGACGGTTTAGCGGCAATCAAAGTTTCTCCAGACTGTTTGTAAACGGATGAGAAGAAAGAAAAAATGATGGTAAGTAGTTACCGAAATTCTTTTCTCGGACAGTGAATACACTATTCTGTCAAAAAATGAAATTCTATACTTTGATAAAATAATATTTAGAATCTAAATAACATTTAATACAGTGATGATTAAGTGAAAAATGGCACATAGTGCGTACAACCTTTAACTATAACAACTACAATTGAAAATAATTTATCTAAATTGAAAGATTTTACCCTAAATATAAACCTTACAGAACCTACATGTCACTGAAAAAATCATTTAGCCTTATTAAAGGTAATAATGTCACTAAGGGGCAATGGATTATTGAAATTGATTTCAGAAGGAACCGAAAACCCAAGCCTAAACAGGAAAAAAGAGATAAACCCTTAACCCTGTTCAAAAGAAAGGGAAGGAATGTGAACCTGTCTACCGGTATTGTCGAAAAAAATTAGTTTACAGAGATAGAGATAGAGATAGAGAGAGATAGAGAGAGATAGAGATAGAGAGAGAGAGAGAGACGTTAGAAGTATAGAGTTTAATAAGAATTTAGAAACCAACGGAAATACAATCTTAAACTGAAAATCAGGAGTAAACCTCATCTTCTGTTCAAAAGACCAAAAAGGATTTTTTTTCGCGGATTGTCGTTGCTTTATAGTCATGAACTTATCACAAAAATCATTTATAATACATTATTTACACTGTTCGGACGTTATAATTTTTTTTTTAATCATTTCACCCCGAGTAAGGCGGAAATCCCACTGATGTGCGGGGGGGCTACATAACTGTAAAAAGATTAATTAGAAGAGAGTGAGGAGTACAAACCAGTTAGAAAGGAGCAATAGAAAGAGGAGAACGCAGGTGTGATGACAGGTACATAGGTGGAGAGAAGGGGAAGGATATACGTGGTGGGGAGAGAGCTAGAGTCCAGTGGTTAATAGATGAGTATTGACATTGCATTTAAATTCTTGGAGGTTGTAGCCATCATGAAAGCAAGAATATGGGAGCGAGTTCCACAGGCAGGAAGTGCGAGAGAAGAAGCTGCAGGAGAAGAATTGTCGTCTGCATTTGGCTACTCTAACTGTGAATGGCTGGGACCCAGTTGCCAGTCTGGTTGCACGAGTGAACACATGTTGACTTAAGTTCATCCGAGCAGAAGCCATGAAAGTATTTATAGAACAGACAAAGGGAGGCCACATTTCGTCGGTGGGGAAGTGGCTGCAGTCAAGCCGCCAAGTCAGTACTTATCACATTACGGACTCTCCTTTGGAGCCTGTCGAGAACACCGAGGTGAACGGCAAGGGCGCCTGACCATAAATGGCAGCAGTTCCCCATGCACGGACGGGTGGTTGACTTGTAAATATGCAGGATGTATTCAGGCGGAAAAACATCCTGGCTCGACATAATGACCTAACCTTCTAAGCAGTGGATTTAGCTATGGATTCGATATAGTGGTTTCATTTGAGGTCTGAAGAGAGGGTAAGGCCGAGAAGGCGCAGTCTATTGCTCTCAGGGAGAATCGCTTGATCCATGCTTATGGGAGGCAGGAGACGTTGCCTGTGATGGTTGACAGACAACAGCTTGGTCTTAGACGCATTGAAGTTGACAAGCCACTTCTTGCTCCAATTCACCACAGAGTTCAAGGTCAGTAGCGAGATTATGTCTATCCGCCACAAGTTTCTTACTGGTGTGGGAGTATATTGTGGTGTCATCTGCGTAGATGCCTACATGACCCTTGATCTCATCAGGGAGGTCGTTGATGAAAATAAGGAAAAGCGTCGGGCCCAGGATAGAGCCCTGTGGGACACCAGCATTCGTACTGTAGGAAGAGGAGGCATGCCGATTCAAAACGACCTTCATTTTGCGGTTATTAAGAAAGATTGGATTAGGTCAAGCAGGCAACCGGTAATGCCGTAACCCCGTAGCTTGCATAGAAGGCCAGAGTGCCAAACCCTGTCAAAAGCCTTGGAGATATCCAGAGTAACCGTGCGAGCCTCGTCAGACTCATCAAGTGTCTGGAGCATGTACTCCGTTACGGTTGTTAGCCAGTCGGCAGTGGACCTGGCAAAGCGGAAGCCATATTGCCTGTCAGAGAAGAGTTTGTGGGCACTAAGATGTTGAACTATTTCAGTATTGATTATGGCCTCGAAGACTTTCCCGAATATCGGTAGGGCGACAGTTGGATGGGTCCGAGGGTTCACTAGAGTTCTTAAATACAGGAACGACTGAAGAGAACTTCCAGCATGCAGGAAAACAGGAAGCAGAAAGGCAGTAGTTAAACAGTTTAGAGAGGACAGGGGAGAGTTCAGGAGCACACTTCTTAAGGACTATCACCGGGATTCCATCGTCTCCGCACGCCTTATAGGGGTCGAGTTTTGAAATTACTCGGGATACTACTGTCGGAGTAATATATACGTCGTGTAGTTTGGCCTCAGTTCTAATAGGGAAGTCGGGTGGGTATACACCAGATGAGTCAAATGTGGAGTTGGATGAGAATCTGTGGGCAAAGCACTCAGCTTTGTCCACAGATGACGTGAGAACCTCAAATTCATGGATTAAATAAGGTATTGAGGATTTGCTGTTGTTCAGCACTCGTTTGCAAATCCGCCAATAGTCCTTGGAGCCGAACTTGCGCTCAGCTATGCGCTGACGCATTCTCTCAGCAAACAACCGATTCATGAATATACATATTCATGTTAAAATTTAATATATAATTCATGAATATACATATTCATGTTAAAATTTAATATATAATTCATGAATATACATATTCATGTTAAAATTTAATATATAATTCATGAATATACATATTCATGTTAAAATTTAATATATAATTCATGAATATACATATTCATGTTAAAATTTAATATATAATTCATGAATATACATATTCATGTTAAAATTTAATATATAATTCATGAATATACATATTCATGTTAAAATTTAATATATAATTCATGAATATACGTGTGTGCGTGTGTCCGTTTGTTTCAAATCGTTAATTTGCACCGAGATACATAACTAAAACCTGATTCCGAGATAGAATTACATATTCATAGCTTACTATTTAATAAAGTGAGTTAAAATTTTTTAACCATTCTTTGAAAATTATACGCTAAATATTATAGAACATTAACTGCGAATGACGTATATTTCCGTAAATGCATGCTTATAACTTAGCAAATAATGACGAAAAGTATTTAAATTTTTGGTTGTACTTTTTTAAAAAAATTTAAAATTATGAAATATTTTTTCTCTTTTCTATCAAAGAAATCTAGCTTTCTTGTAACATTTGATAAACTTGCATCTCAAAGATATCGGAAAAGCTAAATAATTGATCAACTCATGATCATCACTGTTAAAAGATTATTTAAAACTATTTAAAATTTTAATGTTTTACCCTTGCTAAGAGCTACGATGTAAACGAAGTTGTGGAGAACCATGGCCTCTCCACCTCCTGAAGGAACTCGACACAAAGAAAAATTGAAAATTAGATTTTTATATACTCACCTCATCAATGTCTCTCTCTCCGGTTTCCACCCGGAATCTTCCCACACTTTGATTCGAACCCTCGCCATCACATGTCGTAAGCTAAAAAATTTAAAAAAAGCGAGACGATTAGGCAAAATTTATTATTTCTAAATAATTTAAAATGATATCAGAATAACCTAAAACATTTTATTTAATCTTCTGTCGATAGTAAAAAAAAAAGTCAAAGTTATATGGCCACTTCATTTATCCGTTGGCATATATTTTTCTTCAGATGAACATGGGTGGTTCAAATGAACTTTCGTATACCTCGAAGATATGTTCTTCTTCAGACCGATACGCGAACACTTCGTTTGAATTTTCAACAGCGTCTGGAGTAAACGAGATATTTGTTCCGGTTTCGTTTATCTTCTAAGATTTCTGCAAGATATATGCAGTGAAACATGTAACAACTACCTTATTACTCTCGATCAAACGGACGATCAGAACGCTTCAAAAGAGCATTAAAAAGCAGCGATTTAGAGATGAACAAGGAAATGTTAGAATATTTTTTATGTTTGTACAGAAAGATACCAAATCTTAACAATAAGTCGAGGAAATCACCAGCAGATTTAAGGAAGGATGGAAGGGAGAATGAGCATTGGAGACGTAAATAACAAGAGAGAGAGAGAGAGAGCAATGTAGAAACAAGAAAGAAATGAAAGAGAAAGAGCACAAAAAAGAAGAGAGAGAGAAAGAGAGGAGAAAGAGAGAGAGAGCAAAAAATAAGAGTGAAACGAGGACATGAGAAGCTAGAGAGTGAGATTGGTCAACGAGGTTGGGTGAAACAAAGGGGAGAGAAAAGGAGAAAAGCTATGAATAGACAATATGAAAAGAATATATATATATATATATATATATATATATATATAAATTCTATTCTATTTCAGTCTGTTTCTCTCTCTCTCTCTCTATATATATATATATATATATCGCCTGAACACACCACATGATAGAAACCTACCTTGCGTAATAACTCGTTTATAAATGAAGTTATATATATATATATATATATATATATATATATATATACGCACAGAGAGAGAGAGTGAAAGCGAGGCAAAGAGAGGTAGCAAAACGAGAGAAAACAAGGATCTGAAAAAAGCAGTGAGAGGCGTGAGTAAGTGAGGGAAAATGAAGTGACAAACCAAAGGCAGAGCGTGTGGGAAACAGAGAGCAATGAAATTAGAAGGAAATACAGAGTCAGAGACGAGAGAGAGAGAGAGAGAGAGAGAGGGGAGGGGATAGTGAGCATTAGAGACAATAGGGACCAGTCAGAAATGGTGAACAATATTGACACAAGTAAAGAAACAGATAGAAATAAGGAAGAGAGACAAGAAAGAGAAGGAAAGCAAAAAGGAAGAAAAATACAAGAGAGAGAGAGAGAGAGAGAGAAAATAGAAGCGAGGAGAGCGAGAGAAAAAGCAAGAGGAAAAAAAGAGAGTGAAAAAGCAAAAAAAGAAGAGAGAATCAGTTAGTGTAAAAATTCGTTTAATTAATGCTTCCAGAGTGCAGCCAAAATGCCTCTGTCACCCAGATTAAAGATGCTCAGTTTCTTAGAAACTCATTTGTAAAAATATTATCCTTCACTTAACATGTATATCGCTTACGAAAATCAAAACGAACATTTGCAAGAAAGAAAAAAAATACGTATACTTCTTTCAACTACGCACCGAAAAACAGATTATACAAATAAGTAATTTTTTATAGAAAATCGTTGAGAAAATCAGATTTATTATTTTTTTTATCATCTATAAGATGGAGGTTGTAGTCAAACAGAAGAAAGAAACTACGAACTTAGGTACCACCTTTCAATTGTAAAAAAAAAACGAAAAATAAACAGCATATCATGATGTTAAAAACAAAGTTTTATTATCAAAATGTTTATGCTATTATTAAGAGGAAAGATCAAAATTTGTTGTTATTATTTAAAAAAAAAAATTATACTTTTTCTAACACGTTCGAAATTTTAATTAAAATTTTATTTTTTGTTTTCCGTCAGCGATTCGCGCGATGTTTACCTCAGGTGACTATTGAGTCGTTCGAGTAAAATGAGTTTGGGGTGAGTAAATTTTCCTTCGCTCGATCGCCGGTCGAGTGATTTCTTTTTCAAATCTCAAAGGCTGTATATATATATATATATATATATATATATATATGTATATTCCCTGTGTGTGAGTGTGCGTGCGTGGTGAAGAAGAAAGACATCTGAAACCACAACTTTGTATGAAGAGATATAAATGTATATAAAAAAAACATCTAAATTAAGGAATGCCGATTGTTAGTTTACGAAGAAATAAATTAGATAGTGACTCGTCAAAAGACAGCTGAATTAAATCAATTTGCAAAATTGTCTAAAAGCTATCACTTTTACTTCGATTCTTTCTAGGCATAGAACTGCGGCTTCTACCAAGACACCAGTGCTGAAATTCAATCAGTTTCTTCCAGTAAAAATTTACTTATTAACGACACTGTGGACATAACGTGATGTAACAGAAACTGACAAGTAATAAAACAAGACAACTCGATCTCAGACACGTTGCGTAAGACGACCGAATTACTTTATGTGAACAGAATTCGTACAAATCGCTCGACACTGGTTGACGTTGGAAATCTAACGGTTTTTAATTCTTCATGTTAGGTAACGAAAATATTCCTTATCGCCTGAGTAGGGGGCTTTTTAGATTAGGCTGATTAAATGTGTCGTTTTGATCACGTTTTCGGGATGTGACTGCCTCATGTGAAATGTATGTAGTACACTGGAAGGAAAACGTTTTGTTTTGCATCGTTTCTCTTGAAGACGTGGGCGATCTTGGCTCATAACAACACCTTTTCTCTTGTAGTAGTTCGCAACGTTTGTCCATTTACCACACCTCCTACAAGAATCGTACCTCAGAGGCACAATGTGTCTTTTGTAGGACATCTCAATCTGAACTGGTCGCTATAAATGTCACTGCTAAAAATAGCGTTTATAATAATACGAAGTAATGTTCGATAAAAAAAGTACTGACAGTAGGGGGAATACCCAAAGACTACCTTGTCGGACAGAGAGGAACCGGGACGAGGAGTCGCAAGACAGATCTGTCGTGATACCGAGCAAAGCGAGGGACCAGATGTTTGCATTCTCAGGACCAGAAAGGAAATGACCAAAACTAGTCGGTGCGCAGCCGGCTCCAGGCAGAGGTTCCGGCAGAAAGCCAAAAATTAATTAAATATTAAATTCCAGTTCGCGAGCCTACGCGAATTTTATTTATCGGTCAATGGAAAGCCCAGAATCAAATACGAATGTGAATTCCCAAATGATCTGCTGGGATCCACAAAGACGATATAAAAAGCCGATACAGAAAGCATCCCCACGAGACGAGACAGACAGAAACACCGACAGACTTGAGAAAGCACTAGCGTAATTAGCACTTCCCTTGACCACGTCAAGTGATTTACTATACTCGCCGCCCTTCCCTCTCCTTTTCTTCGCTGTCTCTAAACTACTTACCGACCAAATAAGCGGATACATCAAAGACATTCCTAATTTACAACGCTACCACATTCATACGCACAAGTTCTCTTTTCAGCATTTTATTGCCATGAACTTTTAACGTCCATCGAACCCATCCTAAAAGGATTATTTTAATTGTAAAAACCTTAATTAATATGTGTTGTTTCTAAACTCAATTTGCCTTTCTTGATTTATAATTTTTTTATGACTTATAGTGGGCTATCTACAACAACACGCAACTACTCTTCACTAAAACGGATAACCCACTATAGATCCACACGCGAGAAGTGCCAAAAAAGAAACTTAACATAGAACTTACGGTTACATCTAGCCAATTCAGCTGTGAATTGATGAGACATTGCTGAAAAATTAGTACAGCACTTAAATTGATAAATTCATTGGCCTCAGTTCCAAATAGGGAAGTCGGGTGGGTATACTCCAGATGAGTCAAATGTGGAGTTGGATGAGAATCTGCGGGCAAATCACTCAGCTTTGTCCACAGATGACGTGAGAAACGTAGGTATTTAACTATACTGATGATTTCATCCGAACAGTTGCCATGAAAATATTTCAATAAAAAGCACAGACTAGCGACATTATAGTCATAGGAAAATGGCTGAAGAAGTGACAGCTTCTAATGAATAATAGTTATTCCTGATTATTTTATGGATTTTATGAAGAATCGAAACAGATAGCTGAAGTATCGGAACATATGTGGCAACAATATTCCAAGCGTGGGCGAATGGTGCACTTATAAGATCGATTATGTAAGACAGATTGCAATGCATAAATTGCCATCTAAATTATGCAAAAATAAAAATTACACTGACGTCTTCTTTTAAGAGATTATTCAGTTCAGTGCCATACGTGATACACGCTTGGGTTATCATGTCGCGAAAGAAACACGACTGACTGGGCAGAAGATTATCCCGCAGTAGGTTGCCATTACTTTCTGCGGTAGACTGGCTGCCGACCAAGGCTATATAATCCAATCTGTCTTGTTATTTAACCAATAACTGAAGGGAAGAGACAGATTAATACCATTCCCAAGAATATTTGCGCGAAAGTGAATGCAAGGAAGTCAATTGGAATTAGAACTCGGCTCCCCGATTTCGCGTTCCGAGCCGATATCTATTGCACCACAACCCACATCCATTTTTTTAAAGAGATACATTTACCAAAATTGTACAAGAATATTTTGAAATATTAAAGAGTAAATAAAATGGTCATTGGCTTCAACCATGGTCTTTAGACGATTTCTAAATCTGTGGCATCTCTTCTGGGTGGTCTTGTTTAAGTTAGTGAATGCTGCCATAATTTTTGGCTCGAGTTCATTTTTGGTATTTCAAAGAGTTTTGTTGATCTGGAGGCCGTGGTTGCAGTCAACGTCCAAAGAGTCTGAGCTCCAGGACCATGGTTTACTTTTAAAGCTTTCATTACACCCGAGCAACGCCGGGATATACTGCTAGTTGAATGATAATTAAAAAAAATATCTCCGAGACTTAGAGATTCCGATATTTTTAAGTTAATTTTCGTACAGTATCTGTCACAGTGAGATACTCAATCTCAATGCACGCGGTGAGTCTTAGCACACTCAAAATTGGATAAATTAAATCGTTAAATATAAAAACACCTTACACAGCCCCAGTTAAATTAGCCATTCATTTGTATTTCATTTGTAGCAGAATCTGGGGTCGAACCCAATACAGACCTGGGGGAGCGGCTCGCTTCAATACGCTTATTTATATATATATATATATATATATAGCACGACTCGATTTTATTTTATTATATCTGAAGCTTTCGGAGCCTCACGTAAAAAAGAGGGATAAAACAGAAATGGCTAAAATAAAAAAAAAAACGTCATGATTTGGGTTCTCTCCATTTGATTTAAATTATAAGAAACATTTTTATGTTGTTCTAATAAAATATTAAAAGCTAAAGTCTTATCTATGGCTCCAGGAATGACTTGAATCTGATACCACGATGTAGTGGACGTTTCCGACCTACATTAAACTTTGAGAGCTTTGTTTACTCAGTGAGTAAGGCTCACGTCAACATCGAAATCAGTTATCAGCAGGCCCGGGTTTCCGTAAAATTGCCGGCATGCGAAGGTATTACGATGATATGGGACAGTTGTGAAGAAAAAAGTTATGAGTTACGAGCGCACGAGCATACACACAAAACCCCAAGGTTGAGGAGAAAAAAAAAACAACAAAAAACAGACGAGGAAAAATAAAAATAAAGCAGATCTGTACAAAGAAAGTAAGAAAGAGGCGGAGAGAGATCGAAGAAAAAAAGAATACGAGAGACAGAAAAAAATAGTATGGGAGAGACAAGAAAAGATAATGAGAGAATTTAAAAAAAGAAGTTTTCAAGCAAAAATGAGAGTGAGAGAGAAATTGAGCCAGAGAACTAGAAGTGGATATTAAAAGTGAATTGCTAATAAACCTACGAATAAGAAAGACGATATAAGATTTTGGAGAGTAAGAAATAATGAACGCCCAAAAAATGACAGAAATAGCGAGTGAAAGAGAAAGTGGATTTGAGTAAAACCCTCTTCCAAGATTTAAAGCATAATTTATCTAAATCTAAACTTGTGTGTGTCTGTCCGTTACCTATAGACTCCGAAATGGTTGAACCGATTTTCTTGAAAATTTACACAGTTGTACTATAAGCGTCTACGAGTGTTCTTAGCTAGATTTTGTGTCGAGGTACCCCGATAAATATCGAAAATCGATAATCAAAAAAATCGGGTTATAAAAGGCGTGGTCCGATTTTAATCAAATTTGATACACTCATAGACAAAGACATAAGAAACGATATTCAGAAGTTTCAAGGTTGCAGTTCTTTCAATAGTGCAGAAAATCGATAATATATATTTATTATAAATTATGTTGTAGAACATGTACATAATTAAAAAATTATGTACATGTTCTAAAACATAATTTATAATAAATATTCACAGCTCTATACAGCATATATCGAGCACTGTTTTAAATTAATGTTTTGGACGAGAAAAGTTTTCTCTTCTCTCCTCATTTTATGCTCACTCGGATATATATATATATATATATATATATATATATATATATAAAGCAAGATGTTTGTGCGTGTCTGTTTATCTGTCTGAATATCCTTTATACAAATCCACAATTTTTATCCGATTCTCACCAAACTTCACACAAATATTCTTTTGGCTGAGTCTGAGCTCCAGGACCATAGATTAGTTTTAAAGCTTTCATTACACCCGCGCAACGCCGGGCTATACTGTTAGTGAAAATATAGAAATATGTTTTCATAATAAGATTAGAAACAATACCTATTTTATAGGAAAGTAATTAAACAATACATTTTGCCTGTAGTTGAAGGTATGCAGTTACGTTCAAAATATTTAAATGAAACGATAAAACTCTGATCAAAATATTTCGATTTCAGCATTAAATAACCCATACATGTTGATATGATGCTAAACAAAATCAATCGAACAACCAACTCTTGTTGTGTTATTGAAGGAAGATGTATAGATTAGCAAGCTATCCAAGATCGAATTCCCTAATCCATAGTAATGGTCAACGATCAACAGAAATATGTTTATACAGGATGATGCTGAGAATATCATGTACTAAGCATGTGAGCAACGGAGGAGTTGTAGAAAATGGAAACAAAAAAGAAAATTTAAACATAACACCAGGGAGAGGCAGTTGATGTTTCTAGATCACATAATGAGGAAATAAGGCTTGGTAAATCTGAAACTCACGGAACAGATTGAAGGCAGGAGGAACAGAAGAAAATAACGCATATCATTTAGTGAGGTTGAGTTAATGGATGGCGGAAAATGACTAAAAAGAAATAGCAGAAAGACAAAATTTATTAAAAGCTACATGCATAGGAAGTTGTGGATAGCCATAATAGCTTAAGTCCCGAGGGACATGACACAAAAAAAAGAAGCTCATACTTTTATTAGGACATAAATTTGAGGTACCCACTGAGGATCAAACTCACCAGTCAGTAGTAATTCTGAATCAGTTGTGCTTGCTAACCATTGCGCCACGCCTCAAAATATTTACTAAGTTTAGCTTATGTTTGGCTCAAGGGCACATGTTTAGAGTACCATGTGACGATTGAATTCACTAATCAGTAGTCATGGCCAAATATTCAGTGAAATTAAAGTACAAAATGGCTTTAAGAAATTAAGAATAAATGACAGACAATGAAATTATTGCTTGTTGATGAAAAGAATTTCCTGTTTATGTAAAAATGTTCGGAAAACCCTGGATAATTTCGTAAGCAAATTGGTTAATCCGTTCCTATTTCTAGAAAGTATAGCACATCGTAAACATGCACCTGTGCTTATATTAAAAAAAAAAGGTACTTCCTTTGTTGTCAATGCACTTAATCCGATGCTTTTACATGAATGGAACGAGATAATGTTAAAATTTTAATTGAGTCAAACTACAAGCTTCTTGACCCGCAAAAGAGCCTACAAAGTTTAGCAAGCTTCCATTTTCGATCAGCTCTTCAGCATAATGAATTCTGACCTAAGTGCTCCCTAACAGTAGCCTTGAGCCAGACATGTTGAAAAAATAATCTTAATAGCTAATACAAACTGAGAAAAGTGCAACAATCAGTGGCTGAAAAGTGCAGCTTGTTTTTTTTTATTTTCATTTTTTTTATTTAGCTTCATCCATTAAGAGACCCATTGCCACTCAAGCTAGAGCAGCAAGTAAGAGGAACCTGCTATGAAGGTATTTATGATAGGTTTGAAGTGTTTGACATTGTAGTTATGATGAAGCATCCTCTCGGGTGTCTATTCCACAATGAACCAGTTCTGGGAAAGAATTTGTCTAACTGGAACTTCCTCCTCACTAATGGAATGTGAAGGGACTGACGAGTCGTCGTCGTCGTCTGAACTGGTGAAACGTAGGAATGTTCGCCCGAACATCTACCATGAAAATCGTAACAAGCGACAGTGTTGGAAAAATAAATATTTTAACAGTATATTAACGTCTCGAATATGAACTAAAATTCCCAAGGCCCATCACAGACAGAGATATCGGATCGACGTGGAGGAAATTTCTAATGTAAGGGACGGCCATTTTGCCTGAGTATTCAATATCGGTTATCTTTACGGGCAAATATATTTAAAACCACCGACTAGCAGTCGGTTGCTTTTATCAGATGGTTTCCGATGTAAATTGCGCATGACTGACGCTCACACGAAAGCCGAGTACTGGAAGAAAGCGAATTAAGTTCACACATTGTCCAGAAAGATAAGAACTATTTATCCATTGGGAGATATTGTTCAATGATCAGTTGATTTAAACCTAAATGGATCTCGAAGGCAGTCTTCCTGAACAGCACAGAGAAGGTCTAAAATTATGTTTCAATGGCAGCTATGTATTGTCAGTTAAATACCAGACGTGATACATGCTTTGGGCAATCATGTCTTGAAAGAGACATGACTGACTGGGCAGAACATTATCCAGGAGTAGGTTGCCGTTTCTTTCTGCGGTAGACTGGTTGCCAGCCAAGGTTATAGAACCCAATCTGTCCTATTATTTAACCCATAACTGGAGGAAAGAGATGGATTAACAACTTTCCCAAGGTATTTGTGCGTAAGTGAATGCAAGGAATTCAACTGGAATTCGAACTCGGCACCCCCATGTGTCGTTCTGAGTCGATATCCACTGCCCCACAAGGTACATCCTGTATGTATTGTAAGATTCTTAGAAGCTTTTTAAAACTTTTCAATTGCAGCCAGGTATTGTAAGCTTTTTAAAACTTAAAAAAATATTAGTTTCTTTGATTTGGTTGTTAGCAGTCATAAACTACTTTGGTTCTTTTCATCTATAGTTCTTTCTCCACATTCATTTTTTCGCTAATGCTAATCGGCCAAACAGGGGTACGTGACTCCCGGTTTTTCTTCAAAGATTCGATCTTCGTTCGAGGATGCGAGGTATTTTGCCATCCCCTGGTAGGTTCGAGCGTTTATTTTTCTTCCAGCCATCTGGTTGCATAATATGTTCAATTCCTTAGTGGCTCCCAGATGACGTTCTAGGTCAAGTCCCGGGTCACCTACATCTTTTGACAGTTTGAGGTAACACCTGGCAAAAGAGTTACTTTGATGTTTTGGGTGAATGCAGTATATACTAGGGTAACCGTCAATTAATTCTTCCGAGATCAAAGGCTCCCGGGAGGCATGAAATTTAAATCAGACTTATAGTATTTCTTGACTTCAGTCACTTAAGAAATATCTTTATTTTATTACCCAGATCAGTTGATATCATGCGTCATTTTTTTTGTTAAACCTGTGCGTTGTTTCTGTTGGATTTAAGAATTTTCTTCTTCACTTCGAAAACTGTCAGACTTGTAAAGTTCATTGTAGAATTTTAATTTTGTTAGAAAGTGTTTTTTTTTTTCAAATAGCTCAAAACTGCAATGTTATAGCCTCAGATATTAAAAGAACATTTTCTACTCACTTTTAGGACGTTAGCGATTATGTATATCCAAAATTTTATATCCTTTGTATTCTCAATAATTTTGTCTGTTATGTTGGTCACGCGCTGATTTTCTTTGTTTAGCTTACAGTCAGATATTGTGAGTATCAAATTTTCCAAGCTTTTTTCCGGCTTACAGGCACTTCAGGTTGAAACACCGCTTACCGTACGATACCCGAAATCCATTAACGTCGAGCCTAGGCAGTACTTAGATGTGTGTCTGCTTACGGATGCCAGGTATTGTAAGCAAGTGTAGGCGCAGGTGTTGTAATGGATAATGGCTCGGAATTGTTGATTAAAGAGAGGAGTCCCGATTCCATATGAGTTCGATATATTCCCTTACACGAAAATACCGCTTGAAAAAGTATGAATCAACATCTTTCACACAGCTATGGGTCAATTAACAATTCTTCTTCTATGTGCCCTGTCCCTTCAGGACGTGTGCGATCATGGTTCTCCACGTCTCCCTATCCCTTGTGGCTCTTAGTATGTTTGCTCCTGTTACACCTCGCTACCTCCGTTCCGTCATCCATCTGATCAGGCTCTGTAAATATGTTATCCTCTGCCTTCCTCTGTCTCTTTTTCCTTCTATCTGGCCTGTCAGTATCAGGTTCTCCAAGCCCGCCTTCGTTATTGCATGTCCCAGGAACTTCAGTTGTCTCTTTCTGATGCTCAATATTAATTTCCTTTTCGTTTCCATTCTTTCCAGCACCTCGTCATTGCTTATATGTTTGGTCCGGGATATCCGCAGCATCCTTCTGTAGAACCACATTTAAGCTGGTTCAAGTTTTCCCTTCATGTTTGTTGATATTGTTCAACATTCACTGTCATATTGAAGAACTGACATCACATAGCAATCCAGTACTTTCTTCTTTGTTTCTAGTGACAATTTCCTGTGTCTTAATACTTTACTTAGCTTCTGGAACGCGTCCTTTGCCATGCCAGTTCGTCTTTGGATCTCTGTGTCGCACTTTCCGTTTTCAGTTAGAAAACTTCCCAGATATTTAAATTTTCGTAGCTGCTCGATTTTAACATTTCCATCTGTATTTGGCACTTTGGGCTCCTCTTTTTGCTGATGACCATGCATTTTGTTTTCTTGCAGTTCATTTGTAATCCATTTATGTCATTCTTCAGCTATCCTCTGCAGGAGATTCTGCAGTTTCCTTTCCGTGTCTGCAATCAACACTCTGTCGTGTGCGTATCTTATGTTGTTCAGACTGTGGCCTCCAATGACAAATCCTGGCATAACATCTAGGGTCCTCAAAATATTCCCACTGTACAATTGAAATAAATCCGGTGAAAATACACATTCATGTCTTACGCCCATTTCTATCTTTGTATATCTGCTGAATTCGTTACCTGTCCTATGCAGGCAGTTTGCTGCCAGTAGAAATTCCTAATTACCCTAATGTCTTTTCCAAAAATGTCGAGGCTGCTGAACATCTCCATCAATTCTTTGTGGCGTATTTTGTCGAACGCCTTCGCATAATCAATAAAGCACAGGAAAAAGTCCTCCTTCATTTATATTGCCCTTTCAGAGAACATCCTAATCATAAATATGGCGTCCCTTGTCCTAGAGTCATTGACGAACCCGTACTGTCCTTGTTCTATCTCTGGCCTGATTGTGCTTCTTGCTCTATTCATCAGTATTCGAGAAAAAAAAATCAGTACAAAATAGATTTCGGCCTTAAATAATCCAGAGTTTAATATGCCGCTTAACAAAAACAATCAAACTAAGTCCATGTTTCTCATTTAACTAAAAATTTAAACTCTCTCTTTCTGATGCTATTTTTGTTTGTATTTACCTTAAAGAGTCGTTGTTCACATAATCAGTTCATGATATTCTCAACATCCTTCTGTAGAACACCATTTCTTTTGCTCCAAGTCTCTTCTACAGCTGTAAGGAGTATGAAAAGACTGATATTATCCTGCAGTGCAGTAAATTTTCCGCTCTCTGTTAAAACACTTCCTAGAGATGGATGTGCTTCGCCAGGTTTAAAAGCCCAAGACACGCCACATGATGAGCAAACCAAGAAATCATTTGCGGAGACCCAGGCTCTGGCACACGACCGCAAAGGATGGTGAACATTTCACCACATTGGCATCTCAATGACTCCTTCAGGGAGTTATGGGCGAAAGAAGAAAATATTCAAATTGCTGTCCTTGCTTAGGTTTGGTTGCTTCAATTTGTAATTCGCATGTTAAGCTGTTCTATTTGCTGGCAATCACACATTTTGTCTTCTTGCAATTGATTAAAAAGGTAGATTTGTCTATATTTCTGAAATGGTGGTGCTGTAATTATTTACATCGGTCAGCAAGTGTCCTTGGAAACATCATTGTGTGAATTTTGGGGACTTATAAAACTACTTTCTCTGAAACTAATTTTTAACCAGAGTTCATATTACAATTTTTGTTGTAGTTTTTCTCTAACTCTGTATGACTGGCTCCCATATTGTATTCATATCTGTGCTTAGCCGGCTGAGATTGTTATGGTCTAGCATATGATTCATTAAGTTTAGGACAGCAATCCGAATAGCGTAAATGTTGAAGGCTAAATATTCGTGCTCAATCAGTAGCGATGGTTCATATCACATTTTCTGTTTTTTAATGTTTACCTAATACAAGCACAATAACCACCCAAGACAGAGCGTTGCTGAATGAGGTGGAATATATGAATGTAAGAGTGGGAAGTGATTATCATGTAGGCATCGAGGATTAACCCTCTAGGGCCATTCGTATCATATTTGATACAGTATGTAAACAAGCCTTGAAAGAAATATTTTCCTGAAAAATTTTTTAAGAGAAATATTTTATAAATTTCAAATGAAAGCAGTACTGACTGCTCAGTCAATGAATACCAAATGTTTCCTTATAGGGAAATACGAAATGTTCCCTTATAGGGAAATACTGTATCAAATATGATACGAATGGCCCTAGAGGGTTAAAAATGACTGGTCCTTGGGTTGGGTTGACGAGTGTAACGTTCGGAGAAGTACCCACACAGGAGTTGGTTTCGTAAAAGAGTATTTATTTTTTGAGCAAAAAAAGCTGCCTGGGTGGAACTTTCTACTTACAACTAGAAAATGGCGAGAATGAGAGTTGTTGGAATAAAGAGACTTAACATGGTGGGCCTTAGACGCAAATGTTTTAATTGGTGGAATTATAGATCGTCCGAATATTTGGTAGCATTTTAATAGCAAAGAGTAGAGATACAAACCGTCTCATGTGAATCACATAAAACCTGTCGAATCTTTTACATACTTCAAAAGCAAAATAAATGCAATTGAAAAATAAATGAAAATTCGCCTTAAATAAAATGGATGTAATCTGTAAATCTGATCTACCGGACAACCTCAACCGGAGCATTTTTTTTCGTCACTGTAGAGTTAATTTTTGCTGAAACATTGACTAAAACCCTTGAGTCTAAGTCTGATGAAACTTATTTTTTATAATCGTATCGCCCCAAGCAAGGCAATATGCTACCACTGTCGTGCAGGGGGTTTCATAGAAGGAAAATTATGAGAAGAAGTGATAGAATAAAGGGGGTGTCAGTGAGTGGGTAGGAGAGGGATGAGAATACTATAAAAATAAGATGAGAGCATGAGAGAGAGGATGCAAGTTAGTAAGATAGGAGATGACTATTGACTTTACATTTAAATTCTTGGAGATTGTAGCTGTCAAGGAAGCAAGTAAACGGAGGGGAATTTCACAGACGGGAAAAGCGAGAAAAGAAGCTGGTGGAGTAGAATTTGCGTTTACATTTTATTGTTTTCACAGTAAAAGAGTGGGACCTAGTCGCCAATCTTGTGGCTGGAGTAAATTCGTATATAGGGGCACCAGTGAGCTAAGTTAATCGGAGCAGAAGCCGTGAAAGTACTTGTAGAATAGACACAGGGAAGCCACACTGCGCCGGTGAGAAAGTGACTGTATCCTTGCTGCTAAGTCGGGATCGATCAAATTGCAGATTCTCTGTTGAATTTTGTCAAGGACTCCTAGGTGGATAGCAGAAGCACCTGAGCAGATATAACAGCAGTATTCAATGCACGGGCGGATGGTAGATTTGCATATGTGCAGGATTGTTTCAGCCGGGAAAAAAACTTCCTGGCCCTGCATTAAGAACCGACCTTCTTAGCGGCGAATTTAACTGTGGATTCTATGTAGACATTCCATTTGAGGTCTGTTGTGAGAGTTAACCCAAGAGGCGCAGTGTTTTACTTTCAGGGAGACTAGCCTGATCCATGCTAAGGGTGGGGGGTTGGAGCGACTGTCTGTGACAATTAAGAGATAGCAGCTTTGTTTTAAAGGCATTAAAATTCACGAGCAACTTCCGAACCCAGTCCACCACGGATCGGGGGGTTCTTTTCAAGCTCGGCGACGAGGTTTGCTTTGTTAGCCTCGGCAGATTTTTGATCGAGGTGAGAGTAAACCATAGTGCCGTCAGCATATATGCCTACTTGGGATCTTATTATATCGGGGAGATCGTTAATGTAGTTAAACTAGGACGCTGAGAGATACACTTTAACATGTCCTGGGGACAACATCCAATTAAATCACAAATCTTTGGAATCATCCCTGATATAACGTACACGGAGAATGCACCTTGCATGATGCTGCTGACGAGCAAAACAAACTTTCGAATGATCGACAGGTCTGGACACCTAGCCATGGCACAAGACGGGTTAGTCGAATAGAAACCACCAACATTGGCCAACTGTGTAAAGAGACAGCATGCTACGCTAATGACCTCTCGACCTTGATGCAAGACCGTTATGGATGGCGCGAGAGACTATTGAATGTCCGAGTCAGCTCGTTTAAAAAAGTAAGGCAATAGGCTTGTGACATCGCTTACTTTGGAGTGAGAAGAGTTGTTGCTTTTAATCATTTCACTCTAAGCAAGCCAATAAAGATGCAAAGAGATTACTGAGTGTGAAAGAATTAGAAAAAGGAAACTTTATTAACGAAATAGAACAATAAAATAACAAGAATTAATGCGACAGAAGTTAACGGTTCGCCGTGTATTTATTTTCTTATATACTTCCCGCCTGTGGAACTCGCTCCCGTACTCTTGCTTTCCTGACGGCTACAACCTCCAGAAATTTAACTGCAAAGTCAATACTCATCTACTAACCACTGGACTCTAGCTCTCTCCCTACCACTGTATAACCTTCCCTTTCTCTCCACCTATGTATCTGTCATCGCACCTGCTTTCTATTGTTCCTTTCTAACTAGTTTGTACTCCTCACTCTTTTCTAATTAATCTTTTTACATTTATGTAACCCCCTGCACATCAGTGGCGTTTCCGCCTTGCTCGGGGTGAAATGATTTAAAAAAAAAAAAGAAAAAAAAGAAAGTTGATTCGCTCTGTCGCCAAAATCTGTTTTTCACTATCTTCTAAGTCTACGATTCGGAACATGGAACCACCTCTTAATTGCTGTTGTTCCCAGGTCCACTCTGACCCAGAGTGGTAGCACCTGTTAGGGTCCCAGCTATAGGCAAATAGTTAACCTCCAAGCTAGGGTCAATACACTATGAAAGTATAAAAATACATTTATAGAAATATATACATATAAATATACTTTTATAGAAAAATACATTTTTGAAGGAAAAAAATTAACAGTAATACATTTTTCAATACAAAATTGGAAAAAATCTTATTTAAAAAAAATGAAAACAATATTTTTTATCACAATCTGATAAATCAACTTTCTCACCATAACCAAACATTAAAAAATACTTTAAAACCCTAACTTTTTGGCATTAAATAACACACATAGGTTGATATGCCGTTAAACAAAACTCAAAATTGCTTTGAATATTACTTCCTCATCTGATTAGTGCTCTATCTATATATTTACAGATTTTTGTTAAATTCATAATCTGCAATGTTATTGGTCAGGACCTGAGATCTCCGCTTCGATTCCTTCCCAACAGCTGTAACGTAGCTTCCCCATGTCTTTTTTCATGAATATTTTCTTTGTAATTGTTCGGATAAACCTTTCTTTGTGGTACCTAGAATATTTGAATTTAAGCGCAATAGAAGATCGGTTGCTTAAGGTCAAACTGGCGGCTGATATATATATATATATATATGTATATATATATATATATATATATATATATATACAATTTATTGTTAACTGGGGCAAGTAATAGCTTGTAATTTTAACGTCGCCAAAACAAAACCGATCTGTTTTAATCTTTTTACTGAAACTATTTACATTCAATCAACATGGCTGATGCTAACTTTCAGGAATGATATGAAGTAGAAAGATTATATTTAATATATTGAATGGTTAGAAACTGATGACATAGTCATGCGAGTTGACTTCGGGCTGTGAAGAGAAGAGACGGATTTAATATCTTTCACAGAGCTATTTGTAATAAAGTCAATGCAACGTACTCGGTATTCGAGCTCGTCTTGCTGATTTCTCTTTCCGAGTCGCTAACCGTTACTTTATCGAATCAGTCACACGAATCGCACCTTAAAGTAGACAATTGCAAACGGTTACTATTATAGTCATTTTAATCATCGTGGGTGTTCACACCGATGACCATGCAAATTAAGGTAATTTGACGAAACGTCTAGATCAGACCTAGGCAACTATTTGGCTGCATGATCTACGGTTCAACACAAGTTGGACTGCACTTCTAAAAAGATTCAAGGTAATTTTAGTAGTAACTATTGCAGTTATTTTCACTACAGAAAACTATGTGTGTAAACTTATACTTTAGAAATGTGGGGGGTGATTTCTTTTAATGAAAACAGTTTTATAATTAAATAATTGAAGTCTTGGTATAATATTATCACAGATGACAGTGTAATTAACACATGTCACCGTGTGTGATTTCTTTCTAATTTATTCATTAAAAAAAGAAATTTTTTTTCTTTGGAGAAAAAATAATGAATGATTCCAATTTCAAAAGTAAATGATGTTTACACGTATCAGCTTCCGTAGAGAAAATCGCCTATGGTTTAAAATTATGAAATCGTTATTCTCAAGGAAACTATACAAAATTCAAGAAACATTGTTCTTAATCATTGTTTATGCAGGTGGTTATGTATAAAGGTGTGTTAGTGAATAAGTGAAAACGAAACAAAGTCATGAAATTCAGCGTACTATTCAGAAAGGCGAAACAGGCCGTAATTTGACAATGACTGGTCTCAAGATTAATTACAAGAACGTCTGCTAGGTTAGAAGGTTGATTTTCTAAGCACTGCTTAGATGTGGGACAAGGCCAAAGTATGAGGCACCCAATGAGGATCAACTCACTACTCAGTTGTAATAGGTTCAAGCGAGACAAGCTTTCTAACCATTACACCACGTCAAGTTGCCTCTAATAGGTTAGAATGACAACGACCACTTAGCCAACTCATAGAGTAAGGCTTTGAAAGCTAGTCTTGCTAACTATAAATATTAAGTTTTCGTCTCACATGACTTTGTACCTCACTAAACTGCTTGTAAATCGTTTGTATGGTTAAAACCATCTTTAAAGATATTTTAAAAAAGAAAGAAAGCAAAAAAAAGAAAGAAAGCAAAAAAAAGAAAGAAAGCAAAAAAAGAAAGAAAGCAAAAAAAAGAAAGAAAGCAAAAAAAGAAAGAAAGCAAAAAAAGAAAGAAAGCAAAAAAAGAAAGAAAGCAAAAAAAGAAAGAAAGCAAAAAAAGAAAGAAAGCAAAAAAAGAAAGAAACAAAAAAAGAAAGAAAGCAAAAAAAGAAAGAAAGCAAAAAAAAGAAAGAAAGCAAAAAAAGAAAGAAAGCAAAAAAAGAAAGAAAGCAAAAAAAGAAAGAAAGCAAAAAAAGAAAGAAAGCAAAAAAAGAAAGAAAGCAAAAAAAGAAAAAGAAAAAGCAAAAAAAGAAAAGAAAGAAAAAAACAAAAAAGAAAAAAGAAAAAAGAAAGAAAAAGAAAAAGAAAGAAAAAGAACAACAGAAAATAGAAAGTTACTCAGAATATTTTCTCAGACGAAGGAGAGTAGCTATCAAAACAATAGGAAAAACAAACAAGAGTGGGGAAATTGTTATTCAGAGAAAGAAACCAATGAAAAGACAAACGTAGAAAACGACACAAGAAAAGCATAGTTCAGGTTTTCTTTTATTGCCTCTTACCTTTTATCAAAGTAGACAGACGAAAAACAGAGACTCGAAAATGTCATCTGCAGAGTCATATGAACTCAACTGCAAAAGTACATTCTAAGAAAATATACCAAACTTTCCTAAAAGCAAACTCCGAAACTGTAAAATATATTCTAAGTAAATATATGAAACTCTCTCAGAAATTAAAAAAAATACATTGATACATTGAAGACTGTTCGAAAAGTTTAGATTTCACAATTTGAGTAGTAATCAAATATTATTAACTGGAAAGTTACTTTAAAATTCGTGTTTTTGAGCTCCAAGCACAACACACAACGTAAACAAAAAGACCAAATTTGAACAAGACAAATTCTCAGATCATGAGCGTGACTGCTAAAGCAAAAGTTTGTTATGTTAGGTTAAAGAGTTCAACTATATTATCAACAGTTGCGGAGTTATTTAATGTCACAATGAATACAAAGTTAAACCTTAGCTCAGTTTGCACTCGATTCAATTTGTGTTTCAATTGGTCCGCTTTACACTAGTTTCAGTTAATAGGCATTGATCCGGTGTACACCCGATCCAGTAGGCAGGCACTGGTCTTCTGTACACCCGACCCAGTAGGTAGGCATTGGTCCGGTGTACATTCAAGAAAAATGCTAGAAAGTGGACCGTTTTAATTCTCATCCGAAAATATTTACCCAGAAAGTAGCCTCTGTTTCAACGCTCAAAAAATCATAAATTGTTGTGTTTATAAAATCAATCAGTCATCCTGGCAACCGGGTGAAATCCACCCGAATAGAGGAAATGGTTTGAGATCTCCCAAAATTCGGTTGAACTGAGTTCGAATGGGGACATTGTTGGGGATTTAAGTACAACTGATCCCAAACGATACCTCATTTCTGCGTGGAAGACCTGCAGATAATCGTCTAACATTAAAACGTTGCCTAATTTTAAAGACCACTAGATAACCCAGACTTCACGATGAAACAGCGATTCTTATACAATCATCAAATTTAAATAACGTTGGGCCTGATCAGAGAAGCGATAAAATGAATTTTAGGAAGCCTCGGAACGATTTGAACCTCAAGTAAACCAAGTAGAATTCATTAAGCATAAGTCTGAATCCATCCCAACTGACCCAGTTGCCTCAGTGGCAATATGATAAAAATACACGGTTTCCTAAAATTTAAGAATTCTTATTACATTTATATAAAGTCTCATTAGAACCATAATTGTTCATATTGTTACCAAATTTTAGATCAGTTGCTTTGCCTGGTCATATTCCAAAGGGAGCTTCTGCTGTTAAACAAAGGATGATCATGAATATCTTGAAATATGTAAAACCGGAGATCAGTAAACTTGCATAAATTTGATGCGTCTATAACACATTCTTGCTCCCGTTGCTGCTATTAACGAACCCACAGACATGTCTACGAGAATACAGTGCGAAGAACAATGTCTCTCGAATTATTATAATTACATAACTATTGTAATTTACTGGACAAACATAACCAACCATTACTAATTTTTTACCCATCATGTACTTTTAAATTCGGGAATTTGCTTTCATTAAACCCGTTGTCATTTATCAACGGTGTTTACTGGTTCGTGTTGCGAAATTGATTTTCAACAGAGACGCAAAACTTGCCAAGGCTGCGAAGATTTTCAAGTTTCATCTCCGCAGGAATTACAACGATCACTCATCGAAATATCTGTAAAAACTAGTTACCTTTTAATATGGCGATATCGATATGCGATAACCGTAAAGAAAATAATAATAATAATAATAAACCAAATAATAAAAATCAAAAAGAAAAACTTGTCCAGCGGATTGTAACATAGCGACCGAGGAATTCGAAAAACTGTCATAATATAAAGACCTCGAAATTGAAATAGAAAAAATGTAGAAATTCAAAACAAGTATCATCCCAGTGATAGTTGGTGCACTTGGAATGAGAAAAAAATGAAAAAAAAAACAAAAACACACATTGAAAGAATCCCTGGAAATCCCAGCTTAAGAGATATACAAACAATTGTCTTGTTAAGTACAACTCACACACTAAGGAGAACTTTGTCTATGTCACGCTAGGGATGTTAGTGAGATATGAAAAAAACATGAAATGGAGACATAACACACCACGACCTGCCTAAGGTCTTCATGCAGACTTGGTAGGTTGTGCGATCATAGCAGGAATCAAATAATAATAATAATAATAATAATAATAACTTATCGCCAACAGAAGCTGCCAAAATATTACGTTTTTGTTAGGGCTGTGTCAGGAAACGACGGGTGGACGAAGCAAGAGCAGTGCCAGGGGTTTATTGAAATAGGACATATAAAAGTGACTAACAAAAAGCGGGACACACAAAAAAGAAAAGATAACAGGTGGGACAAAAGGCTGTTTTGCGAGTACTAATGGTTAACAAACAATGTAAAAGACTAAATTGAAACTAAACTGGAGAAGTGTTCACAATTTTCACATAGTAGAGAATAACACGATCATGGCCGTTGCGGTGTGAGTTGGAACAAGCGTATTTTATCTTTGGAACGCAATGACTGCTATAAAAATGATAAATTGATATACACTGCTTTTAATGCATATGGAGTATTCGGATAATTATATTTTTATCATTCTCTTTATTCCTCTATTTCGACACAGATATTCTTCGGTCTTCCACTGTTGTATGTTTTTTTCAGTCACTGGAATTTACTCGATGATTTTTATCTTTTTTTGGTCTTCTATCCGCTAAAATATCCACCTGCATTATACGAGGGTCATTCAATAAATAAGGTGAATTTTTCGGTATAAGAACTTCAAATACAGACAAAAGCTTACTTTTTTTTACTTTTCAATCTAGTCTCCCAGCAGTGTCACTTTTTCCCATCTGTGCACAGGTTTCCGTATTCCCTCAGCGTAAAAATCTTTGGACTGATGTCTCAGCCAATCGCTCACAGCACTTTTGACTTCATCGTTACTTTCAAAGTTCGTGCCTCTCGTGAACGCTTTCAACAGACCAAACAGATGAAAGTCTGAAGGGGCAAGGTCTGGGCTGTAAGGGGGATGAGGGAGCAGTTCCCAGCCCAGCTCGATGATGGTCTGCACCGTTTGGGCTGCTTTGTGAGGCCTTGCGTTGTCTTGATGCAAGACGACTCCATGTGACGGATGACTCCTGTGTTTGTTCAACAGATAGGCTCAAAGTCCTTGCAATGTCATCCACTGTCACCCTTCTGTCAGAGTAAATGAGGTCATTGACTGATTCGATCACCCCAGGAGATCTTACTTCTGTAGGCCTCTCAGGCCTGTCTTCACCCTCAACATTGCTCTGCCCTTCTTTAAACAATTTAGCCCACTTGTAGACATTCTTTTTGCTGAAACATGTCGCACCATACAGAGTTCACATTCTCCTATGAATTTCAGCTGGTTCAGCAACCAGAAACTTGATAACTGACCTCTGTTCAATCCTGGAGCATGCTTGTTTGTCGGTCATCTTTGTTAATCTCCAAAACACTCAAATTTTTTATTCAATCTGCAGAAAAAAATTAAATCCCTTTGAAAAAGAAGTAAAGGAAAAAAAGTAAGCTTCTAATCTCTATTAGAAATCTTTATACCGAAAAATTCACCTTATTTATTGAATGACCTTCGTATTAACCGATAAAGATTACGTTACAGCTTATAAATTTAATAACAAAATGTTAAATTCAGTAACTTAAGATATTAACTGAAAATCTATGTTTAGTTGCGACGCTCAAATGCGAGCATGCGCACACGCGGTACAAATGCTAATATCTATACAGGCGAGTAAGCAGTACCCAGTTTCCAATTTCGATACAACTTAATATGGACACTGATTAATCTTACTAATTAAATATTGTGACGAATAAAGGTTTAGATCTCATGTAACGTTTGGCTGCTTTGCTCTGAATAAATCAGCCTGTTAGGGTAGCGAGCTAACCCTGGTTGCAAACGTCTGCTTAGGCACAATTATTCTTCTTTGACACCATACAGTGAAATTCTAGTTTATAATGAAATGATATTGATCAGACCTTACTACAGTTTCTAGGAGAGGGCACCGAAAATCTAGTAGTTAAATAAAGCCAATACACCTAAACCCTCGGTCAAAATGACTTGTCACTTTGTGCTAGTATATTCTAAACAGTTACGGCTGCCTAATTTCACTCACGAGACTTGGTCAAGCTGTGGTATTTTTTTTTTTTTTGTCGACATTTTGCAACAGTGGAAAAACCGACCTCGGTGAAATTCGAACCCGGTTTTCATGAATAGAACGCTAACACTCGTAGGCTTAGATATTACTACGTATATAATATTCTTTTGTTTTGTTTTCGGAGGGAATTTCTGGCATGAACAGTTATTATATATATATTATTTACACGCGGATTACTGCCCTTGTCTATGTTATCAATGTTTCGGGCGTTGTGCGCTCAGGCTTTTATCAGGTGTTTGTTGATCCGGGTAACATTCAGAGAATTTCGGACTGAACTCTTTATTTAATTTATGAGATTCGATTGTTCTAATTACGTTGGGCATGTTTCGTGATATTTCATCTTGTTATTGTTTATTGTGGTGCAGTGGATATCGGCTCAGAACGAGAAATCGGGGAGCCGAGTTCAAATTCCAGTTTGAATTCATTGCATTCATTTACGCACAAATACCCGAGGGAAAGGTATTAATCCGTTTCTTCCTTCCATTTATGGGTTAAATAACAGGACAGATTGGGTTCTATAGCCTTGGCTGGCAATCAATCTACCGCAGAAAGCAATGGCAACCTACTGCGGGATAATCTTCTGCCCAGTCAGTCATGGATCTTTCGAGGCATGATCGCCCAAAGCGTGTATCACGTATGACACTAAACTGACTGAATATAATACTTGGAATCATGATTAAGGCTTCTACTGGTCGTAAAGTGGGGGATCGGTTTTATATTGTTATGGACTAATAAACTGATCCCCCACTAATTACTACTTAATAATATAATACATTTCTTCCCCCTCTAGCTATGAGTCAAATAATAAGACAGATTGGGTTCTATAGCCTTGGCTGGCAATCAATCTACCGCAGAAAGCAATGGCAACCTACTGCGGGATAATCTTCTGACCAGTCAGTCATGGCTCTTTCGAGACATGATCGCCCAAGCGTGTTTCACGTATGGCACTTAACTGACTGGTTGTTTATTACTGTATTACTTTTCAGTTATTGGTTTCACCGGGTCCAAGTTTGACATCTTGTCACAAGGAAACCTGACATTCATTTACACAAACCCTTTACGTGGGTTATGATCTGTTCTTTCTGTGTCTCTCTCTTGTCTTCAATATGCCCTGTGAGTTTAAAATTTACCTAAACTTCTTCTCTCGCTATGCAATCTGGAAATTTATTGTATTTGTTTCTTATGTTAAGTATAAGAGTTTCTTATGTTAAGTATAAGAGTTTCTTATGTTAAGTATAAGAGTTTCTTATGTTAAGTATAAGAGTTTCTTATGTTAAGTATAAGAGTTTCTTATGTTAAGTATAAGAGTTTCTTAAGTTAAGTTTATAAGAGTTTCTTATGTTAAGTATAAGAGTTTCTTATGTTAAGTATAAGAGTTTCTTATGTTAAGTATAAGAGTTTCTTATGTTAAGTATAAGAGTTTCTTATGTTAAGTATAAGAGTTTCTTTTATGTTAAGTATAAGAGTTTCTTTTGTTAAGTATAAGAGTTTCTTTTGTTAAGTATAAGAGTTTCTTTTGTTAAGTATAAGAGTTTCTTTTGTTTCGATTTTCTCTTAAGCTTCGTCATTGCCCAGATGTCAAGTATCACTAAACTCACTGAATATTTAATCCGCTATGCATTTCCGTGATATCGTATTTTCGAGTCGTACAGGCCTAGTCGATTAAAAGATTGGTTTGTGAAATTTTTAATACTGTTTCCAGGAAAGTTTACTTGTTTTTCGTGTGAACCCACTCCGGCCGGACCAAATCAAGTCACCAATTCCAGTCGACCATTTGGACGAGGCCGGGATTGCGATTAATTAACACAACGTGGGGCGAGGCTTGAAACAAAGTGATAAGCTTCTCGATCAGCCTAGAGAATCGAGTCTGAGTACGGACGAATTCGGTGACGTCATATTGTTCCGCAATATCGTATTTCCGAGTTGTAAGGGCCAAGTCGATTCAAGCGTTGGTTTGTGACATTTTTCGGAATGTTTCCAGGAAAGAGATAATTTGACTTTATTTATTTAAAAATCAAAGCTGAATATAAAACTTACAACCATTTTTAGAATTTAAAAAAAAAAAATTGGGCGGAAGAAATTTGGCATGAATCTTTAATTCTTACTGCAATAGTGCTTGAGATGCAAATTTATCTTAACATCATCACAACACCGTCTCTTCTAATCCCTATTCTGTCAGACATTCAAGGAAGCTGTTAGAGCCGGTTAAGTGTAGTTTCATCCGTCCCACTTGTCTTCAATAAGTCGATTTCAAATGTTCTAAACCTATGTCCTTTGTATGCGCCGTATAAATTTCAACTGCCTTTCTCATATTAAAATGTAAATGTCCTATTTGTTAGCATTTTCTTTAAATTTTCATCCTTGTTCACATGTTCACTCAATGGCATTTTTTTGTCGAATCAAATTTCTCTTGTCTTGAGTTTTCTCTTCATTTGTGACGAGATAATCCAGCCTTCCCCATATATGAGTACCTATATTACATAACATTTTAGTACTTTTTTCTTTGTTTCTAACAGGATTTTTCTGTTTCTTAATATGCTGATTAGATTTTGAAAGGCATCTTTCTCTATCCTAGCACGCTTTTATATTTCAGTTTCTCATTTTCTAGATAATTACATTTTTGTACTTGCTTGATTTGGACATCTCTAATTTGTATATTTGCATGTTGGGCTGTTCAATTGCTGACAACCATACATTATGTCTTCTTATGGGCACCGCGAACTGGTGTAATGGTTAGTAAGCATGTCTAGCTAGATCAATTACGATTGAATAGTGAGTTCGATCCTTACTGGGTATCCCATATACTCGACCTTGTGCCATATTTCAGCTACTTTTAGAAAAAATCATTTGGGAATCTCAACATGGTGCAATGATTAGCAAGCTTGTCTCGCTAGAACTTATTACAACTGAGTAGTGAGTTTGATCCTCACTGAGTGCCTCATACTTTGGCCTTGTTCCACATCTAACCGGTGCTTAGATCAACGTTTTTAACCTAGTAGAAGTGATTGCAATTAATCTTGAGACCAGTCATTGTCAAATTGCGGCCTGCTTCGTCTTTCTAAATGGTACGCTGAATTTCATAATTGCTTTGTCTCGTTTTCACTTATTCACTGACACACCTTTATACATGACCACCTGCATAAACAATGATTAAGTTCAATGTTTCTTGAATTTTGTATAGTTACCTTAAGAATAACGTTTTCATAATTTTAAACCATAGGCGATTTTCTCTACGGAAGCTCATATATATATATATCTTTTACTTTTGAAATTGGAATCACTGGGTGCTTTTAGTCTTGTGTCACATCTAAACTGCGCTTAGAAAAATCAATATCCTGTCTTTTTATGATTAATGGTATTTTTCCCCACTGTTCTGGAGAGGTTCCCATATTTTCCTTACAGTGTCTGTCATCAACACTGTGTTATATGCAAATCTTATGTTGTTAAGACGTGGCGGCCAATTAAAGAATTCTTGTAGGACTTCTAATTCTCTCAAAATCACCTTAGGGTTAAGGTTGAATTTGTCTAACATTGTCTTAGAGTACTTTCTATTGCTGTATATTAAATTTACCTGAAGACTTAATTCCTCATGTTAAATCTTACATTTTATTTCATTACCGTGTTTAGTTACGTTAACAGATATCTGTGTAAAAAAAATGAAGTTGGAGTAAACTGTCAAATTCCTAACATTCACTTTCACACAAATGCCCTTGCATCAATCTGTCTCTCCCGCATCTACAGGTTAAGTAGCAGAGTGGACTAGGTTTAGCGTTGGACTGCAACCAACTTCCGAGAAGAAAACCTCTGGATTTCAAATAGTGGAGAACGTAACGGGAAACCACTTCTTTGTATTTCACAAGAAAGTATAGAAATTCGATTATAATAATAGAATCTGTGAACAGCCACGATTGCCTGAAGAGACATCTTAAATCAGTATCAGGTCGGTGCAAAAATTTTTGTCGCTTTGTAAAAGGGGAATTTTAAATCATTGTAATTTATTTTATGCATATTGTTATTACTTAAACATATCACCATGATTAATTTATAACTTTTTCTTTCAGATTATTAAAGCATCGTTCATATTTTTCTGCAATATTCTCACCCATGTTCTTTCCATCAAAAGAACACATTAGACGTGCTGTACTCTATGAGTTTCACAGAGGTTCCAATGTAAATGCAGCAGCACGATCTATTCAGGATGCTTATGGAATTGATGCAGTGAAAGAAAGAAGTTGTAGGTGGTGGTTTTCTCGTTTTAGGGAAGGAAATTTCAGCTTGAAAGATGAAGCTAGGGGTGGTCGCCCCAAAAAACCTGATTCGGATATGTTGAATGCCGCTGTTACTCAAAGCCTTACGGTAACCTCAAGAGAACTTGAACACCAATTCAATGTTTCCCATACAACTGCGTCACGCCAACTGAAAATAATGGGGAAGATTTCAGTATCTGGAAAATGGGTCCCGCACGAACTGTCTCCAGAGAACCTGCGACAACGTGTTTCTTGTTGCGAATCTTTGTTTTCACGACACCTTCAGACATCATACGATTATTGCAATTATCACGTTTTTTTATGTGCCGTGTCGCTTCGGGACGTAGATGATTATGACCCTTCACTTTCCCCTATCACTTGTTGCTCTTAGTATCCCTTCTCCTGTTATTTTACTTAAACCCCGTTCCACCATCCATCTGTTCAAGTCCATTAGGTATGTCGTGCGCTTCTTTCCCTTGTCTCTCTTTCTCTCTACCTGTTCCGTGAGCACCAGGTTCTCCAATTACTCTTTCCATGTCCCAAAAACTTTAGCTGTCTTTTCCTGATGTTAAATATCAGCATCCTTTTTGCGTCCAGCCTCTCCAAAACATCGTCATTGCTTGTGTGCTCTGCCCATGGTATCCTCATCATCATTCTGTAGTCTTTCCTTCATCTTTAATGAAACGTTCCAGCATTTGCTACCATATTGAAGGACAGACATCCCATAACAATACAGTTTTCTCTTCTTGATTTCCAGAGAATTCTGCCTGTTTCTTAATACTCTAATCAGCTTCTGTAATGCATCCTTCGGATCACCGCATCGCACTTTCTGTTCTCTGTTAGAAAACTTCCCAGGTATTTAAATTTCTGCATCTGTTTGATTTTCATATCACCAACTTGTAGTTGGCATTTTGGCCTCCTTTTTTTAATGATTAACAGGCATTCAGTTTTCTCATTATTTACAGAATTGGTTAGTTTATTTGTACTCTTTTCTTTCCAATTTCTTTGACTAATTCCTGAAAGTGGTCTTATAGTTTCTTTCCTGTATCTGCTATCAGCACTGTATTATCGGCGTATCTTCTAGAGCTCTAAAATTGGTCTATAGGTTGAATAGATCCGGTGAGAAAACACATCCTTGTCTTACACCCATTTCAATCATTGTGTACCTACTAAACTAGTTTTCTATTACTACGACCACAGACAGCGTTGCAGGTTAAAAATTAGGTTGTTTTAGAGGGAAGGTCGTGAAAAGTCGCACTGAAATCGCGAAAGAAGACACCCAAAAAGTAAAATTTTGATATTAACTATGGCGGAGACTTACCTCGCCGAAGCAAGAGAAGGTGGGTTGCCTGCACATGCGTTTGTAGACGTCATGGAACCGCTAGGCGAGCTCATGCAAGGCCGTTTTGGAATGACTCGGCGCATGCCTCATCGGCGAAAATGAGGCACTCACAAACGAGAAAATTCAGTTTCTTGCCTGAGACCGAAAACGCATAAAAAGAGCCAACTTCTGTTTCGGAGTCAGTCGGCTGTTGGCGATTTGTGAAGGCTACACCAGTGTTCGGGAGACAGTGCTTTGTTTACAATGCGCAGGGAACGGAGTCCTCAGAGTTCCAGGTTCTACGTAAAGCAGCTGGAAGAACAGATCCAAGCGGTCATTAATTCATCTACCAACCACACTTCGTCAAACAAGTACTACATTAACAGGGAGAAGAAATATCTAAGAGAGAAGTGGTCTCAAGAAAGTATGCTGAAAATGCCATGAACGAATCATGTGAGCAATGAGGAAGTTGTAAGGAAAATAATAACGAAAATCACAAAAAGACAGTTGTAGTTTCAAGAACACATAATGAAGAAAGACGGCTCGGAAAATTTGATACTTACTGGATGCAGTAAAAGCAAGAGAAGCAGAGTGAAACAGCTAGTAACGAGTTTGTATTAAAACCCTGAATAAAAATCTGAACAAGCAAAAGTTATAAAACTGATTCAGTATATAAAAACTGCCACAAAACATTGTAAGAGAAAACACACCGTGACCTAGATGGCAAAGACTAGAGTATAGTATCTGTTCAGACGTCCGGCTTCAGCTATCAGTATCAGTTTCAACCAGCTATATCATTTACTTGCTTTCGGCCGCCGCTACAACTCCCTCCGCTCCAGTCATATGCTCCAATGCTCTTCAAGACAATGCTCTTCACTGATTACAAAACTGTCCCTTTCATACCAACGCGACTCAGCGACAACAAAAATGTCCTATTCAAAACATCGCTTTCCAACAACTGCCAAAACTGTTCTTCTAAGGACAAGAACAAGCAAATATTTCTTTTGCTTAGTCCACTGTAACTTTATTTTTGTTAATGTATTTTCTTTAAAGAAAATAAATTTGATATCTATTTTTACTCAAACCTTCATTTTGTTTGCTATCGTCTTCACGAAACAATCCTTTATACACTTCTATATTTTGAAGTGGTGCTTCTATTATAGAAAAAAGGCGACAGCAACATTATCTGTGGCTAATACAAATTGTTGCTACATATTGCAGCCATTCCGAGACTTTGGAGTTTGTTTTTTTTCACTGCAAATGACATGCAAATAAACTCACCTGTGACAACACATTCGTTATCCTCGAATAATTCTGTGGTTTGGTTGGAGGAAACAAGCTCGCATAAAATTTGTGATTCTTTATGAAAAGCCAGCATTGCAGCCGAACAGGGAGAGGATCCTAGCGTTAAAAAAGACCTGTTAAATTAACTCCAGGCGGAATTTATTAACCAATTTATCGAAACAGTTACTGATTATTTGAAAACTCCGGCTGCTGTGTGTAGACAGCTATAGATTGCGTCCGGCTTGACCTGGCATAGGACACTGCTTGATTTCCGAAAACAAATGTCGAGAGAACAAATAATGCATTAACTCCCTTCCCAGCTAGATATATTAATAAGGAAGGACAACCACAGATGAGTTGGCGCTGCTAAAAAATGCATCACGAATCAATTGTGTGCCCTGGAATCTTTCGCACCAGTTGAATTAAACAAACCAGAGATAGAAGAAATTAACTGATGCCAATAAAAAGAGGAATATATATATATATATATATATATATATATATATATATAATTCCTTATGCTCTCATTACGATTGAGCTCTCTAAAAAGAAAAATTTTAAAAACAGTTACCACTTCTGCGATTTACGCATTACTCTTCAGTAATGAATTGAGTTCTCTCGGTGACTGGAGGGTGTATATATATATATATATATATATATATATATATATAACACGCTAAAACTTCCCTTTCTCTCATGCAAAGTCAGTGTCCTTCTCTTATCCACCTAACTCCAGCCCTTTCCACATCACTCCGTGTATCTTTTTCTTTCTTTCTATCTTCGTAACTGTCTTCACTCCTGTGTTCATATCCTTTTCTTACCCTTTCTCATTCTCCCCGTGCAGCTGGTTTGGCTGTCTTCACTCTTTTCATGTCTAAAACCTTAACTCCCTTATGTAGGCCCCTGCACATCAGTAGCGGTACCGCCTTGCTTGGGGTGAAATGATTACAAAATATTCCATGCGCTTATGGAGTAGAGACTCCGATTGACACCAAATCGTTAGTTTCGATTCCGGTTAGAAGCAAGTGGAATGTCTAGCCATACTGATGAGCTCTAATACAACAAAAGAGGCTGTATGTTATATATATATATATATATATATATATATATATATATATATATTACTACGGTGATGCTAATACAGTATTAACATGTTTTACGAGAGAACGGTATAAATAATTTTACTTGACAGTGTCTTCGAAATTCAAGAAAATAAAACGGTCTATAGTCGGGAATTAAAACAGGTCACTGACTGATAGCCACAGTTATAGCTATGACGGAAATACAATGTTAAACTATTTGAATAGAGAACTACATTAGACATAATTTTACTATTTACATAATTGCTTACGTGTTTTTCTATTGAACTACCCTGGAAATAATTCTCATTGAGAAATGCTTTGAAAATTAAAAAAGAAAGGGCTGTCAGTTGTTAGTCAGTCAAGTGCCATACGTGATGCACGCTTAGGCGATCATGTCTCGAACGAGACATGACTGACTGGGCAGAAAATTCTCCCGCAATAAGTTGCTATTACTTTCTGCGGTAGGCTGGTTGCCACCCAAGGCTATAGAACCCAGTCTGTCCTATTAGTTAACCCATATTTGGAGGGAAGAGACGGATTAATACCCTTCCCAAAGGTATTTGCACGTAAGTGAATGCAACGAATTTGACTGGTATTCGAACTCGGCTCTCCGAGTTCTCGTTGTCAGTAGACAAAATTTAAAACACGCTTTACTCTGAATATTTTCTCTGATCTAAAGCAAATGTACAAGGTTACTTTGGAATTTATATAAAGCGAGTATGGCTATCGTCTTTGTAAAACAGTTTTAAACAACTCTGCATTGTTTGTTACACGATAATTACAAAAGTTAGCTTCGTTGGTGGTCAGGGTATTTTGCAATAATCTTCAAGGAAGCAAAGAAATTGCATCGAAAATCAACACTGAAATTTCTGTAAAAATACAGACGGAACACTTTCTCAGTTACTGACCAGACGAGTATTTCTACGCTGCGTGTCGATTCGCGTCGAAGTGAACAAAAAACTGTGAAAGGATCGGTGTACGTTCACAAAGCAACCAAAGGTGAAAATAACGTCATAGCGAAAAATGAAAGCACGAATCTCGTTATTAATATATTTAGTTATTTATTCACAGAGTCAGCACAACCAGTCTGTAGGTATGTAGATTATATTTGGGACAACTTCGATGCTACTCTGACTGACCAGATTTTCCATTCGAGCAGTGAGATCTCTCTCTCTCTCTACTAACTCTTCTGTAAATAATTCTAAATGTAACACTAGTAGATATAGACGTTGATTAGATCCAGTGACTTGACTCAAAGAGTTAAGAGTTCAATATCAGGCTACAACAGCAGTGGACAAATAATTTAGAAGAGTTATGTTAAAGGGAGATTACTAGATGGCTACCAAAAATGGCTATGCACATGGAATAAGAATAATATACCCCAGTGATCATAATACAGGGTTCGGTTCTTAATTTGTAACACCTGAAGAAGGACAGAGCGTACAACGACCGAAATGTCGTAAAAATGGCAACAAAGACGAGGACAATAGTCTGAATAATAAAAATAGTGCTGCAAGAAATCTTCAGTTACCTATATAAGTCCTCGATATAACCATTGTGAAGTTGATAGCCATGGTTAAATGCAAAATAAATAACACATCTAGCCATTTGACGAAGTTTGTCATAACAAGAGAAAGAAAAAAAAAGGGAAAAAGGCAAAAACAATATAAAGCAAGCGATGTATGCGAGACAAATCAACAGACGTACGGCAAAAAAACAACACAAACTAAGAATTGTTGTTGGCATACAAAAGCAAGTGCGGATAAGCGAACGGAAAGTTCTAAATTCAAGACAAGACAGATCGGGACAAATTATTCTAGACTGCAAACCGGCCGATTTTAATGGCTAAGAAAAGTCCTACCGTGCATTTGTATGCATATAAAAGGGGAGGGGACGTATTTTGCAATCATTCTTACAGTTTTAAACCAACAACCATTAATAATATGATCTAAAAATATTTTTGCATTAAAAAAAAAAAAAGCAGAAAATAAATAAAAAGCGAACGTATTTTGCTGCGAATGGCATTTAAAAAGATATTGACTCCAGACGAGTATAATTATGTAAATAAAGTATGTAATTTAAGTTATAGAGATCGACACTTAATTATAAATGGAACTTTGTGTGTGTCCGTTACATATAGACTCCGAAACGGCTGAACCGATTTTCTTGAAGATTTACACAGTTGTACTATAAGCATCTGCGACTGTTCTTAGCTAGGTTTTGTGTCGAGGTACCCTCGATAAATATCGAAAATCGATAATCGAAAAAATCGGTTTATAGAAGGAGTGGTCCGATTTTAATCAAATTTGATACACTCATAGATAAAGACATAAGAAACGATATTCAGAAGTTTTAAGGTTGCAGTTCTTACAATAGTGCAGAAAATCGATAATATATATAAAAGGCAAGATGTTTGTGTGTGTGTGTGTGTGTCAGTTTATCAGTCTGTATGTCCTTTATACAAATCCACAATTTTTATCCGATTCTCACCAAACTTCACACAAATATTCTTTAGGCTGAGTCTGAGCTCCAGAACCATGGATTAGTTTTAAAGCTTTCATTACACCCGGGTAACGCCGGGCTATACTGCTAGGAAAGTTATAAATGTTGTTATAGAAAATAAAGTCGGTTAATTAAACGTCATATTATGCTGTATTTTAAGTTGTTAATCTAAAATGTGTTGATTTCTAACAGAAGCCTTAATCGAAAATTGATTGAGTAACATCCACCTTTATTATCTGGAAACTCTTGATAGCCTCTCTTTCTTTCCCGTGAGACGAAGCGTAGCTGGACATCTAATTGAATGGAACGAATGAGAATCATAAGCTCGTTGTAGAGTGAAATACAAACGTAAGAAGAGGCAAAGCTAACGAATAATCTGGCTTGGGTTTGTTGGAGGGGGAATTTGAGGATGCAGATCTAGAATTCCTCGAGGATGTGTCAATTTCGACTCCCATCTTTCAAACTATGATTCATGTCTTACGAAAATATTGTCAGATTATTCTTGAGCTGTTTCGAACATCACGACCACAACTACAAATAATAATAATATATTTCTGTTTCCAAGTATCCACTTATTTTATTGTAAACTAAATGTTCAACCAATACAATACCCAAGAGCCATTCAAGGTAGAGTTTAACGAATTACTTTGTTGTAAAGGGCGAAAGTAAGTGCATTTTATGAGGGTAGGTAGGATAGATAACGGTTGATTTTACACTTGAATTTAACAACGCAGGAATCAGTCTTCTTGGTATGTGTTCCACGAATTAGCTGTTCAGGGATAGAAGTTTTCTTCTTTCCTGTTTTGAAGATCGCAATTCTGTACGTTTTATCCTATATATATATTTTTTTTACTGTGAGGTTCATTCTGTACAAGGTCCGGGAGGCACTTGAGGTATAAAGTTACGGACTAAAAGACATAGAAGGGGTGGGGGGAAGATAACGGTTAGTCGTAGACTTGAAAAGGTTAAGATTTTAGTGATCGGGGAAACATCCTCTTGAGAGTCGAGTCCAGAGAGCAATTGTTCGCGAAGAGAAGACGCTCAAATCGAACTTTGTTTTCACTAACTTAATACAAGGGGAATGAGGGGAGTTTGCTACAATTTGAGTAGCATAACGAGTTATAGAAGTATGTTGCTTTGCCTAATTTTGTCTTGCGTATATTTTTTGATCATATGGTGTCTTGCAAACGTTGCCAGTTCTTTCGGTTCGGCTTTTCTACCAGTTACATTTAACCATGTCCAATTCCTCTACTCCTATTAATGTATAAAAGCGCTCGGAACAATAAAAACTATGGACAACTTTTATATTTTATAACACCTAAAATACGGAAAATGTTAGAATGCTGGAAAAACTAAAAAGATTTACTGAATCATCATTGAGGGCTGGATTCAATTTTATATATATATATATATATATATATATATATAACAAAACATTCGATATTTAAATCCGTTGAATAGCCATTTCTATGAGCCCTCCGCCTTGATCAATTTTAATATTAATGAAATTAATATTAATTAAGATCAAGTTTTGGGGATTTACTAATCTGATCATCCTTTTGGATTAATATGTGTGTGTGTGTGTGTGTGTGTGAATAACGATCGGTACCCACAGAAACCAAATTGCTCAAAAAAGAAAAGACGTCATACTTATCCCAAACCCAAGGAACCTTTCGGCCAACACTTTTCAAGGGCTTCGTTGGCAAAATTATGAATAGGGCTAGAACGAAGACAATATCAAAAGGGGAATTACTCACAGTACTGAAAAACATTAAAATGTGAGGGGGGGTTGTAAATTTAATTCCACAGGAGTGATTTAAAAAAGCAAAAGGTTTCACTCACAGACTCTCCAGTAACTGCAAGGAGCGAAAGAAATGCTCTTTCTGTCTGCACAGGCTCGGTTGCTGGATTTTCAGGCAAATAGCCTCCAAGACCCGTAGATGATATAATGAGCGAGCACTGTGCAAGACAGAAAACCAACTGTCCTCGTACGCGGAGGCACACACTGAATTGTCCAACAAGTGTTGACCGATCGCTGAATCCAGGACAGCTTGGGTTGTTCTTATAGTACTGATAGGGCTGCCAGAACGTATATTCGCAGGGACGTGTTGCGAGACACGCGTCTCCAACCTAAGACTGGTTCGTCCTATGTATGCCTATGTATGGAAAACAACACGCAACTGTACTGAATAATAACAGGACGAAACACACGCCGAAACTTTGTCAGTAACAGTTTGACATTTTCTGCCAAGCCAGGGTAATTTTAAGTACAATGGACAGCGACTAGGTCCTCCGATGTTTGGCTCCTTAAGCCGTTTGATCTTGCGATCAATAACCCGTTTAACCACATTGGTTGGGTACCCATTCGCTTCAAAGATACTTTGCAAGCGCAAAAGTTCACTGCTCAAACACATAGGGGAACACATATTGAGGGCACGGTGAACCAAAGTTTCTACAAGACCAATTTTGCGGGACTTAGGAACAAAAGAGTTCCAATTAGTGTCCAAACCGGTAAAAGTTGGTTTGCGAAACACAGATGTCACGAAAACATCATCCCGTCGCTGAACAAAGACATCCAAAAAAGAGAATATATATATATATATATATATATATATATATATATATATATATATATTCTAAACATATACTGTTAAATATAAGAGACAATGAATGTCTATTATGTTTAATCATGAATCGTTCTAAATATCCTATTTTGGCTTTAATTTCAGGCGAAAATAAAGACAAAATTTCTCCAACATTTGGATATTTGTTTATTAATTTGGTTCTAAGCTTTTGAGGTTACAGAAACGTTAATATAAAAACATCCATCATCAAAGATGATTTTATCTCAGGTTGACATAAAACTTTGCTAAGCAATGACAACAGTTACAAAAGAGTAAACGCAGTTCGTAAATTTGTAATGCGGTTATATGACGTCACACCGCGTGAGAGCTCGAAATGTTAACAGAACCATATATTTAAATGCAATGTAATGTGTTATGACCAGATTTAAACGTGATTTTATGAAGTGTGGGTTGTTTTAATTTAATGTAGATTGCTTTCAATATCTGAAGGTTCTTTTTACTGTTTGTATGAGTGAGTATTATTGTATTGTTGACTAAAATCTGTCTAATATTACCTACACGACAATGTTTTTCTAAGAAATGTTGTTTAATATATATATTGTGCATCTGGCCAACAATCTCTATTTTACACAGGTTTCATTGAAAATGACAGACAAGGTATTAAGTTTTTTGTATAAATTTTCATGCGTTCTATGAAAACTGCTTAAAAGAATGGTTGCTGTCCAAATATCTAAGCTTATTTATAAATGAAACTTTGTGTGTGTGTGTGTATCCGTTACATATAGACTCCGAAACGTCTGAACCGATTTTCTTGAAAATTTACACAGTTGTACTATAAGCGTCTGCGAGTGTTGCGGAGGCACCAGTGACTTAAGTTCGTTGGAGCAGAAGCCATGGAAGTATTTTTAGAACAGACAAAGGGAAGTCACTTCTCGTCGGTGGGAAAGTGGCTGTAGTCGAGCTGCCAAGTCGGTACCTTTCACGTTACTGATTCTCCTTTGGAGCATGTCAAGAACACGGAGATGAACAGCGGGGGCACCTGACCATATATGGCAGAAGTACTCCATGCACGGACGAATGGTTGATTTGTATATATGCAGAATGGTTTCAAATGGGAAAAACTTTCTGGCCCGGCACAGTGACCCAACCTTCCTAGCAGTGTATTTAGCTATTGACTCAATGTAGGGGTTCTACTTGAGATCACAAGAGATGGTAAGGCCGAGGAGGCGCAGAGTATTGCTTTCGGAGAGACTCGCTTGGTCCATGCTTATGGGAGGCAGGAGAGGTTGCCTGTGATAACTGAAAGACAACAGCTTGGTCTTAGACGCATTGAAATTTCCAAGCCACTTCTTACCCCAATTCACCACAGAATGTAGACCCCTCTCAAGATCAGCAGCGAGATTGTTTGTTCGTCACTCCTGGATTCTTACTGATGCGGGAGTTCCAACTGAGGAAGACTTGAGCCTGCAACTGCCGAAACGTCATCAGTATGGCAACAGATAAGAGGACAACAGTCCGAACGATGTAAGCCGTTACAATACATTATCTCAGAGATATAGCCAGAAAGCTATATCGTAGTTCTGTTAGTAAAGTCTATGTTTTTATTTCTGACATTTAACAATCGTTTTTTTCTCTCCATGTTGCGTCATTTCAAGTGTAATCTATTTGTAATGTAGTTTCATAATAAAACATGTTAATGATGTATTTACTTAATAGATATATTCCCCTATACTGTCAGAAATGTATGCCTTAATTCTTGATAAGCGTTATATTTGGTATTTCAGATCATTATAATAATTCCATTATTACCTGTGCAGTCTTACTGGAAAATTAATTAACATGTATTACATACCTTCATTACTGAAAACCCGGATTTGCTTAGTTTCAATCCATATATATAGTAAAATATTAGACAAAATAATTCTATGCTAAATCACTTAAAAAAAATTATACCCAACGAGAGGTTTGATCATAGATACGAAGACCCAAAAGCGTATTGGCATGACTAAGGACGCATTCAAGAATATTCAAAGCCAAGGAACCAAAAAAGGTACTGGATGTGATGCCTGTCCTTCAGTATGGCAGCAAATGTTCGAAAATCTCAAAAATGAAAGAATGATTGACGAAAACCAAAGTTTAGATCTACAGAAGGATGCTGAAGACTCCATGGACAGAACATGTGAGCAACGTGGAGGTTTTTTATGAGGATAGACACTAGAAGAAAACTGATACTTAACATCAGAAAAAGACAGCTGAATTTTTTAGGATATGTGACGAAGAAGGAGGTCTTGGAGAACCTGATGCTCACGAGACGGATAGAGGGCAAGAGAGGCAAGAGAAGGCAACGCATGACATACTTGATGGACTTGAGTAGATGGATGGTGGAATCGGGATTGAGCGAGATAACAAATGAAGGGGGTATTAAGATCGACAAGGGTTAAAGAGTTGTGGAGGGCCATGGTCGCCTACGCCCTGAAGAGACATGGCACATAGAAGAAAAATTGTGATATTTGCATTGTAAAGATGCAATTTGTGTGTTTCATGTCCAGATCAATTTTTCAAAAATATTTTAAGAATAAAGCAATTTTCGGTTTAATCTGACTACAGTTGATCGAGTAGTTTTAATTCCCTCTTATCTGATAAAAATCAGAGATATCTTCAGGTCTGTTAACTGCTAATTACAGAGTCATTCTCCATGTCAAGCATCCTGCTAATAATAACTCATTTATAATACGAATAATCAAGTTATTGCTAATTAGCATTTTCAAATAATATTAATTTAATTTCTATACATAGGACGACTTGATAATGAACGAAGATCATTCAAGTCGGCATTTAAGTGATTAAAATTGAATTATCTGGAAGAATCTGCTAACCTTCACAAAACTAGTGACACCATTTAAATCCGTTCTACGCATAAAAGGCCTTGTTGAGCACCCGATGGACCTGGTAGGTTTCATTTATTACTAGCAGGACAAGAATAAAAAAGGTTAAATTTTACACATCCCCATAACCAATCCATCGTGCACAGAATTATTTTTCTTCTGAATAAGAGATTAATTAAGCAATAGAATTATACACATTCTGAATTAGAGTAACGGGAATTATTTTCATTCATAAAAATCAATTCAACATGATCGGAAATTTTTTCGTTCTGAATTAAGAAAAAGATCAACTTGTGATAAAACTTAGTCTATTTTTTTAAACAGAGAGATCTATTATCATGATCAGAAATACTCAGATTCTGAATGGAATTAGAGATCAATTCAGCAAAACCAGTTATTGTCGTTCTAAACCAGAGAAAAATAAAATTTTGCATGGTCAGAATTGTTAAGTGTTCCAATTCACCCAAACAGTAAAACATTTATTTCTGAGCACTAAGTGTTTCTTTTTGGTAATTACTCAAAATGTTAATTACTTTTGGCCGCATTCAAAAGTGTTTTCTTTTCAGCCTGACTCTAAAAACGTAACATTACTATTGTGACAACCAAAATAAATTCAGCAAAAATGAAAATAAACAAGTTTGCTTGACGAAACTAATATCTCCGTCTGGAAAATCGTATCCAATATCTGCGAAAATGACTAACTCTGTCCTTGCACCTGTTCGTCTTTTGTTCGCCGCCTTCCCTGCTCTAATTGCTGCAATCCACACCGAAATTGCTTAACATAAGCACTTGAGATGACAAACTAAGGATCGCTCACGTGAAACAACAATCACGCAGTCTCTTCGACGAAAATGGCGATGAGTCATAAATTATGACGGTATAGAGAAATCACCGCTAACTAAACCTCGACGCCACCAAACATCTTGACGCTTTAAAATGCCGTCATATCCGGACGAGCGTCATTATTTTTGTCTCATTAATCACAAACGCTATTGCCATAACAACCAAGACGAGGAGAATCGTTCGGATATATGAAAGTACAATCGCTTATACTAGTATTCTGTGCGACTGTTTGGCTTTATCATCTATAATCATAGTTCAGTCTAATTAACACCTTTTTGGAGTGGGAATCACTTAAACATTTTCGTATATCCTCCCGAATGCCCTTATTTTGGTTTCATTAATAACAAAGGAGGATCAAAACGTTATTGGGATCACAACCAAAGCTTGGAGACTCGTTCGATTATAGTAGAGTGTGATATTTTACAGATAATGAAATGAAGCATTGACTGTGATAGTTGAGTCACTAATCGCCGCTTAGATGTGGCACAAAGCCGAAAGTATGGATTACCCAGTGTGGATCGGACTCACTACTCAGTTGTAATAGGTTATGGTGAGACAAACTTGCTAATTATTACACCACGTCGTGCAACATTGACTGTGAAAGAAGTAGTTTCACCCAAAACCACAAAGTGTTAAGAAAGCAAAGCATTAACCAAAAAAATCAGGTAATGTTTTTAAACAGCTTTGTCAGATCGAGACTCTCATATGATGTCATGCATGGCGCCAAACCCGCTCAGAAATATCTGAACTTCCAGCTGCAAACAACCACTTTCACAAATAAATAATTAAAAACGGCTTTGAGAGAGTGAAGCCTGTGGTAGAATGGGATGATTGAGTGCAGCCGTTTGCGTGCCAAATGATTTCGTGCCAGACGTTTTAGTAGGGAGCCGTAATTTGCACTGATTTGTTTTACCACAACGCCAAAATTCAATCTCATTGCCAGCTTTACTTATTTTTTTTTTAATCAAAGATATACAAGAATCCATTACGCGCAAATTTTTCTTTACCATGTTTCAATAATACCTTCTTCGCCATCATATTGATAAAAGATGGCAAAAGAATGAAACATTTGTGTAAAGCTGCCGACGGGTTGATATTTTGGCCTTGTGAGCAAAAAATTATTGATCGGAAAGTATGTCTCCATACTAAAATATTTGGTGCCAAATCCGCTACCACGCAAACGCCCGTGCCAAAAAACAAGTACTCAGAGGTAAAAAAACATAAACGTATCTCTAGGTCTTAGTGAAGACCATCCTTCTTCGAACCTTGGAGACTGGCGCAACATAATCACAGTAAAAGAAGTGTACCAGATAAAAATATAATAATTGAGGATATTCAACAGCAGTAACAACTAAAATGGAACGTGAAAAGAAAACAATGCTATAATTAAGATGTTGATATTCAGCACTGCTTCAAACAAAGAATTAATAATGAAACGTCCGAATCATTACTGTTTCATAAGCCTATTATTATCCCAACAAAAAGTACTGGTTTCGAGATTCGTGAATGCCAAAAATTTCCTTATAGCGAATGATTAATGTTACCATTATTCGAGTGTGAAACTAATGCACGTTTGTTTTACATTTAGACGTAAAATAGGGACGAGTAAATATGAAATTTATAATAGTGGTGTAATACCAGAGGACCTCAGCAAGTCTATCTTCATAGCACTACGTAAGAAGCAAGGAGCAAACGAGTGCGAACTCCACAGAACCATCAGTTTAATGAGCCATATAACAAAACTGATCGTCCGAATGTTGATGAATAGAGCGAGAAGCAGAATCAGGCCTGAGATAGGACAACAGGGTGGTTTCGTTAAAGACACTGGAACAAGAAATGCCATATTTATGATGAGGATACTCCCTGAAAGGGCAATACAAATGAAGAAGGACTGATACCTGTGCTTTATTGATTATGCGAAGGCGTTTGACAAAATAGCCACAAAGAATTGATGGAGATGCTCGGCAGCCTTGACATATTTGGTAAATACTTAAGAGTAATCAAGAATCTTTACTGGCAGCAAATCGCTTGTATTCGGAGAGGTAATGAATTCAGAAGATATACAAAGATGGAAAGGTGTGTAAGACAAGAATGTGGTTTTTCACCGGATCTGTTCAACTTTTACAGCGAGAATATTCTGAGGAACCTAGAAGTTATTTGCTATCGGAAGCCACAATTTAAACATCCTAAGGTACACAGATGATACAGTACTGATAGCAGACACAGAAAGGAAACTACTAGACCTCCAACAGAAGGGAGCTGAAGAAAGTAACAAGAAAAGACTGCAAATAAACTGCAAGAAAACCGAATGCATGGTCATCAATAAAAAAGGCGCCCAATATGCTAAATACAGGTCGGGGATACTAGAATCAAGCATGTACAAAAATTGAAATACCTGGGAAATATTACAATAGAAGACGGAAAGTGCGACACAGATATCCAAAGGCGAATTGGCAGGGCGAAGGAAGCATTCCAGAAGTTGAGTAAGGTATTAAGAAACAGGACAATTTCACTAGAAACAAGGAAGAGAGTACTGGATTGCTATGTAATGTCAGTTCTTCAATATGGCAGTGAATACTGGACAATATTATGAAATGATGAAGGAAAAACTTGAAGCAACTGAAATGTGGTTCTACAGAAGGATGCTGCGAATATAATGGATCGAGCATGTGAGCAAAGATGAGGTCTTGGGAGAGGGCACATAGAAGAAGAAGTATGATTGAAAGGGCAAGGAAAAGAAACGACAAGATATAATCAAAGGGAGAGAAAACTCATAATATTAGGAAGATACAGATGAGGTTTCTGGGACATGTAATGGGGAAGGAGGTCCTGGAGAATTTGATACTCACAGGGCAGATTGCGGGAAAAAATACAGAGGAAAGCAGCACGAGACCTACTTGATAACACTGAGCAAATGGATGGCAGAGCGGGGTTTGGAAGAGATACCAAGAGGAAGAATTTTGAGAGCGACAAGGGACAGATACAAGTGGAAGTCCATGATTGCCGACGTCCTGAAAGGACACGGAGCATGAAGAAGAATCATGCATGACAATTAATTAAAAAGTTTCGAAACTGTCATTTGCCGCTTTCTCGGGTCATTGTTCAAATTGGGTTCAAAAGACGATGTAATATCAGTCCGGCGACATGGTAGTAGGGCACCTCGGCGTGGTGTAATGGTTAGCAAGCTCGTCTCGCTAGAATCACTATAACCCAGTAGTGAGTTCGATCCTCACTGGGTACCCCCCTACTTTCGGCCGTCTAAGCTACATTTAGAAAATCACCTTCCTCCAGGTTTGGGGGTTGGGCGCAGGGCTAACAACACTTCCCCATAAAAAAAAAGTTTGTTACGGAAACTGCATAAACGCTGCCCTACACGCCACTAAATTTAAGGAAAAATTTATTTTATTACATGGTAGCAAATGCTTGGCTATTTCCTCACAGAAATGATTCTGAGAATGCCATGAACAGAGCATGTGTGCAACGATGAAGTTTTAAGGATAATGGAATCGAATGGGACATTTTTGTGCTTGGAATCAAAGAGGCAGCTCAAATTTCTCGGTTACATCATGAGGAATACAGGACTTGAAAATCTGACACTGAAGAGAAGCAGCAAGTAACATATGTAACAATCTAAATCTAATCTAACTTCATTTATAAATGGAACTTTGTGTGTGTGTGTGTGTGTGTGTGTGTGTCCGTTACCTATAGACTCCGAAACGGCTGAACCGAGGACTTATTTAGCATTCAAAATTCAGTTTACGACGAAAAAAAAAAAAACTTATTTGATATCGATACTAGGAAATCAAAATTTGACTCACATCCATCCATTTTTCTTTCAGTCTACGGTTTCGCTTCAACTTTAAACAACTATTGCTTTTTAATCTTTCATGCCAACGTCCAAAATTTCTGAGCTCCAGGACCATGGATTAGTTTTAAAGCTTTCATTACACCCGAGCAACGCCGGGCTATACTGCTAGTCTTGTATAAATTGATGACAGAACAAGGAATGGGTGGAATAGTAAAATGATTAACTTAACTCAGAGATTCAAAAGGATGGAAATGTGTGGAGAGTCATTATCACGTACGTCTTCAAATGACACGTCACATAGAAGGTGATGATATTTAATATTGGGTATTTCATAGAATACTGTTGCAGTCTAGTCACCCTGTGGTTAGGGTATAATTCTAAATATGACCATCAGTCAGTTAAGTGCCATACGTGATACACGCATTGGGCGATCATGTCTCGAAAGAGACATGACTGACTGGGCAGAAGATTATCCCGCAGTAGGTTGCCATTGCTTTCTGCGGTAGACTGGTTGCCAGCCAAAGCTACAGAACCCAATCTGTCTTATTATTTAACCCCTAACTGGAAAGAAGAGACGGATTAATACCTTTCTCAAGGGTATTTGTGCGTAAGTGAATGCAAGAAATTCAACTGGAATTCGAACTCGGCACCCCCATCTCTCGTTCCGAGTCTATATTCACTGCACCACAACGTACATCCTGACCATAAGTTATTTAAAACAACTGATAACTAAATATTATATTTATGCATTGCACACAATCAGCCGGCAGGAGTTCCTTAACTTCTGGCCGAGCAACCCTTGGCGGCGAGGCTGAAGTCGAGTATCCAGACGATGCGTGACCGACGTCGAAGTTTAATGTGGGGTTTTCGAGTGCGTAAAATCAGGAAGAAAAATTCCCCACACTGCATATAAGTGGAATCGGGTTCTAGTCTATTTTCTCCCAGACAATAGCCTGTCTACTCCGACCAAAGATAGAGTCCGACAAGCTCGAATTCGTGAAGAAATCTGGGTATTTACCCTGATTCTTCCCACTTTACGGACCAAAATATACCCAGCCCCGACATACGCAAAATGGGGCATTAAATCGGTCTTTTCTTCCCTATTCAATGGACCGAGCTCAGACTGATTCGTTCTAATCTCTAAGACAAAGAGCACAACTGACACTTTTAAATTCAACTGGAACTATTGCTATTTACCCGAGCCCTCGCCACAATAGGCGCGATCTGATACAAGGTCGGTTTTTTTTAAAAAAACATTTTTATGTGAGGCATTCCGTACGGTCGAGTAAATTTCACGAAACTCCACATAAGCGAGATCCTGTCTTGTCTACTGAGCCGGATATGACAACATCGGGCTTTACATAGGGAGACGGAGCGTGCGAAGACGAGCCAAGAGTCAAAATTCGCCTGGCTCCGCATGCGCGGGATCGAGCACTAAACCTGTCTTTTCTTATCAATCGAGTCTGTCCGTAGATGTATACTCGACTGGGTTGAACTCTGCCCGAAGACTAAAAAACTTGTCTGTCTTTTCCAGCTTAGTCCCAGTCCGTAGACCGAGCCCCGACTGAGACGTTCTCTGCACGAAGTCAGACATCTTGTCTGATAACTTCGAGTAGAATAAAGGCGGGATTTGTCACTAGGTTGAATTTTACGTGGGACTTTCGAACGCGTACGCTCGAAAAAAAAAAAATTCACGTAGATTCTATATAAGTAGGGTCGGGCTCTTGTCAGTATTTCCTCAGACAAGACTCTGCCCTTCGGCATAGCATCGTCTGGTTTTCTCTCCGCTCGAAGGCAGAGAGCCCAATAAGGTTGAGTTCGAGTGGAACTCTTTTTCTGAACTGAATTCTCTCTTTAAGGCGTCTTGACTAGTTAATTTTTTATTTCCGGAGGTACCGTATTTACTTTATAACACATGCTAATAGCGTTAGTTCATGACGATTCCATTCAATATGGCGCAGACTGTCACCTCTAGGTCTAAACTTCAGTCCATTTTTTTTATATTTACATAGGCATTATCCCTGATACTGAGCATTTTAACTTTTTAAATATAGCTTATCTTAAAACTATATTTTATTCTATATTGACTAGATTTTTGATAAAAATTAAAGAAAAATCTATAATATTAGCATCTCTGATCTGGCATCCCAGCTTTAATCACTTCTTCACCATCATAACTTCCCTATTCGTTTTCTTTAAATACAAGGGTCATTCAATAAATAAGGCGAATTTTTCGGTATAAGGACTTCTACAAGGGTCATTCAATAAATAAGGCGAATTTTTTGGTATAAGGACTTCTGTGAGGGTTATACCGAAAAATTCACCTTATTTATTGAATGACCCTCGTATGTATTTTCATTTTAATTGTTCTAATGAGCTTTCGTGTATGCTACCTGGGCTTTACAAATTTTCGTGCAGTTCCAGATTGGAAGCAAGGTCGTATCCTTTTATAATTGAAATCGTTAAATGTAACCATGAATTGTATGCTAACATTTTCTACTCGCTTGTAGAATTCGCTACAGAATTCTTTGTTTCTAGTCAACTTTGATTCTCAAAAAATCAAATGTAATATCAATCGTTATCTTTTTAATTCTTATTTTATTGTTCTCTCTCTCTCTCTCTCTCTCTCATACTGTTTTTGTTTTATTCATATTCTTTCACACCCAGTAACTTCTTGAATCTTAGTGGCTTTATTGCATTACTTAGGGTGATATGACTAAAATAAATGACGAAATCAGCCAACTGTTAATAAAATTACTTGTAGCAACGGCTGGCACGTGTCGATCTGTCTGTGTGTCCTGGTACCCACGTGACGCTAAAATTCATTCGTCAGTTGCTGCATGTGAACACACGTTCATATATATCACATGAACTATTTTTTGTGGGTACGTGTTTTTGGGTGGAAATCTCTTTTTTTATTATCCTTAGCTGTGAAATTAATGTCAATTGACCTAGATCGGACGTGCATCAAAGTTAGTTAATTGCGCTTTTCCTCTTCGTGACAGTTTCCGGTTGCTTAATTAGTAAGAGCAAACTTAGGCTATAGGAGTAGTTTCACTGATGAAAGAAAGTAGTACAGGTCCGATTCCTAACGAGAGACACATGTTCTTTTGTAGGAACTTTAATTTCACTTCTGTCTATATTTTTAGGATGAGATATTTTAAGTGTTTACACTATTTACAGTGTTCGAACTGTTGACCCTATCTTTGTTGTCATAATCACGGCTAACCAAGGCTATAGAACCCAGTCTGTCGTGTTTTTTTTTTATTGTATCACCCCGAGCAAAGTGGTAACGCCACTGATGTGCAGTGGGGACTACATAAGAGTAAAAAGGATTAGATAGGTGGAGAGTAAAGAGGAAGATGAACCAGTTAGAAAGGAGCAAGAGGAGGATGGGAATACAAATGAGATGACAGTTGCAAAAATGAAGAGAAAGGAAAGGATATACAGGGCGGTGCGGGAAGAACTAGAGTCAAGTGGTTAAGAGATGAGTATTGACATTGCATTTAAATTCCTGGAGGTTGTAGCAGCCAGGAAAGCAAGAATGAGGAAATGAGTCCCACAGGCGGGAAGTGCGAGAAAAGAAGCTGCAGGAGTAGAATTGTCGTCTGCATTTGGTTAATGTAACTGTGAATGGGTGGGACCCAGTTGCCAGTCCGGTTGCACGAGTAAACACCTGTTGCAGAGGCACCAGTGACTTAAGTTCGTTGGAGCAGAAGCCATGGAAATATTTATAGAACAGACAGAGGGATGTTACATCCCGTCGGTTGGGAAGTGGCTGGAGTCGAACCGCCAAGTCAGTACCTATTACATTACTGATTATCCTTTTGAGCCTGTCAAGAACACTGAGATGAACAGCAGGTACGCCTGACCATATATGACAGCAGTACTCCAATGCACGGACAAATGGTTGATTTGTATATATGCAGGATGGATTCAGGCGGAAGAAACATCCTGGCCAGACACAGTAATCCAACCATGCGAGCAGTGGATTTAGTTATTGACTCAATGTAATGGTTCCACTTGAGATCGGAAGAAAGGGTAAGGCCGAGGAGACGCACTGTATTCCTCTCAGGAAGACTCGCTTGGTCCATGCTTATGGGAGGCAGGAAAGGTTGTCTGCGATGATTGACAGCAGCTTAGTCATAGACGCATTGAAATTTACAAGCCACAACGCATTGAACTGTCCTATAGCTGGAGGGAAGTGATGGATTAATGCCTTTTCCAAGGGTATTTGTGCGTAAGTGTAATTCTAACTCAGTATACCCATTTTTCGTTCAGAGCCGATATCCACTGCACCGCAACGCACATCCCGAGTCAGGATGTGCATACTGGCGCAATGGATGTCGGCTCAGGAAGACAAATCAGGGAGCAGAGTTCGAATTCCAGCCTCTGAGACCTTTTGACAGGCGGGATGTAACTTCCATGGAAAGTGCTCGGTCGAACTATATTCCTAAGTTCGACCAGTTCTAACCTTCACAGCTAGGAGCCGGCATGCCTCTTACATTATAGCAAACCACCCGTATTCCATTGGTAACAAGTAAGTTCCACTCAAATAGCTTTCTCTGGAACCGCTGTTCTGTAAAACCAACTCCGAAGAGGTTTCTTTCTTGATCACTACGGTATTAACCGGTTCAAGTCTATGATTAACCATTATCTCTGCATCAACTGCCTCTTTAATGTAACCCGTTACACAGAGTGACCTCCAGAATAAACCTTACTCAATTTAAAAAAAGAAAAAATAGAAAGGAAAGTTAGGGAAAGAGATTGAAACAGTTTCTTAAGAAAATGATTAAAACATTCAAGTGAAGCTTGTATTTTCTGAAAAGAAAAGAAAAAATTGCAACGGTAACGAAAATTTTTTTCGTTTCAAATCTAATGAGTCAAATTAAATCAAAATGGCGGACACCACAGCTGCTGCTACTTGTGATCCCCACACCCAAGGAAAAAAGTCTAATAAAAGTGCTGAATTTCAATGAAATAACGAGGTCATGCTTCAGTACACTCGATCATGTCTTTATTTCCCGCCAAGAAAAAGAGAGAAGAAAAAAAAAAAACAAGAAAAAAGGAGGGAGGACGGCGCCTGCCCTGACGCGCAATGATTTAATACTAAACGATTGCAGAAATTTGTTAAGCAGAAAGTTTCACACCACATAATCATTAATTATAAGTGTAATTCTAAACACCAGGAAAACGTTAATTTCTTTTGAAGTTATCTGCTTCCAGCGTCTTATTTTTTTTTTTTATTTCCGTTCAGTTATTCGAAGTTATTTTACGAGCTCAGAACACAGGGATATATTTTTTTTTCTTTTTGTCAAATTTGTTCAAAACAAATTTTGGTAAAATGAGAATAATTGATTCCGTATCGGAGATCCAACCCAGAAGAATAATCACACAAAGAAATGTTAATGTATGCTAGCAATTATTATTTTGAAAACAATCAATGACAAATCGTTATTTTTGTGAATAACTAATGTGATTAATTATCAATAAATAAATAATTTATCAAAAATGTGTGATAAAAGTTTGAGATTGTCAATCAACATACCGGTCTGGCATATTTTACCGTGCTCTTTCGGGTCGGATTAAGCAAGCATAAAAGTATCAAAGGAAAAATATTTCGCCGTAGCATTTGGCGAACCAAGAGGTGGCTCGGATGGGCGGTTTAAAACAGGCGGCAAAATTTAGGCGTGGGCGACAATTAGATGAAATAGTATCTTAAAGTTGCATACCAAGTTACTAGTGACATTTTTTCTCTCATTACACTTGTACCAAGTCCACTAAATTCACTTTACCATCCGCCCGTGCACTGAGTATTGCTGCCATATCTGGTCCGGTGCTCCTGCTATCCACTTAGGTGTCCTCGACCGAATCCAACGGTGACTCGGCAGAGTGATCGATCCCGACTTGGCAGCAGTATGGCTTTTCGATGTTTCTTCTACAAATACTTTCACGGCTTCTGCTCCGATGAACTTAGCTCAGTGGTACCTACTATATACGAATTTCCTCGAGTTACAAGATTAGCAACTAGGTCCATCTTTTTACTGTGAAACCAATAAATTCTAAACGCAAATTCTACTCCAGCAGCTTCTTTTCTCGAACTTCCCGCCTGTGAAATTCGCTTCCGCATACTTGCTTTCCTGACAGTTACAATCTCCAAGAATTTAAATGTAAAGTCAATAGTCATCTACTGTCTCACTAACTTACACCCTCTCTCTCATGCTTTCCTACATCCACCCCACTCTCATCAGTACTCTCTTCGCTCTCTTCCTGACGCCCCTTGCAACCTCTCACTCTTCACAACATTCCTCCTATGTAACCCTCTGCACTACAGTGGCAGTAAAATGCCTTGCTTGGAGCGAAACGATTAAAAATATGAATAAATAATACTCTGAACATTTATTTTAAGTCAGTTAATATTAGGGAATATTTTTATTGTGCTGGTATTGTTAATGAAATAACATTTTACCACCAATATCTTTATTTTCAAATGTATTTTTAAGATATTTCGAAGAGCTTTTGAAATTTTTTCTTACTAGCAGCTATGTTATTTAAGTTTTTATTTAACTGCAATTGAGGCAAAATTAATGGCCATTATTGTAAACTTTCTTTATATTTTTTTTAAATGTGTATAGATTTGGAGTGTGATTTAGGGAGGCGAAAAATTCTATAATAATAATAAAAATAATAATAATGATGATGATGATGATGATGATGATGTTGACAATTCAAGAATATGTGAAATAAGAGCAAGTTATGACATAAATGTCAGGTGTTCATTAATCCTGAGATCCTTTTTTTTGTTGGATCAGAATGGAGAATAAAATGAAAAAAAAAAAAAAATTCCATAAAAAAATCAAATATAATAAATAAATAAATACACAATAAAACAAACAATGATAAAAAATCAACAACAAAATACAAAAAATTAATGACTGAAAATATCGAGATAAAAGGAAAGGATGATTATTAGGTCAATCGGAGACGAACTTGTAGAAAACGTGCAAAGTGTCACTTTGTCGGCGTCTTACTCACTCATTCGATAATAATGATGATGATGATGATGATGCTACGTCAAAAACCGTAGCATTATTATTATTATTGCATTTATAGTTCTTTATACCATGGGCCGAACATATGAGCAATAAAGAGGTTTTTGAGAAAATGTAAACAAAACGGAAACATACTTAGCATCAGGAAAAGGCAATACAACGGCTGAAACGTCGTAAAAATGTCAACAAAGACGAGGACAATAGTCCGAATAGCGTAAATACTACTTCATCTCAGAAATATAGGCAAATAATATTTGATGAGCTTGAGTAAATGGATGTTACAACAGTGTTTGGAAGAAATAACAATCAGACAAAACTTATTAAGAGCTCCAAGAATCAGGAAGCTGTAGAGAGCCATTACATCTACGTCTTGAAAGAAACACGGCATATAAATGAAAGAAGATATATTTTATAACAACCTCTAGCATATCGTTATATATATTTCTAAAAAATGTCGTCCGACACTAGGATTTAGATAATTGCGACGCCGGTGGTTTTTTTTTTTTTTAATAATTCTCTCACCCCAAAGAATACTGTCCCTAGTGTATATGGGGTTTATAGAGAAGAAGGAAGAAAGAAAAGAAAAAATGGTACAGGGGATGTCGAAGAAAGGGTACAATAGAGGTGAGAGTCAAGGAAATAAAAGATAGCAATTGCTGTTGCACTTAAACCTTTGGAGATTGTAGCTAGCAGGAAAGCAAGCATGTGGAAGGGAGTTCCACAGGCGAGAAAAGAAACTTGATAGCGAAGAAGTCGCAGTTACATTTGTTTATTTTGTCAGTAAAACAGTGGTACCTAGTTACCAATCTATTTGCACGAGTAAATTCAGGAGGGCGGGTCACCAGAGGAATGGAGCTCGTCAAATCGGAAGTCGTGAAAATATTCGTAGAAAAGACAGAGGGAAACCACATCTCGTCAGTGAAAAAGTGACTGAAAGTGAGTTGCCAAATGGTGACCAATTAGATTGCAGATCCTTCTTTGAATTTTGTCAAGAACCCCTAGGTGAATAGCACCCTATTAGCACAAACGGATTTTATATTTATAAATGTGCAAAATGGATTCTGACTAGCAAATGCCTCATTTCATTACGAGTCTCAGTAATATTTTAGTTCTGTGTTTAAAGAAAAAATAGAAAATAATAAAAATAAAAACTTAAAAAATATCACGGATGTAATTACGTTTTTTACTTACCAATTCCACAGAGCCATAGTGTCGTCTGCTAAATACTCCTCTACGGGCGGCAAGATCTGACGCTGGAGAACTGAAAATAAATAAAAAAAAGAATGGTTATAGTTAAGGCAATGACTTGTTACAACATCAAGAAAATTCTTAATAACGATTAAAACAATACGACTAACACCACAGAAAACTGATATTTTATTTTGAAAATCCTTGGCTACGATTGATTGATTTGCTGATTAAATCGTTGGTTCGTGAATTTGGTGGCATAGTAATTTTAAGTTCAATCATTGGAACGGGTTATGCAGATTTCGACTCGGTGAAAATAGAACAATCAATAATTGAGCAGCGCGAAAAAGAAAATGATACATCCTGACACATGGGCAGCAGAAAGAGAACAAACTATACTGTACATTGAATAAAGTGTTTATTTTAGTTTTTGAATCTTGAGAAACAGATTGTATATTGGAATTCCACTTAATCTCTGGAGAGAGCATGGAATCCAAAAAACATTAAAAGTATGGAGGCTCAATAAAAGTGCAAACGTTCATCATAATTGACGAAAACCTCAAGGAGAAGAGCATATACAGATACCAGAGTGGTGGAGCTTGCAATAGGATAGAATTTACAGGTAAACGCATATATACATCATAAAGAGTATATCGATATGCTGCACAAATTTTACAAGTTGGTCGGTATAAGCAGATTTGAAAAGCAGTAATCAAATTTTTGCTGTTGATTACGGTACAAACATTGATCACTGGTACAGATAAATAAACAAATAAAGAAAGAAATAAAGAAAGAAAAACGATATATAAAAAAACGATAGACATATAAAATAAAAGGTTGATTGAATGAAAGAAAGAAAGATGCAAGAGTAGAAAGAATAGAATATGAAAGAGAAATAAAAAAATAACCCTCTCTGTCACTTAACGCGCTGTTCCTCCTAATGCTGAAGATTGTCTTAATTTACTACTGAAAGTGAAATGCGATACTTGAAAATATTTAATCAAATTAAAAAAAGTAATGAATTTAATTTCAAAATTCACTGAACACCGATTAGATCATAATTTTTAGTAAACAACAAAAACATAAAACAAAAACCCCCAAAAAGTTAACAGAAAATGAAAGCCGAGAACTTCAGCATATGGTGATTAAAGTGTCAGATATACTTTCTGTATTTGAGTCTGGGATAATGGTTAGCAAGTAGTCTAAATGGCCATTACTGTTACATAAGCTGGTAAATTCTCACCCAGTGCTCCATACTTGTAGTCTTGTGCCTAACTATAGTAAATATTTCAGGCAGTCTAACATTTTAGCAAAGTTCATTAAATTTTTATAAAGGGTTTAATGATGGGTATTAATGGCGTCAGTGAAAAACAATCAGCACTCTAGCCTACCAAAACAGACTTCTGACGAACCGTTGGGTAACAAATTTAAGTGCGTATATCTGTCTAGAACACTGTTTTCCAACATTTTTTCCAATCAGCGCCACCTTTTGGCACCAACATTTTTTGTCACCCCCTTCTCCGACCTTTCAAATTAAATTTCGAACATTATACAAAATTCATCTTTCAGAGAAAGATAGCACTTAGGCATTAGTGAAAAAATAATTTTAATATTGTTTTCATTTATATTATAAATGTCAATGTTTGAAATGTAAAAAAAACACAAAAAAAAAACACAAAAAACACAAAAAAAACAAAAAACATTTGATAGCTTATCTCAATGTTTTAAATCCGATACTTGACTTTAGTGCTTACTTTAGGTACCATGCTGCTTCGAAGTAAACGGAGATCTCTCCGTTTTGTAACTTTTAGGTGATTTCTTTGCTTAGTTATAAGCTGTGTAACTTCGTTGAAACCACATATTGGAAATTAGAAAAGCAATAAAAAAAGTTACGCCTGGATTCGTCATCGGAGGCCACAATTTAAACAATCTAAGGTACATAGATGATACACTGCTGATAGCAGACACAGAAAAGAAACTACAAGACCTCTTACAGAAGGTAGCTGAAGAGAGAGACATGAAAGGACTTCAAATAAACTGCAAGATAACCGAATGCATGGTCATCAGTAAAAAGAGCAGCCCAATATTCCAAAGACAAGTCGGGGATACTAAAATCAAGCAGGTACAAAAATCTAAATACCTGGAAAGTATTATAACAGAAGACGGAAAGTGTAACACAGAAATCCGAAGGCGAATCGGCATGGCGAAGGAAGCATTCCAGAAATTGAATAAAGTTTTAAGAAACCGGACAATTTCGCTAGAAACAGAGAGGAGAGTACTGGATTGCTGTGTGTTGTCAGTTCTTCAATATGGCAGTGAATGCTGGACAATATCATCAAATGATGAAGGAAAAACTTGAAGCAACTGAAATGTGGTTTTACAGAAGGATGCTGCAGATATCATGGGTCAAGCATGTGGGCAATCATGAGGTTTTGGAAAGGATAGAAACTAAAAAGCATATTGAGCAGCAAGAAGAGGCAGCTGAAGTTCCTAGGACATTCAATGAGGAAGGAGGGCTTGGAGAATCTGATACTAACAGGACAGATAGAGGGAAGGAGAGACAGAGGAAATAAGCGTGTAACATACTTGACTGGCCTGAGCGCATGAATGGCAGAACGGGGGTTGCGTAGTGTAACAGGAGAAAGCTTGCTAAGAGACACCATGATAGGGAGACGTGGAAGGCCATGATCGCCGACATCCATAACGGACAAGGCCCATAGAAGAAGAATTTAATATCGGGAATAGAGCGTTCGTAGATAGAAACAAAGTGTTCATAGCAATTAATACTGTGTTGTGAAAGTCTTTCAAACCATAAGAGGTCAAACATATATATATATACATATATATATGTGTGTGTGTGTGTGTAGAAATTTCAGATATAGCTACAAAATATCTGTAAAACGACAATATGAATAAAGACAAAAAATTTACAGTATTTACATTATTCAGACTATTGTCCATATGGCCCAGTGGATATAGACGTTGGTTAATTCCTGTGATTTGACCCAAAGATTTGTGAGTTCAATATCACGCTACCGCAGTAGAGAACAAGTAACTTAGAGGTTAAAGGGAGATAACTCATGATTTTCAATCGAGCTTTTACGCAAGGAATGAGGATGATATACCCCAGTGATTGTAATAAAGGGTTCGGTTCGAAATTCCTTGCACCTGAAAAGGCCGGAGCGTACAACGGCCGAAACGTTGTACAAATTGCAACAAAGATGAGGACAATAGTCCGAATAATGTAAATACTACCTCATCTCAGAAATATAAACAAATACTAAAAAAAAAAAAATTATATTAGCTCATGAGTTTCATACACCAACAAATTTTATCAAGCATTTGCCTTGGTGTAGAACTGAAGCAAATAATTTAATCATAAAAACATTTGTATTTGGTATATAAGAGTGCAATGAACGAAATACAAGAAGATGGTAATGACAGTTTTTACTTCGTACCGTCATTTGTGTTTATTCCTTAATCTTTAACCTCATGCCAACTTTTACATTGATTTCAATGACCCCCCCCCCCCACAGAAGGTAGCTGAGGAGAGTGACAAAAAAGGACTACAAATAAACAGCAAGAAAAATGAATGCATGGTCATCAGCAAAAAAAAACAAAACAAAAAAAAAACAAAAAAAAACATGAAAAAAAACAAAACAAAAAACAACCCAAAATGCCAAATACAGGCAGGGAATACTAGAATTAAGCAGGTACACAATTAAAATTCCTGGGAAGTGTTCTTACAGGATATGGAAAGTGCGAGACAGAGATCTGAAGGCGAATTGGCATGGCGAAGGACGCGTTCCAGAAGCTAAGTAAAATACTAAGACACAGGAAAATTTTTCTAGAAACAAAGAAGATAGTGCTAGATTGCTATGTGATGTCAGTTCTTCAATACGGCAGTGAATACTGGACAATATCATCGAAGATGAGGAAAAAACTTGAAGCAGCGGAAATGTGGTTTTAGAGAAGGATGCTGCGAATATCACGGACCGAACATGTGAGCAATGAGCAATGATGAGGTTTTGGAAAGGATGGGAACGAAAAGAAAACTAATAGTGATCACAATTAAAGTTCCTGGGACATGCAATGAGGAGGGAGGGCTTGGAGAACATGATACTGACAGGCCAGATAGAAGGAAAAAGAGACAAAGGAAGGCAGCGGATAACATATTTGAAGGGCCTTATCAGGTAGATGACGGAACGGGGGTTGCGTGGAGTAACAGGAGAAAGCGTGCTAAGAGCCACCAGGGATAGGGAGATGTGGAAAGCCATGATCGCCTACGTCCTGAAAGGATAGAGGCACTTAGAAGAAGAGGAAAGTTCGAGTGTATAAGACCAGTTTCCCAAATCACGAATAACTAGTGGATCGCAAGCGGAATGTTTGTGGGTCGTAAAAGGTTACTTAGAATTATGGATGAGTTTTTGATTAAACGCTATCTATTGGCTCGAACTTTCATTGCCAGGCTATTGTTGTATCAAGCAGTATGTTGTTCTGATGAGCTTAACGAATTCGGGTTAGTCATGTTCTCAATCATCATCATAAAAAGGAAATCAATTTTCACCTATTCAGACAAATATTTTTTTTATATTCTTTCATATGCTTTTGCCCAAATGGGTCCCCATTAGTTGTGGTCATGAATGGAGGGTTGCGATTCAAAAAAGTTTTGGAACTCCTGTAGGAGACACACTTCGCATCACCTCTTCGTATCAATAAAAACTGAAAAGAAAAGTCCATGCTTGCTTGGTTGGTTGGTTTATTCTTTACGGTTTATCAAACATTTGTAGACTCTAAAATCCAAACTAATTTTCGAATTGTAAAAATAATTTTTTTTCGATTGAATATTTTATTAACAGTTTTTTAGAAAACGAGTCCTACGAGTTAAACTGCTTCTCATGAGGGAAATGGATTCCTATTTTTTGGAAGCTATTGACGAGTAAGGCGCTGTTAATGCACTTGAATTACGTGTTGCTCTTCGTTGTGTGGTGGCTCGTACCATGTGACATCCGGTCGCCTGGATTTATAAAGAATAATGTGCGTTTAGCACGAGGAGTTGCCATTATCACGGACTTCGTGAAGTAACACCTATTACTGCGAGAGACTGTAAATATTGTACATACCTCTTGGTTGTACCACTCTGGTAACAAAGTATTTTACATTTCACTGTGTATGGCTTCATTCCACGATACAACACTCTTAATAGCTATTGTAGCTGAAGTCAGATGTTTGCTCTTGTATACAATCTCACAAGTGTATGTTGATTCAGTTTTTTAATGGTATCATAAAACGTAACATCCAGTGGTATTCAATATTAATCCTGTTATGGCTGTTCCAAGGCATCTCACGTTCCCCTATTTTGGTCTGAATTTATAAATTTTGAAATGTTTTAATTTCGACCAAACGATGTTCATGTGTTCCTTAACTTTAGAGCGTCCTTGCATTTAGCCCCAATGGCTTACGGCCTATCACGTTGAATACACCGGTTCTCGCTCGATCACCGTAGTTAAGCAACGTTGAGCCTGGTCAGTACTTAGATGGGTGCCCTCTTGGGAATACCAGGTGCTGTAAGCCTTTAGTGGCGGATGTGCGTTGTGGTGCAGTGGATATCGGCTCGGAAAGAGAAATCGGTGAGCAGAGTTCGAATTCCAGTTGAAGACCCAGCATTCCCTTAAGCACTGGTACCCTTGGGAAAGGTATTAACCAGTCCCTTCCCTCCAGTTATGGGTTAAATAACAAGGGTAGGACTTGGGGAATGAATCTTGATACTCGAAAAGTTGGTAATAAATGACCCGCCGAGGTTGATATGCCATAAAAACAAAACAACTAACCAAATATTTAGCCCCAAACTGAACAATTAGCTCTGCATAAAACCAAAGAAGAAACTAGTGTTAACAATTGCAAATTGCCTTCTTTTTACCAGGTTTTATCATCGTACAGAGAAGAAAACTCATACTAAGCATAAGGAAGAGACAGAAAAAGTTACTAGGACATGTAATGAGGAAGGGGGGACGGGAGAATTTGATACTGACATCACGGATAGAGGGAAAGAGTGTCGGGAAAGGCATCGCGAGACATACTTGAGAGGCCTAAGTAAATGGATGGCAGAGAGATACTAAGAGGAATCATTTTGAGAGCAACAAGGGACAGAGTAACTATTTGGTCATCATCAGGTGTCCATTGATTTTTAAGTCTATAAAAAGATCTATATCAACTAAGATAAAAACAATATCAAAATAATACAAGAACATGTGACATGGTGATGAATACATTGTTTGGTAACTGCGTGCTATTCACCCGATTTGAGAAGTATCATTTCTTCAATGTGTAAGACACACATCTTCCTAAGTACTTAAAAATCTTATGAAATCCGAGGTTACAAATGCTTGATACCGTGTGCCTTTTTGATCAGGACTTCTTGTTTATTCTCTAAAGTGTTATTGATTATGACTTCGTATGAAGAATGCGTCGTATACACTGACAAATATGAGCTTTATCTGGATTTTAACTGGTAGTTGGCGAAATAGTAGTGAATAATCGTTTTGGTTATTTTTTATTTTCTTTGTATTTTTAGCTGAACAATTTTTTTTCAACAATTTTTCTCCTTTCCTCGTCTGAAAATTTAATCATGAAATTTATCTGCAACAACTGAAATATGACTCTGTAAGGCTATGAAAAAAAAAAACGACTCAAGCTTGAATTAAATTTCCACCATGTTACTTGAAATTCCATAACTGTAAAATTTGATTATTTTTTTCTGTAAAGTATCGTATTTTTTAAAAATCCTGACAAAATACCGAAGCATATACTTCTAGAGTCTTTCGTGTCAAATCAACAAGGATCTGACCATCACAGACACAAGTTTTTTTCGAATTTGGTACACTTGTAGAGATTTATGTCTATATTTTACATCTCTAGGCCAAAGTTAATTTTGGAAAAATAGTCGCGAAGTTTAAATATCAATATCGCAGTTTTTGTTTTCACCCACAAAACTAAATTACATAGCATTTTAAAGTACTTGCATAGAACTCAAAGAATAATTTTTTCTTTCAAGGTTAAATAAAATATTTGATCTTAACCCTTAGTTTCTCAAAAAACAAAACAAAACAAAAAAAAAACAAAACAACAAAAAATAACAAACAAAAAAGCTAGAATCTTTTTAAAACTTTAACAATTTTGTTTGTCGTATGGCAAGATATGTACAAAATTTTCTCGAAGACTTGACTCTGGCCTGAGTTACAAAGATTTCTACTAATTTGTGCCAAATTCAAAATGGCTGATTTTGATATTTTTTACTAGATGCTAACGCTTTCATGTCTCCCAATATGGTCAAGTTGTATATCTTTAGAAACTCATTTGAAAGCTGATTAATATTCACAGTGTGTTATTTGTGGTTAAATGTTGACCTTTGGGTGGAATATAAACAATCTATTTTGATTTTGTTGTACAATAAAATTACAATATATTATACAAGCACATATCAAAATCCGCCATTTCAATTTGGTACAAGTCAGTAAAACCCTTGTAACTCTGGCTACAGTCTAAAGTACACCACAAAATTTTGTACATATCCTGTCATAAGGCAGAAAAATTTGTTAAATCAAAAAAGTAAACTGCGACATTGATATTTAAAATTTGTGACTATTTTCCAAAATTCATCTTTATGGCAAGGGTAACCTTTGACCTAGAAATATAAAATATATACCGTTCACTTTCTATCGTAAAGCTCTATAAGTATCAAATTTCAAAGAGACTAATAATAAAATATAAATCAGTCCCGAAATATAAATAATTAAAATTCATTCCAGCCACGAAGACTGTGTAATGGTGCTCTGAGAGACCAAAATGAAATATAGAAGTTTGCTCGAAAGTAATGATGAATATACGATTAAAAAAATAGTGAATAAAATGGTACTGTCATTCAGACATTCCAAGGTGTCGAAATGATAACTTGTTGCATAGGAACCAGAAACATCTTGGGTTTAACGATAAACTACATCAGGGTACGGAGTTTGATGATAAACTGCATCCAGCAGCAAGGCCTCTAAATGGGAACCTTTTAGGAGCACGGAACCACCTCTTAATTGTTGTTGTTCCCAGGTCTACCCTAACATGGAGTGGCAGCATCTGTTAGGTTCTCAGCTATGACAGACTTCTGTCAATACCAGATAAAGCCAGCTCAAATTTAAAAATTTAAAACTCGTTTCAACCCTGAGAGAATCTCGTAAACTTCTCACTGAGAAATCTTAATGCTCCCGATAACCTTACGGATTAGGATGGATTAAGCAATCCCTTGGTGAACAGCAGATCGTTTCTTTATCTTTTGAGAGAGAATAAAATGAATTAGAGAAATTAGGACAACGCGGAGGAAAAAGACTAATGAAGAACGACGGGAGAGAGAAAATAAAAGAACAGTGATAGGAAAACAAGTGGGTGAATAAAAGGGTAAAAAGAGAGAAACAAAAAAAAGAGAGAAACAAAAAAAGAGAGAAGGGTAAAAAAAAAGAGAAAAACTCGTGAGAACGAGAGTGAAAACAGAGCAAAAATAAGGCAGAGGAAAAAAGGGGCAAAATGAACTAAAAAGCTGGAGAATGTGAGAAAAATAAAGAAGAAAAACGAAAACAATAGAACGATAGGTGAATAAAAAAATGGCGGAAAACTATAAGGAAAAAGAAAAAACAAGCAAACAAAAGCTGGAGAATGTGAGAAAAAAAAGAGAAGAGAAACGAAAACGATACAAAGATGAATAAAAGAAAAAAGGCAAAAAACGATAAGGAATAAAAAAGAAGTAAAAAATCTGGAAAATGTGAGAAAAATAAAGAAAAACGAAAACGATAAAATGATAGGTGAATAAAAAAAAAAAAAAGAGGCGGAAAACGATAAGGGAAAAAGAAAAAAGTAAACAAAAGCTGGAGAACGTTAGGAAAAACAGAGACACAAAGACGAGAGAACGATGGGGAAAAATGATGGAAAGAAAGGCAAGAGAACAATACGGGGAATAAAGAGAAACTCAGGCGGGCGAACGATCGCGGAAAAGAGATAGAAACAAAGGCGGTAGAACAATAAGAGAAAAGAGAGAAAGTGGAAAAATGATTGGGGAAAAGTGAGAAAGAAAGACGGGGGAACGAACTGGCGAAAATAGAAAACGAAAGGCGAGTCGACGATAGCTGAAAAATATAGAAATAAAGGCGGGAGAACGGTATGGAAAAAAAAAAAAAAGAAACAATTACGTAACAACGAGGGTGGGGGTGGAGGAGGAAGGAGCGCAACAAAGGCTGTCAAACATGCGGGAAAAAATAATGAAACAAACGCCGTATAACCAGAGGGGAAAAACGGCAAGAAGAAAAAAAAATATGAAAGACTGGAATGTGAGTGAGAAAGAAAGATTTGGAAGAGACAATGAATGGAAAACTATTCTCGATGTCAAATATCTACCCAAGCACTGGTGCTCTCTCGAAAGACAACTTGCCACAAATTGTGAGACTTGTTCCTAGTCACAGTGACCACAAGATCACACAAAAACAAATTATGACTATATAAGTATTTTCTGATCCGATACAGACCAATCTGAAGATATTAAAATATCCACCCCTTATATATATATATATATATATATATATATATATATATAGATAGATAGATAGATAGATAGATAGATAGATAGATAGATAGATAGATAGATAGATAGATAGATAGATAGATATAGATAGATAGATATAGATAGATAGATATAGATAGATATATATGATAGATATATAGATAGATATATATAGATAGATATATATAGATAGATAGATAGAGTTTGGTGGATAAATTGTTGTTTGAATTACGCAAAAGTGAAAATAATACCGACGTTTAATTTTTAACCGTATTTACCAAAAATACACAAATATCATGAAATAATAAAGAGTAAATTTATTCAATAAACATCGCCATTGGCTTAACCATGGCTTTCAAACGACTTTGAAATCTCCTGTAGCTCTTCTGGACATTCTTCTAGTTTAAGTTGGTGAATGTTGCCTAAATCCTTTTCTTTAGTTCTTCTTTGGTCTTACAAGGAGTTTTGTTGGTCTCTCGCTCAGCTGCACCCCACACATAATCAAGGTGGTTCCAGTCTGAGGAGTTAGACAGAAGTAGGGGACGATGCAGACGCAGAAATTCTATGACAGCCCTAATTGGGTTCTCTTGCTTGCGTGGCATGGTGCAGATTCAAGTCTCCAGACATTGTTTCTAGAAGCAGCCACCATCTGGAACCAGAGCCTCACGATATAGGCGTCCGTGTTGAGTCTGAGACCCCGTGGAAAGATGAATGGAGCCAAAACGTCGCCATCACTAGTAATCACTTCAAACACCATGTTGTTGGCTGGATATATAGTTGTACACTTCCCTCTGTACTGGTGATTTTCTAAGCGCAGCTTAGACGTAGCACAAGGTCAAAAGTATGAAACGTCCACTGAGGATAGAACTCAATACTCATTTGTAATGATTCTAGTGAGACAAACTTGCTAACTATTAAACTACGTCGTGGTACCCCCGAATCCTCTGAACTCTTTTCAGATTGAAATACAAAGACACTGAAATGTTTGTATTGAAGCTTCCGGCATGAATGCTAAGCAGTATAACACACTGTTTCCAAATTTTTGTCGGAGTAAATTGCGTCATAGTAATTTTTTTCTTATAGACGATGTTCAACTGACCTTAATATACTCTGTAATAAACAAAATAAAAAACAATGCCTGTGTTTATGAATAAATACTATGATAATACTGTAGATACTAAATACGGTAAGAATTTCAACCCGCGTCAGCATGCTGTGAAAAAAATCTAGTGATTAAAATTGCCAGTGAACGTCTGTCCAGATTAATTGTAGACTAATCAAGCTTATATGGTTGGAGAGTTAAACTGGGTGGTTAATATTTTTATATTTAGATAGGAAAATATAGCCTGAACTCTAGGGGATAAACTTTTCCAAGGAATAAAAGCAATGTCAGCAATCATTCCACACATTCAATTTTCTTCTTTGTTTTAGGAATTTTTTTTTTAATGTGAACAATGACATAAATAATGCCATTTTCATAAGTTGGCAAAATCACATTTACATTCATCCGACCACCTATCCAGTTCGACAGCCATTTTGTCTGGAATTTTCCGATCTATACTCGCAATGGTTCTAAAAACTTCTCAGTGGTACTATAGCGTGTGGTCTACCTCAATATACCGTCGATCCAGGTGCAGGGAAAATCTACCGTGCCCCTCCCCTCACGGGGCTATCATACTCGGGCATTCGTAAAAGATATAAAAAGTGTGTATCGGTCTATTAAATATATGTATTGTATTTGATAGCGTGATTATTTTTACCGCTATGACTTAAATATAAATAGTATATAGATATATAAATAGAAAGGTTTTAAAAAGAATATGAATACATATAAAATGTTATATTATAATTCGATGTTGCGTTAGGCCTCACGATAGAGTCGAAACGGGAGGTAGGCCTCACGGGATAGAGTCGAAACAGGGAGGTAGGCCTCACGATAGAGTCGAAACAGGGAGGTAGGCCTCACGATAGAGTCGAAACAGGGAGGTAGGCCTCACGATAGAGTCGAAACAGGGAGGTAGGCCTCACGATAGAGTCGAAACAGGGAGGTAGGCCTCACGATAGAGTCGAAACAGGGAGGTAGGCCTCACGATAGAGTCGAAACAGGGAGGTAGGCCTCACGATAGAGTCGAAACAGGGAGGTAGGCCTCACGATAGAGTCGAAACAGGGAGGTAGGCCTCACGATAGAGTCGAAACAGGGAGGTAGCGTCTCTCTCACCTAAAACAGAATTAAAAGCATAAAATAAATGATTTACTTGAATGTTACACTACCATAATATTGATTCTGGGTGTTTGATGGAATCAGAGTATTTAAGTATGAATAGATAACATTTATATTCAAATGCTCTGATTGTAACTGAATTCAGTCAGTTAATTGCCATACGTGGTACACGCTTGGGTCATCAGGTCTTTTTCGAGAGTAGGTTGCTATTACCAAGTCCAGTCGCTTCTACTATTCAACCCACAGCTGGAGAGAGAACAGATGGATTAATACCTTTCCCAATTAAGAGAATGCAATGAATTTATCTGGAATTCGAACTTATTTCGAGCCAATATCCATCGCACTACAATATTATTACTGATACTTATTTTTGAATTTCACATATATACAAACATCTTCCTGGATAAGAAAAAATATATGATCCCAAAAGAAAAACAAGATATTGATTGTTGGGGATAATGTAATTGACATTCAGTCACTTAAGTATCATACATGATACACGCTTAGGCAATCATGTCTCTTACGATCCATGACTAACTGAGTAGAAAATTTTCTCGTGGAAGGTTGCCATGACTTTCTGCGGTAGACTGGTTGTCAACGAAGCTTATAGAATCCATTCTGTCTTGTTTTCTAACCCATAGTTGAAGAAGGACGCGACGAATTCATACTTATCCCAAGGTTATTTGTGCGTAAACCCAAAGAAAATGTTATTTAGGAAAGCCTTGAGTTAAAAGATTTTCCTGAGAGAAAAAAAATGGAATATAGGCTCGATTTAAAATATCAGGGATCTCTCCTGCAACATTTGTAACCACTAAAATCAACGTTAATATATATTTATTGATAATTGCCGAGCCTGTGAGCAACAACAATGTTCTGGAGAGAATGGAAGCAAAAAGAAAAGTTATATTTAGCACCAGAAACAGGTAACTGTCATTTCTAGGGTTTACAACGAGGAAAATCTGTGAGAGAAGGCCGATATCAATTGAGAAAACAGCGACCAGCGAGTAAATTCAAGTTCTCTCAGCTGGTATTCCAACCTAGAGTCGTTCCTTCTGTTTCAAAATTGCACTAACAAACTTTTCCAGCCGCCAACTGTGAACGTTGCTCCAAGCACTCCGCACTGGGAAAAAATTAGTTGCTTTTATATTTGTCCATCTACCCATAATCCTTTGCGTCTTCATGCGATCCCATAATGCATTGCATCTTTATTGTATAAAAATGCCATGCAAGTCCCCCTTATTCTTTTACGTTATCTGGCCGAGGACGGATTACGACAGAGCGGTAAGTGCTTTTTCTTTCTCCTTCATTTAAATTGCAGTAGCTTTACATGCTAAGCAAATACGGGCTCTTTTTTGGCGGGGACAAGGCAAGTCGCAAACAGTTGTGCTCGTCCCGGGTTCTATCTCATGTCTGCTACAATCTGATAATCAGTGGATAGATTGAAAGCAAGAGGGACAAAATAAAAAATCAACGCATGACATAATTAGTGAGCTTCAGTAAATGAATTGTCGGTTAACTGTCCTTTGATATGGCAGCGAATACTGGACAAACTCATCAAAGATGAAGGAAAGACTTGAAGCAACCAAAATGTAGTTATACAGAAGGATGCTGAGGAAACAATGTACCGAACAGGTGAGTAACAACGAAGTTTTGGACAGGATGGAAACGAAAAGGAAACTTATACTTAACATCAAGAAAAGACAGCGGAGTTTCTCGAGCACGTAATGAGGAAGGAGGGCTTGGAAAATCTGATACTCACAGAACAGATTGGCGGAAAGAGCAGCAGAGGAAAGCAGCGTGTAGAAAACTTGTAAATAGATTGCAAAACTGGGTTGAACAACAGGACATATTGGGTCCTGTTGTCTTGGTTGGCAACCGGTCTAATGCAAAAAGTAATTGCAACCTACTGCGGGAAAATCTGCTGTCTAGTCAATCATGTCTCGTTCGAATCATGATCGCCTTAGCATAACTGACTGATTACGAATGCAAAAAAAAAAATTTATAAAAAGGTAAATAGCAGTGCCTTGTTAGTTGTCTTTAATGAAGCTAATATTAAAGACAGATCGGTGTCTTAATACCAAATTCTATGTGTGTGTGTTTTATGAGAGAGAGAGGAAGATTCATAACAATGATCTATCATAAAAACGTTGAAATTTTGGACTACGCACTGACTAGTATTTGTCTATATTTCTGAGATGAGGTAGCGTTTACATTATTCGAACTATTGTCCTCATCTTTGTTGCCATTTGTACAACGTTTCGGCCGTTGTACGCTCCGGCCTTTTTCAGGTGCTAGGACTTTTGAACCGAACCCTTTATTATAGTTACTGGTTTAAATAGCTCAGTGGATATAGACGTTGGTTAGTTCCTGACTTTACTCTTAGAGTTATGAGTTCAATACCAGGCTACAGCAGTGGTGAACAAGTAACTTGCAAGGTTAGAGAGAGATAACCCATGACTTCCAATCGAGGCTTTACGCGAGGAATGAATTCATATACCCTAGTGATTGTAATAAAGAGTTTGGTTCAAAATTCCTAGCACCTGAAGAAGGCCGGAGTGTACAACGGCCAAAACGTCGGACAAATAGCAACAAAGATGAGGACATTAGTCCGAATAATGTAAATACTGCACGCACTGACTGATCCACCCTCGTGCACTTGCATCCAACAAGAACCACGATCCACTTCCCAAATTCCGACAAACCATCGTTTTTTTTTTGTTTTTTTTTTTAGAAAAGCCGTGCCTGTGTAGACACTGTCCACTTTCTTTTGAACTGTTTTTGCTTTCATCAGCCGTTATCGAAAATGATTTTTGTGCGTTGATTGTGTTGTGCAGATAGATATGCATTATTTCGTAGTGTTTCTTGTTTAGTGGTAGCCTGACGCTAGAGAAACAGAAGCAAATCTTTCTTTGGGTTTTGTCAAGTACATTTCGAAATTCTTTACAAAATACAAAAAAGGATATGTAATGTAACTGATCCTGACCAGACATCTCGATTACAACCACTTTCTCAACAACATGATGTCACTTCCCTCAACAAATATTTTCATCTTTTTACCTGGTACTCCGAATATCAGGCCAGATAGAGGGGGGAAAAGAGACAGGAGACAGCAGCGGATAACATATTTGAAGGGTCTGATCAGGTGGATAACAGAACGGCGGTTGTGTGATATAACAGGAGAAAGCGTGGTAAGAACCACCAGGGATCGCCTACGTCATGAAAAGACAGGGCACATAGAAGAAGAACTAGATTGGTAACTAGGTCTCACCCATTTACTGTTGAAATAACTAAATGCAACCACTTCCGTTTACTTGCTCCTCTGATAACTACAATCTTCAAAAATTTAAATGCAACATCAATCTCCAATTTCTGCCATCATGATTCCCGTTCTTTTTTGTCATTTCCCCACTCCTCGATATTCCCATTTTTTTTCATTCTCTTTCACTTCCTATAGTACCCTGGGTACTATTGGCATTGCCGACTTACTTGGAATGTAATAATATAAAAAAATTGTATTAAATAAAAATAATCACATCCTCTGATGAATTAGATTTACAGCTAAAATCGATAGTTCATATAACTCAAAGGGATAATAATGACGGAATCAAGACGCGGACGTTCTACACGTTATCAAACGTAAGGAGGAAGCCCCCATTAATAATGAAAAGTAAGAAGAAGGAAATTACAGGAACGTGTAGAATAACAATAGAATAACAACACTTACCGGTGTAAGGGTCCAAGCTAGCGTCCAGCTGGCAGACAAAAATAAAGCAGGTTGTAACTCAATACAAATCCCGCAAACGATGACTGGAATCAAGCTGGTATACATACAGAAATACCTCCATTCATTTACCAGCAGCCAATCACGGCCCAAGGCAATGGACTACCCTACTTGAGCATCATGAAATGCTTCGGGGCACCATAAGTAGCTCTCTTTCTCAAAGTGGATTATTCTTTTCTCAGATTGTTCTACAACTGAGTGCTTATCTTGACAATGAAATTGTTCTACAGAAAGTAATTAAAACTCACCTGAAGCGAGCTGAGTGTGCAGTGCTCGTCATGCTAATGACATTTACACCGAGCCTCTCTACGGCATATGATTTCATTGAATTTCTTTTAATGTGTTCATCTCGAATTTATATTTAAATTTGGGGTAATCAAGTGAAAATATGTACGGTTTCGGGGACTTCCTCTCAAATGTTTCTCTTGTACACCGGCTCGAAAGGTGTGTAAGTGAATAAGGTAATAAGTACTGAGATTAAGAAGCATATTTTCATGAAAAATTGTTTCAAGATATATTTTATAAATTTTCAGCAAAATTAAAATTGGCTACTCCGTTAATGAATGTGGAACATATTGAAACGGCTAATATCAACAAGACGAAGAAAGCAAATACTTCATTTTGATACAAATCACGATGGCCAGGGAGTGACGAAAAACAATTAACATTGGCTGCTATGTCAATGTCAAATGCTTCTTTATAGGAAAACAGTTAATATCATAATGAGAGATGAAGAGAACAGACAAGACACTTTTCTCCCATTGTTATATATTTTTTGGTTGCGGTGTATAATTTTGCCAAGAAGTGTATTTTGCACTGAACGACGCAGGGCTGGCAGGATTTGAGGGAAGGTGGATATGATTTTAAGGTGTCAAAGAATTCAAGGAACTAGGTGCAGGCTAGATTTTGTTTGAACAGAGGAGGTCGAGGTCAAAATAATAAGCACTCGAAATATCACAAAACGTAGTGAAAGTACCACGTGTCGAGTGAAGCTCGCCTATTTAACCCTCTAGGGCCATTCGTATCATATTTGATACAGTATGAAAACAAGCCTTGAAAGAAATATTTTCCTGAAAAATTTTTTAAGAGAAATACTTTATAAATTTCAAATGAAAGCAGTACTGACTGCTCAGTCAATGAGTACCAAATGGTTCCTTATAGGGAAATACGAAATGTTTCCTTATAGGGAAATACTGTATCAAATATGATACGAATGGCCCTAGAGGGTTAATAGACCAGAGAGACAGCATTCAGAAAAGTAGAGTTGAGATCAGAGACACGAGAGAAGGGAAGACGAAGCAGCAGTTAGCTGTCGCGCGTGTGCCTACCTCCGGCTAACCTCTACTTCACACAAACCAAGTCACCGAAAAAAATAGAATAAAAAGATATTGTATAGTTTTATAAATCCGTGTCGCCGTTTTATCAACAAAGCTTAGAAGATTTTAAATTTTGATTCAAGTTTTATTCTTCATCATGGTGGGTATGCATCACCATCACAATGACTAGAGAGTGAAGAAAAGTCTAAGTCGAATAGTACTGTCTGTAATATCTGTTTTTGTTAAAATAGACGAAGTGCCGCCTATAGCGAAGAGAAGATGGGGGAGGCCGGTCTGTAGGTTGTAGCCGTCGGGGAAGCAAGTATGCGGAAGGGAATTCCACAGGCGGGAAGTGCGAGAAAAGAAGCTGTTGGAGTAGAAATTGCGGTTACATTTTATCGGTTTCACTGTAAAAGGGTGGGACCTAGTTGCTAATCTAGTATCTCGTGCAAATTCGTACCTAGGGGGCACCAGTGACTTAAGTTCATCGGAGCAGAAGCCGTGAAAGTATCTATAGAAGAGGCACAGGGAAGCTACGTCACACCGGTGAGAGAGTGACTGCAGGCGGTCAGCTAAGTCGGTATAGATCACATTACAGATTCTCCGTTGTATTTTGTCAAGAACCCCGAGGAGAATAGCAGGGGCACCCGACCAGATGTGACAGCAGTATTCAATACACGGGCGGATGATAGATTTATATATGTGCAGGATAGATTCAGACGAAAAAAAAAAACTTCCGGGTCCTGCACTGAGAACCGACTTTCATAGCAGCGGATTGAGCAATTTTAAAACAGTAAATAGAATACCACAATTTATGTGTGTAGCATTGGATGCTTGGCCAATAACTGCCGACTGTTTCTTTATAAAGAAACTTAATATTATCATTACTATGATGGGTGTGATACTTTTGTCGGCTAATCTCATTGTAATATTTTCGCCATGACGCAGTTCTAAAGACATAAAAGCGAAATAAATACTCAATCCAAAATACACCACGAACCAAAATATTTATAAATCCAGCAAAGAAAAAATACATCGAGACTAGCGTGATATACACACCAGACAGAGAAACGGAATTATATTTTAATGAATACTAAAGCCAATCCTGATACTGAAGAACAGAAAGGAACCAATCATGGAGAACGTGAATCAGCCATTCCCGAAAGACGACGACAAAGACGACGTCCACCTAAGTATACAGTCAGTCTTCCATCGCGCCACTCGGTTCAATTTGTTAATCTTTTGTCTCACTTCAAGCTAAGTCATTCGCGTGCTTTCCAGCTGTCAGAAATAAAACTTGCCTCTTCAAGCTATTGGGTTGAGTCATAAGTAATTTTTGTTTTGGGAAACCGATTGTAATGACGAATATGTCATCCTAACTATCAATCATAAGTGGCAGTTAAGAATAAATTTCAACTACAATAACCTATCCTAGTTTTTTTGCATGGTTGTCGTAGCGTACAGAGTGGAGTGTATATATATATATATATATATATATAAGCCGAAAGCTCAGAGACGATAAACAAAAATCATCAATAACTGCGATTTCTTGTCTTTTAACGATAGCACTATCAAGCTTATCAGATTATACGAAAGGATCCTACACAAAATAAATAGACAATACTTGTCTATATTATTCAACGAAACCTGTATTAATGGAAAAATGCTGCCAAAATATACACACAATATATATACACACATACATACACACACACACACATATACACATACATACACACACATACACACACACACATACATACATACATACTTGTTTACGTTTTTGTTCTTAAATTAAAGAAAACCTTCTTGAATCTAGAATTATTAAAGTTGTAAAAGGGTGTGCAATTGGCTGAATATAATAATTACTATTTTTTTAGGTTTAGTAAAAAATAATTTCCGTTTCTATATTTATCAATTCTATTCTTCAAAATGAAGTAGAATTGTATTTCATTCAGTTATGGGGAAAGACAAACTCATCTCTTCTCTCTCCAGTTATGGATTAAATAGTAGGAAAGATTGGTTTCTATAAGCTAGGTTGGCAAACAGTCTACCGCAAAAAGAAATGACGACATATTGCGGGAAAATCTTTTGCCTAGTCAGCCATGAATCGAAAGAGATATGATCACCCAAATGTGTATCATGTATGGCACGTAACTGACTGATCTGGATAAAAGAATTGAATAGCAGGACATATCGGGTTCTATACTTCGTTCGTAACCAGTCTTCCGAAAAAAACGAAATGGCAATCTACTGCGAGAAAATCTTTTGGCTAGTCAGCGATTAATTTAAGCAGACATGATCACCCAAATGTTTATCATATATGGCACGTAACTGACGGATCTGGATGAAAGGAACTCGATATGTCCTGCTATTTAAGCAGGACATATCGGGTTCTATACTCTTCATTCGCAATCAGTCTACCACAGAACGGAATGGCAATCTACTGCGGGAAAATCTTCTGGCTTGTCAGTCATGAATCGAAAGAGACATGGTCGCCCTAGCGTGTATCACGTCGGGTATTTCACTGACTGAATGACCTTTTGCGAGAATTTGTTGTTACTTAGAAGGCAGCTATTCGGCAGAGTAAAATTCCAGATTTTGATGTGAAGAAGTTTTCCAACTCTTGAATTGCAGAAGAATCGTTTTTCAGCGATCGAAAACGGTAAGAATCGGTTGGTGCCAGATCAGATAAAGACACCGGGTGAAGTAGAACAGACGAATAGTGTTCCAGATTTTTCTTTTGTCATTTTTGCTGTATGCGTTGCCACGGAGAAGAACGACATTTTTTTTTATTTACTCCACTGTGCACGCTGCCACAACTATGCAAAAAAAACTAGAATAGGTTATATTTATTTTTATCTTGCACGCGTACAAATATTTCTTTATCTATATTTTTAGACGAGGTATTATAATTATCTACACTACTTTGTTTGAACTGGTGTTCTCACCTTTACTGTCATATTCACCACGTTTCGGTCGTTGTACGCTCCGACCTTCTTCAGATGAATGAAAATTCAGACTGAACCCTTTATTTTGTTCATCAGGATAGACTGTTCTGGTTCCATGCATCATGTCTCTTCTTGATGTCTCAATATTGCTTATCTTCCTTTAATTCAACATTTGAAGTAACTATGTCAATTCACTGGACCCAACGACCACTTTCATCCATTAGACTGCGTCGGTGAACAAAATAAAAGGTTCCATTCGAAATTCTAATCCACTCGAGAAGGTCGGAGCGTACAACGGCCGAAACGTCGTGAATATAACAACATAGATGAGATTAACAGTCCGAAAAATGTAGATAGTGGATATATTTCTTCATTAATATGGCAACAAGTAATAACTCCGCTAGTAGATATAAAAAAGTTGAAAAGGGTTCAAACTACAATTTCAATTAAACTAGAATGAGTAATTTTCACCGTATTTACTTATCATAGAACGACTATTTTAGATATTTTTTTACTCATGCTTCAAAATTGCACAACAGAAACATTGATGCTCTCATTTTCATTGTTATTATCACAAAGTTTCGACTGTTGGGCTTTCCGGCCATCTTCAGGCGTCAGTCAAAACGATAGGAGTTGTTGATTCAATAATTTGGTGACATAGTAATTACGAGCTGAATCTCGGATTCGAACAATACACACTCAGTTGAAACAGAACGATCAATATCTGGGCAGTACTAAAAAAACAAAACGAGATATCCCGAGACATAAACAGTGAATCGAGAAGCTACCCCTGTTGATTAAATAAACGGCTCGAGAAGTATTTGAAACTCACCCAGATGAAAAAGCAAACAACAGCAGTGTTTGCTTGTTTTGTTTTTATGGCAAATAAACATCGGCGGTCATTTATTGCTAACTAAACTATTTTATTTATTGCTGGTAATACCTTTTTCTTTCAACAATTTATTGTTGCTTTTATATAAGTTTTGTGTCTAGTAATACATTTTTCTTTTCGAGTATCAAGATTCATTGGGATTCATTTTTTAAGGGCAGGGTCCCCAAGTCCTGCCATTGTTATTTAACCCATAACTGGAGGGAAGGGACGGATTAATACCTTTCCCAAGGGTACCAGTGATTAAGTGAATGCAGAGTATTCAACTGGAATTCGATCTCGTCTCACCGATTTCTCTTTCCAAGCCAATATCCACTGCACCACAACGCACATCCGTCACTAAACGCTTACAGCACCTGGTATTCCCAAGCGGTCACCCATCTAAGTACTGACCAGGCTCAATGTTGCTTAACTTCGGTGATCAAGCGAGAACCGGTGTATTCAACGTGTTAAGTCGTAAGCCAGCAGTGTTTGTAACAAAGACTCTATCAAATAAAGGCTTCGAGGATCAGGGGTGATTTCGGGAATCCCAGCAGTATTTCCACGAGCACAGGACTCCCTGGACATACTTAAAGATTTTACCGATCTTTGTTGGTTTTTTTCGTGACAGTGAGAAAAAATAATAAACGTTGTCAATTGTAATAATCAAGTTTCACATGTATATCTCCGAGAGCAGCGTGTTAATTTCTCTTTGATGGCCTTGAATCAGACTTGCCGAGATTGTTTTTTTGGCTTCTCGAGCCACAGAGAAAAGTCGGAATATCTAATGTTGGTTTTCATTTAAAGAAGCTCTTAATTTAGAAAACTGGTGCAATGCAGTCTTTGTTTCCTTCATTTATTTGTTTTGGTCTGTCCATTATAAGGAACGTTTTTTTCTTCTGCAAACAGTGAATCAATAAATATATAAATATATCAATGTCATCCAGAGAAATAAGAGTGTGAACAAAGGAGTGAGAGAAAAGAATAGTAAATAAAGAGTAATCGAGAGAGAGAGAGAGAGAGAGAGAGAGAGAGAGAGAGCGGAAGAGTAAATAAAGAGTAAGAAGGAGGAAGTAGAAATGAAGTGTGAGAAAGACATGAAGAACAAATAAGAGTCAAGAGAAAAAGAGAAAGGCAGAGCAAATAAGCAGTAAGTAAGGGAGAGAGGCAGACCAAATAGACTGAGAAAGAGAGAGAGAGAGAGAGAGAGAGAGAGAGAAGTAGAGCAAATAAACTGGGCAAGAGCGAGAAAATCAGGGCAAATCAAAACTAAGCAAAAGAGAGGGGGAGAGAGAGAGAGGCAAAACAAATCAACAGTGAGCACGAGAGAGGGAGAAGGGCACAACAAATCAACAGTGAGCATGAGAGAGAGAGCAAATAAACAGTGAGCACGAGAGAGAGAGAGAGAGAAACAGTGAGCACGAGAGAGAGAGAGAGACAGAGCAAGCAGTGAGCACGAGAGAGAGAGAGACAGAGCAAATAAACAGTGAGCATGAGAGAGACAGAGCAAGAAATAAGTGAGCACGAGAGAGAGAGAGACAGAGAGTAAACAGTGAGCGAGAGAGAGAGACAGAGCAAGCAAGCAGTGAGCACGAGAGAGAGAGAGACAGAGAACAAATAAACAGTGAGCACGAGAGAGAGAGAGAGACAGAAACAAATAAACAGTGAGCGAGAGAGAGAGACAGGCAAATAAACAGTGAGCACGAGAGAGAGAGACAGAGCAAATAAACAGTGAGCACGAGAGAGAGAGACAGAAAGACAAATAAACAGTGAGCGAGAGAGAGAGAGAGAGACAGAAACAAATAAACAGTGAGCACGAGAGAGAGAGACAGAGCAAATAAACAGTGAGCACGAGAGAGAGAGAGACAGAGCAAATAAACAGTGAGCGAGAGAGAGAGAGACAGAGCAAATAAACAGTGAGTGAGAGAGAGAGACAGAGTAAATAAACAGTGAGCATGAGAGAGAGACAGAGCAAATAAACAGTGAGCACGAGAGAGAGAGACAGAGCAAATAAACAGTGAGCATGAGAGAGAGAGACAGAGCAAATAAACAGTGAGCACGAGAGAGAGAGACAGAGCAAATAAACAGTGAGCACGAGAGAGAGAGAGACAGAGCAAATAAACAGTGAGCACGAGAGAGAGAGAGAGACAGAGTAAATAAAGCAGTGAGCACGAGAGAGAGAGACAGAGCAAATAAACAGTGAGCACGAGAGACAGAGCAAATAAACAGTGAGCACGAGAGAGAGAGACAGAGCAAATAAACAGTGAGCGAGAGAGAGACAGAGCAAATAAACAGTGAGCACGAGAGAGAGAGACAGGCAAATAAACAGTGAGCACGAGAGAGAGAGACAGAGCAAATAAACAGTGAGCACGAGAGAGAGAGACAGGCAAATAAACAGTGAGCACGAGAGAGAGAGACAGGCAAATAAACAGTGAGCACGAGAAGACAGAGCAAATAAACAGTGAGCGAGAGAGAGAGAGAGACAGAGCAAATAAACAGTGAGCGAGAGAGAGAGACAGAGCAAATAAACAGTGAGCACGAGAGAGAGAGACAGAGCAAATAAACAGTGAGCACGAGAGAGAGAGAGAGACAGAGTAAATAAACAGTGAGCACGAGAGAGAGAGAGACAGAGCAAATAAACAGTGAGCATGAGAGAGAGACAGGCAAATAAACAGTGAGCGAGAGAGAGAGACAGGCAAATAAACAGTGAGCACGAGAGAGAGAGAGACAGAAACAAATAAACAGTGAGCACGAGAGAGAGAGACAGAGCAAATAAACAGTGAGCACGAGAGAGAGAGAGACAGAGCAAATAAACAGTGAGCACCGAGAGAGAGAGACAGAGCAAATAAACAGTGAGCACGAGAGAGAGAGACAGAGCAAATAAACAGTGAGCACGAGAGAGAGAGAGACAGAGCAAATAAACGGTGAGCACGAGAGAGAGAGACAGGCAAATAAACAGTGAGCACACACCGAGAGAGAGAGAGACAGAGCAAATAAACAGTGAGCACGAGAGAGAGAGAGACAGAGCAAATAAACAGTGAGCATGAGAGAGAGAGAGAGACAGAGCAAATAAACAGTGAGCATGGAGATAGAGACAGAGCAAATAAACAGTGAGCACGAGAGAGAGAGAGACAGAGCAAATAAACAGTGAGCACGAAGGAGAGAGACAGAGCAAATAAACAGTGAGCACGAGAGAGAGAGACAGAGCAAATAAACAGTGAGCACGAGAGAGAGAGAGACAGAGCAAATAAACAGTGAGCGAGAGAGAGAGAGACAGAGCAAATAAGTGAGCACGAGAGAGAGAGACAGAGCAAATAAACAGTGAGCACGAGAGAGAGAGAGACAGAGCAAATAAACAGTGAGCATGAGAGATAGAGACAGAGCAAATAAACAGTGTGCATGAGAGATAGAGACAGAGCAAATAAACGGTGTGCATGAGAGATAGAGACAGAGCAAATAAACAGTGTGCATGAGAGGAACAGAGCAAATAAACAGTGAGCACGAGAGAGAGAGAGACAGAGCAAATAAACAGTGAGCATGAGAGATAGAGACAGAGCAAATAAACAGTGTGCATGAGAGAGGAGAGAGAGACAGGCAAATAAACAGTGTGCATGAGAGAGAGAGAGACAGAGCAAGCTAAACAGTGTGTGCATGAGAGAGAGAGAGACAGAGCAAACAGTGTGCATGCGAGAGAGAGACAGAGCAAATAAACAGTGAGCATGAGAGAGAGAGAGACAGAGCAAATAAACAGTGAGCACGAGAGAGAGAGAGACAGAGCAAATAAACAGTGAGCACGAGAGAGAGACAGAGCAAATAAACAGTGAGCACGAGAGAGAGAGAGAGACAGAGCAAATAAACAGTGAGCACGAGAGAGAGAGAGACAGAGCAAATAAACAGTGAGCGAGAGAGAGAGAGAGACAGAACAAATAAATAAGTGAGCATGAGAGAGAGAGAGAGACAGAGCAAATAAACAGTGTGCATGCAGAGAGAGAGAGAGACAGAGTAAACAGTGAGAGAGAGAGAGACAGAGAGAAACAGTGAGCACGAGAGAGAGAGAGACAGAGCAAATAAACAGTGAGCCCGAGAGAGAGAGAGACAGAGCAAATAAACAGTGAGCATGAGAGATAGAGACAGAGCAAATAAACAGTGAGCATGAGAGATAGAGACAGAGCAAATAAACAGTGAGCACGAGAGAGAGAGAGAGAGACAGAGCAAATAAACAGTGAGCACGAGAGAGAGAGAGACAGAGCAAATAAACAGTGAGCACGAGGGAGAGAGAGACAGAGCAAATAAACAGTGAGCATGAGAGAGAGACAGAGCAAATAAACAACCCAGTGAGCACGAGAGAGAGAGAGAGACAGAGCAAATAAACGAGAGTAGGCACGAGAGAGAGAGAGACAGAGCAAATAAACAGTGAGCATGAGAGAGAGAGAGAGACAGAGTAAATACAGTGTGCATGAGAGAGAGAGACAGAGCAAATATACTGTGAGCATGAGAGATAGAGACAGAGCAAATAAACAGTGAGCATGAGAGATAGAGACAGAGCAAATAAACAGTGAGCATGAGAGATAGAGACAGAGCAAATAAACAGTGAGCACGAGAGAGAGAGACAGAGCAAATAAACAGTGAGCACGAGAGAGAGAGACAGAGCAAATAAACAGTGAGCACGAGAGAGAGAGACAGAGCAAATAAACAGTGAGCACGAGAGAGAGAGACAGAGCAAATAAACAGTGAGCATGAGAGAGAGACAGAGCAAATAAACAGTGAGCACGAGAGAGAGACAGAGCAAATAAACAGTGAGCATGAGAGAGAGACAGAGCAAATAAACAGTGAGCACGAGAGAGAGAGACAGAGCAAATAAACAGTGAGCATGAGAGAGAGAGACAGAGCAAATAAACAGTGAGCACGAGTGAGAGACAGAGCAAATAAACAGTGAGCACGAGAGAGAGAGAGACAGAGCAAATAAACAGTGAGCACGAGAGAGAGAGAGACAGAGCAAATAAACAGTGAGCACGAGAGAGAGAGAGACAGAGCAAATAAACAGTGAGCACGAGAGAGAGAGAGACAGAGCAAATAAACAGTGAGCACGAGAGAGAGAGAGACAGAGCAAATAAACAGTGAGCACGAGAGAGAGAGACAGAGCAAATAAACAGTGAGCACGAGAGAGAGAGACAGAGCAAATAAACAGTGAGCACGAGAGAGAGAGACAGAGCAAATAAACAGTGAGCACGAGAGAGAGACACAGAGCAAATAAACAGTGAGCACGAGAGAGAGACACAGAGCAAATAAACAGTGAGCACGAGAGAGAGACACAGAGCAAATAAACAGTGAGCACGAGAGAGAGACACAGAGCAAATAAACAGTGAGCACGAGAGAGAGACAGAGCAAATAAACAGTGAGCATGAGAGAGAGACAGAGCAAATAAACAGTGAGCATGAGAGAGAGACAGAGCAAATAAACAGTGAGCATGAGAGAGAGACAGAGCAAATAAACAGTGAACATGAGAGAGAGACAGAGCAAATAAACAGTGAGCATGAGAGAGAGACAGAGCAAATAAACAGTGAACATGAGAGAGAGAGAGAGCAAATAAACAGTGAGTATAAGAGAGAGAGAGAGAGAGAGAGGCAGATAAATAAAGTATTAACAAAACAGAGGCACGCCATCAATAGAAGTGGAAGAGGAAATAAAGAGTAAAAGACAGAAATAAAGAAAGAAGAAAACATGAGAGAAATAGAAAGTAGAAATAAAATGGGATTGTAGAAGACATTGTGCTTCATCTGCCGTCTGTGTCGTCATCTCAGAAATGGTGGCCAGAAATGGTGTTTTCTTATTACTTATTTCACTATCGATTAGAAAAATGATTTTAGAATTAATGGAGAAAGAAAAAACCGAAAGACGTATTCACCCGATGTATCGAAATAAGTAAAGTTTTCGATACCTTATTTCCTTGGAAAGGGTTTGTTTGTTTGTTCCGATATCAGATTAAGCGCTTTTCCTCCAATAAAGGATAAATAATGAATATTACGATTTAGCCTAAATCCCTAAGCCTTTATGAGATGTGATATTAAAAAAAAGAAAGAAAGACCCTCCATCTTATAATAAAGACCGCTGTGTGTATATATATATATATATATATATATATATATATATATATATATGTGTGTGTGTGTGTCAGTTTGTAACCCTGGGTTTCACGCTCTTGCGATCGTCAGACAAACTGATTAATGTTTTTTTAAATTGGCTATATCTAGGGCTGCATATATTGGTGTATATTTGTGGAAGTGGAAGGAAAATTTGTCGTCATGACAGACGTAGACATATATACACATTTATTCACCCATTTATGTGCGCAAAGATACACGCGCGTGCGCATCCGCCCACCGAGACTCACACAAACATTTGCGAACGTAGAGGGATCGGCATATATATGTCTATGTGTGCCGTTGCGCACATAGATTCGCATTCGGTTGGTGTATTCGAATAGTGGAGCGATGTCAACGCGCGAACAGTTGTCGATTTCTCGGACGTACATATGTATGTATGATGGGGTCTGTGTGAAGGTAAAAATTGCTATTATTTTATTTAAGGTTGTATTGTTATATTTTTTATTTTGAAGTCGGTTATTAGCTTTGTTTTTTGTGGTTGTGCATATTTAAAATGGTAAAATTTCTAATTTTTAATGCTTGTTAGTTTTTATGTGTGGTGGTATTAATTTTATTCCGGCAGAGAGGAGTAATTTACGTTAATGATGATTGCGGACTAATACGGTGATAGTAATATTTGACGATAATAACAGTGGTGGTAGCAAATAGTTATTGTAAAGCGGTAGTAGTTTTTAGTAATGGTGGTGTAATGAAAATAACAATAAATGTAATTATTATGGTGGTAGTTTCAACTAGAGAATAATTGTTAGGATTATGGTATCGGCGCTTCCTTTCTTTTATCCGTTTGGTATAAATTGTGATAATAGGTATTTATTTTCATGCCTGCATTTGGAAATTAGTTCTGATTTTATGTTTAGTAAGTTCTTTTGTCGGGTATGAGATATAATTGCTACTTTTTCATGTAGGCAAAGTAGGTATTTTTTGTCATGTTCTTGTAGGCAGGTGCTTTTTTCAGCATTTTTCAGCTTATTGTTGGTGAAATACGTATGTGGATAGTGTAGTGCTGTTTAAGTATTTTCTGTTGGAAAATGAAAGATTGTGGTTGTTTTTTCTTTTCTTAAATGGTCCCTCAGTGGCACCGATGTAGTATATGGTGGTGTTGTTTGCACTTTGTCTTTATATACTATGTTTGTTTGTTAGCATTTTCTCTGGAGTGGGCATATAGTTCCGTTTCTGCAGTTACATTGAGGTTCTTCGGTTGCATTATTGTAGGTTATTAGTTTTTTGTTGTGGCTTTTTAGCTGTAACTGATTTTGATCGTTATTATCTTCTGTATGGTTCTTATGTATTGTTGTCCAAATTAAGGGTGACGTCTAGGACAATAATACATACGAATTATAAATGTACAAATGTGTATATATGTCTGCGTCTGTCATGACGACAAATTTTCCTCCTACTTCCACAAAAATACACCAATATACGCAGCCATACATATAGCCAATTTAAAAAAAAATTAATCAGTTTGTCTGACGATCGCAAAAACGTGAAACCCAGGGTCACAAACTCACACTTATCTATATGAATATGTCAGCTCTATCAGTGATATTGAGCGCTTTCAAATCAGTACCGCGCATATATAATATAAAAATAATATAATATATATAACAAATTGAATATATATATATATATATATATATATATATATATATATATATATACACTCTGATATTTACAATTATATACATACACTTTTCACATGTATGTATGTATATATATATATATATATATATTTTTATTTCCCGCTTGTCACGCTGAGGAGGAAAGAGACAGTTTAGCGTGGCATCGTCGTCGGCTCAGTCCGTTCTCTTTATTACCAATTATGAAAGCTGTAGCCGAGTACTTATTCGTTGGCCGCCCAGAGAGTAAAACACTACGCCTCCTTGGCCTTACGCTTTCGGCGGACCTCGAATGGAATGACTATATTGAATCCATTGCCAAATCTGCCGCTATGAAAGTCGGCTCTCTGTGCAGGGCCCGGAAGTTTTTCCCCGCCTGATTCTATCCTGCACATATACAAATCTACCATTCGCTTATGTATTGAATACTGCTGCTATATCTTGTCGGGTGCCCCTGCTATCCTCCTTGGGCTTCTTGACAAAATACAACGGAGAATCTGTAACGTGGTTGATACTGACTTGGCAGACCGGCTGTAACCACTCTCTAACCGGCGTGATGTGGCTTCCCTGTGCCTCTTCTACAAGTACTTTCATGGCTTCTGCTCCGATGAACTTAGATCACTGATGCCGCCTAAGCACGAATTTGCACGAGATACTAGATTAGCAACTAGGTCCCACCCTTTTACAGTTAAACAGATCAGATGTAACCCTAATTTCTACTCCAGCAGCTTCTTTTCTCGTACTTCCCGCCTGTGGAATTCCCTTCCACAAGTCTGCTTTCCCGACAACTACAATCCTCAGGTGTTTAAATGTAGGGTCAATAGACACCTCCTATCACACTAACTTCCAATTATTCTCAGAACACTCATCTACCCAACCCTCATTCTCGGTATCCTTACCCGCCTATCACCCACCCTCTGACATTTCCTATATTTAACCATCCTTCCTCCACTCTATGTAGCCCCCTGCGCAGTAGTGGCAGTGAAATGCCTTGCTCGGGGTGAAACGCTGATAAAAAAAATTATTTTTATAATAATTAAGTCATCGAGCAGTTATATATATTATATATACATACACACACGTTGAAATATTTTGCTGTCATTTTTTACGTCAGGTGTCAATCTGTCAGTTAAGCGCCGTACGGGACACACGAATAGACGACCATGTCTCTTTCGTGACATGACTGACAGGACAGAAGATTATAGTGAAGTAGTTTGCCATTATTTTCTGCAGTAGACTGGTTGCCAACTAGGGCTATAGATCCCAATCTGTCCTGTTGTCTGACCCAGCGCTGGAGGGAAGAGATGAATTAATACCTTTCCCAAGGTATTTGCGCGTAAATGAATGCAACGAATTCAACTGAAATTCGAACTCGTCACTCCCATTTCTCGTTCCGAGCCGATGTCCACTGCATCACAAGGTACATCCGTGACATCAGGTGTACACTCGTTAAACAATAATTATATTACTTTAAACGTTATTTTACTTAAATTATTTTTAGTGGATATTAATATTTGAGCAGACGCTCTGTTTATTTATTACCGGTATAAATATTTATTTTTGTCTTTCAGTCTGAATATTCCAGAAAATTTTATTTAAAGGTGTTAAAAATCTGTCGGATTAATAAAAATGAAATTATTTCTTATTTATGTCATGATGGTGTCTGGCCATTCGTATTCGAGTATGCCCATTTACTAGTGTGGCTAGCCAATCCCTACTACAAACAGCTGCTCAGACACATTTGTTTCAGATTTGTTTAATGGGCATATCTGTGGGTGATTTAATGCCAAAAATAGGGTTTTAATGTTTTGTTTTATGTTCGGTTATAGTGAGGTTGATTGACTCACATTGTTATTTTAGGAAAGTGAAGATTACTTCTAGAATGGTATTAAAACTCTATTGCTGGCAATAAGCTGTTGTTTTCCAAACTCTATTGCTGGCAATAAGCTGTTGTTTCCTTCAAAACTCTATTGCTGGCAATAAGCTGTTGTTTTCCAAAACTCCTCTATTGCTGGCAATAAGCTGTTGTTTCCTTCAAACTCTATTGCTGGCAATAAGCTGTTGTTTCCTTCAAAACTCTATTGCTGGCAATAAGCTGTTGTTTCCTTCAAACTCTATTGCTGGCAATAAGCTGTTGTTTCCTTCAAAACTCTATTGCTGGCAATAAGCTGTTGTTTCCTTCAAAACTCTATTGCTGGCAATAAGCTGTTGTTTCCTTCAAAACTCTATTGCTGGCAATAAGCTGTTGTTTCCTTCAAAACTCTATTGCTGGCAATAAGCTGTTGTTTCCTTCAAAAACTTCATTGCTGGCAATAAGCTGTTGTTTCTTCAAAACTCTATTGCTGGCAATAAGCTGTTGTTTCCTTCAAAACTCTATTGCTGGCAATAAGCTGTTGTTTCCTTCAAAACTCTATTGCTGGCAATAAGCTGTTGTTTCCCTTCAAAACTCTCCTATTGCTGGCAATGTTTGTTGTTTCTTTCCAAACTCTATTGCTGGCAATAAGCTGTTGTTTCTTCAAAACTCTATTGCTGTAAATAAGCTGTTGTTTCCTTCAAAATCATTGCTGGCAATAAGCTGTTGTTTCCTTCAAAACCTCTATTGCTGTAATAAGCTGTTGTTTCCTTCAAAACTCTATTGCTGGCAATAAGCTGTTGTTTCTTCAAAACTCTATTGCTGGCAATAAGCTGTTGTTTCCTTCAAAACTCTATTGCTGGCAATAAGCTGTTGTTTCTTCAAAACTCTATTGCTGGCAATAAGCTGTTGTTTCCTTCAAAACTCTATTGCTGGCAATAAGCTGTTGTTTCCTTTTCCAAACTCTATTGCTGGCAATAAGCTGTTGTTTCCTTCAAAACTCTATTGCTGGCAATAAGCTGTTGTTTCCTTCAAAACTCTATTGCTGGCAATAAGCTGTTGTTTCCTTCAAACTCTATTGCTGGCAATAAGCTGTTGTTTCCTTCAAAACTCTATTGCTGGCAATAAGCTGTTGTTTCTTCTCAAAACCTCTATTGCTGGCAATAAGCTAAGTTGTTTCCTTCAAAACCTCTATTGCTGGCAATAAGCTGTTGTTTCCTTCTAAAAACTCTATTGTTACAATATTGTTGCTTCTTCAAAACCTCATTGCTGGCAATAAGCTGTTGTTTCCCCTTCAAAACTCTATTGCTGGCAATAAGCTGTTGTTTCCTTCAAAACTCTATTGCTGGCAATAAGCTGTTGTTTCCTTCAAAAACTCATTGCTGGCAATAAGCTGTTGTTTCCTTCAAAACTCTATTGCTGGCAATAAGCTGTTGTTTCCTTCAAAACTCTATTGCTGGCAATAAGCTGTTGTTTCCTTCAAAACTCTATTGCTGGCAATAAGCTGTTGTTTCCTTCCAAACTCTATTGCTGGCAATAAGCTGTTGTTTCCTTCAAAACTCATTGCTGGCAATAAGCTGCTGTTTCCTTCAAACCCTTATTGCTGGCAATAAGCTGTTGTTTCCTTTCAAAATCCCCCATTGCTGGCAATAAGCTGTTGTTTTCCAAAACTCTATTGCTGGCAATAAGCTGTTGTTTCCTTCAAACTCTATTGTTGGCAATAAGCTGTTGTTTCCTTTTCAAAACTCTATTGCTGGCAATAAGCTGTTGTTTCCTTCAAAACTCTATTGCTGGCAATAAGCTGTTGTTTCCTTCAAAACTCTATTGCTGGCAATAAGCTGTTGTTTCCTTCAAAACTCTATTGCTGGCAATAAGCTGTTGTTTCCTTCAAAAACTCTATTGCTGGCAATAAGCTGTTGTTTCCTTCAAAACTCTATTGCTGGCACATTGTTGTTTCCTTCAAACTCTATTGCTGGCAATGGAGCTGTTGTTTCCTTCAAAACTCTATTGCTGGCAATAAGCTGCTGTTTCCCTTTCAAAACTCTATTGCTGGCAATAAGCTGTTGTTTCCTTCAAAACTCTATTGCTGGCAATAAGCTGTTGTTTCCTTCAAAACTCTATTGCTGGCAATAAGCTGTTGTTTCCTTCAAAACTCTATTGCTGGCAATAAGCTGTTGTTTCCTTCAAACTCTATTGCTGGCAATAAGTTGTTGTCTCCTTCAAAACTCTATTGCTGGCAATAAGTTGTTGTTTCCTTCAAACTCTATTGTTGGCAATAAGCCTTTCCTTTAAAAATGTATTGCTAGTAATATGTTTCCTTCAAAAATGTATGTATTTCTATAAAAGTCTATATTTCTGTATATATTTCTATAAAAGTCTATATTTCTGTATATATTTCTATAAAAGTCTATATTTCTGTATATATTTCTATAAAAGTCTATATTTCTGTATATATTTCTATAAAAGTCTATATTTCTGTATATATTTCTATAAAAGTCTATATTTCTATATATATTTCTATAAAAGTCTATATTTCTATATATATTTCTATAAAAGCCTATATTTATGTATCATCATCATCATTCGGCGGCTTCAACCGAGATAGAACTCACTACACTCTTCTAGCATTCCCTATCTTTCATAGCTCCTGCAAGGTCTTACTTGGTGATAGATGTATCTCTATGTATCCTGTCTGGAAAGGTTAATTTACAAGACCGACTGTGAGATGATGGTTGCCTCCATAATACAAACAATGAAACAAGTTCATCTGTGGCACGTGCGCAATGCCCAGCAAACTGGACACGTCTTTTTTTAACTAAGGTTGATACTTTTGGTAGGTCTCCATATATCATTTCTAGAGTTGCGTGGTTTCGCCATGAAAGATCAAGTACTCTTCTAAACGGCTGGAATAATCCAAGTTCCAGATCCAGAGAATATGATTGGTTCAATAAGTGCATGAAAAACTTGGATTTTGATCTTACGATCAAGATTGGATTTCCAGATCTTATCCATTTTGTTACAATCAGTCCGTGCTATGCCTTTTCTGATATCAAAGTCTTTTTCAGAATTCTTAAAGTGTGATCCTTTATATTTGTAGCCTTCAACACGTTTAAGGATGTTATTCGAGAGAGTTTTAATTTCATGATTGCTGTGAATGTTAATTGGCATACACTCAGTTTTGGTTTAATTCAGGTGAAGCCCTGAACAGTTTTCCGCTGATTCAAGAGAAGATAAGAATGCCTGGGCACTAAGGAGGTTGTCTGACAGCAGCGAAATGTCATCAGCAAAATCAGCATCGGTAATATAAAGTGCAGGGTAACGTGAACTTCTTCTCGGCTGATACATGAGTCCATTTTCTTTTATCTACAGAGATGCGCATGGTGTAGTCTATTACAATGATGAGAAGGAAAGGTGCAAGTGTATCGCCTTGAAGAATATCAGGCTGTTTCACCATCTGGAGTCAGGACTGTGGCTTGTGTGTTTGTATATAATACTTTAATGGCTTCAATGGTTTCTACTGGTATACCATAAAGTCCAAGAATTTCGAACATAGTCTCGCGGTTGACCGAGTCGAAAGCTTTACTAAAATCTACAAAGATAAGAGCTGCAATATTATTGCAGAATGTGATTTCCTCAATTATTCTACGCGGAGTGAGAATTTGTCCAAGAGTGGATCGACTTGGGCGGAAACCATTTTGGTTTTTGCGTAGAATGGGCTCTAGTTTTGAGCGAACACGATTTAGAAGTAGCTTGTTATAAATTTTCGCAGCTATAGACAGCAACAAAATAGCGTGATAGTTTGTTGGCAGTGTCAAATCACCCTCTTTTAGAATGGGAATGATTTGTGACCGTAGCCAGATGGTTGGTGAGACATGACTGACCTTTGCATAGTTACATAAGTCAAGAAGTAACTGGTGAAAAATAGGGTCTTTCCACAAGATGGCTGGAATCTTGTCCGGACCAAGAGCTTTGTTCATTGTCCTCTTTAGAACAAAACCTAACTCTGCAATGGTGTGCTCTCTTCAAAGCATTACTTCCAACTTTTGGAAGGGATTTGTCTTCTGGTAGGTTTGCAGGATTACCAAGGAGGTTTATCAAGTGGGAAAGCCAGTTAACAAGACGTTGCTCACTGTTTCCATCTTTGATTGTTGGTAGAGATTTTAATCCCTTCCCCGATAGTTCATTTATAGTTTTCTAAGCTGCGGAGTGTTGTTGGTTGATATAAAGATGAAAACTATCATTTATTTTCCCCATTTACGAAAGCTACTTCTGCCTCAAGATATGCATGATCGAGGAATTTTTAGCAGCTGTTGTCTTTATTTATTCGAGAAGAGTGACAATGATAGATATACGAGATTTTCTTGATCTTCTGAGACTCTGGTGTCTGAACTAACTGGGTTTTTTCGTAATTTTGTTTTTTTGGGAAGTGTAGATAGAGCCACTTTCTCATTAGCTTTAATCAAGTTTTCATAGATCAAGTCTATGTTACTTGAATCTAACTGAGGGTTTTCGGAGTTATAATGAGTTCTTGGAATCGGTTAAATACACTCACCGCATACTGAGGAGATAGATTTCTATCACGGGAGACTGCTTTCCAGTCAATAGCTTTATGTATATATCTCTATAAAAGTCTATCTGGATGTATATATCTCTTTATAAAAGTCTATCTGGATGTATATATCTCTCTATAAAAGTCTATCTGGATGTATATATCTCTATAAAAGTCTATCTTGATGTATATATCTCTATAAAAGTCTATCTGATGTATATATCTCTATGTGCCCATCTGGATGTATATATCTCTATAAAAGTCTATCTGGATGTATATATCTCTATAAAAGTCTATCTGGATGTATATATCTCTATAAAAGTCTATCTGGATGTATATATCTCTATAAAAGTCTATCTGGATGTATATATCTCTATAAAAGTCTATCTGGATGTATATATCTCTATAAAAGTCTATCTGGATGTATATATCTCTATAAAGTCTATCTGGATGTATATATCTCTATAAAAGTCTATCTGGATGTATATATCTATAAAAGTCTATCTGGATGTATATATCTCTATAAAGTCTATCTGGATGTATATATCTCTATAAAAGTCTATCTGGATGTATATATCTCTATAAAAGTCTATCTGGATGTATATATCTCTATAAAAGTCTATCTGGATGTATATATCTCTATAAAAGTCTATCTGGATGTATATATCTCTATAAAAGTCTATCTGGATGTATATATCTCTATAAAAGTCTATCTGGATGTATATATCTCTATAAAAGTCTATCTGGATGTATATCTCTATAAAAGTCTATCTGGATGTATATATCTCTATAAAAGTCTATCTGGATGTGTATATATCTCTATAAAAGTCTATCTGGATGTATATATCTCTATAAAAAGTCTATCTGGATGTATATATCTCTATAAAAGTCTATCTGGATGTATATATCTCTATAAAAGTCTATCTGGATGTATATATCTCTATAAAAGTCTATCTGGATGTATATATCTCTATAAAGTCTATCTCTGATGTATATATCTCTATAAAAGTCTATCTGTATGTATATATTCCTATAAAAGTCTATCTGTATGTATATATCTCTATAAAAGTCTATCTGTATGTATATATCTCTATAAAAATCTATATTTATGTATATATTTCTATAAAAGTTTATATTTTATACTTTCATAAGGTTTTGATCCCAGTTTGGCGGTTAACTCTTTGCCCATAGCTGAGACCCTAACAGATGCTACCACTCCCGGTTAGAGTGGACCTGGGAATAACAGCAATTAAAACATGCTCCTCTCAACCTCTCAATCACAGGCCTTGCTGCCGGGTGCAGTTACCGTCATACCCATGACTAGGCACATTTGTGTTTGTTCAGAATGAACAAAGATCATCTGTGGTTTATACTGCAGCTATGCTGTGTGTACCTTTGTTACATATTCTGCAGGAGATCACGTTATGTAGCGTGATCAACATTCTAAGAGGCCAGCATGCTGAAACCCACTTCATTCTAGCATAATCATCGCCGGCTCCCAAATGAGTCCGTCTACCGTATGGTTCTCAGACACTTTTTTCAAAAGATGCCACACACCTCCTCCAGATAAATAACATTGAAAAGTTATCTTCCTGAAAAATCGATTGTGGTACGATTAAAAACTGGGTCACATGATCAGAAAGGAAACGTTCAAACTATTCTTTTTTTATTTATACAAATATTATTCTTTCTTTGTATTCGTACTGAACATGTCCTGAAGTTTTAACTAATTTTCTAACCATTCCTTATAATGTGTCTCCGTATTTTCAATTATCTTAATTAATCACCTGCTAACCCAACGTGACCTCAGATTTTTAATAGTAAAGTTTTTTTTAAAATAATCGTTTCACCCCAAGAAAGGCAATACTGCTACTGGCGTGCAGGGGTTACAATGAGAGAGGACAGATGACAGAAAAGAAAATAGTATAGAGATAATTTATTTGCTCAGTTGTCCGATGCGCATTGTGGTGCATTGGATATCGGCTTGGGACGAGAAACCGGGGAGCAAGTTCGAATTCCAGTTGAATTCCTCGCATTCACTTACGCGCAAATATCATTGGAAAAGGTATTAATCCGTCTCTTCCCTCCAGTTATGGGTTAAATAATAGGACAGATTGGGTTCTATAGCCTTGGCTGGCAACAAGTCTACCGCAGAATGGCAACCTACTGCGGGATAACTTTCTTCCCAGTCAGTCATGTCTCTTTCGAGGATTCCGAGACATGATCGCCCAAGCGTGTATCACGTATGGCACTTAACTGACTGTCTGATTGGCATTCATAAAATCATGAATATCATAAGTCCGTGACCCAATCCTATAACCAATACAATATATCAATATAAAGGGTCGTTTATAAATTTAAAAACATATGAATGGGTTCTTGGTTGGACTGAGATCTTTTCATCCCGACTTAGTATTTCTTTTAAGTAACAATCATCAGTCCCACGACCGTGGACCCAACTGTGTGGTCGAATAGTTCACGCCGCACATCCCTGTCGAATGCTGAAAGTAGTATTTATTCATACGTTGTGTGTCCTGAGCAAGTAGACCTGGTGGAACCCAACTCACGCCAGTTCAAACCACAAATGATGTTCTACAACTGGAATGCTGGCCGATTGCATGCCAATCGATTCCATTAAAAAGAACTCTTCATTCTCGGAAGCCTTCCATCTAGCGACGTCGTATTATCAAGGTACTGGCTTCGCACATAGCTGTGGTCGACAATCTACCGCGTTATCCTAGATGGGCGTTAATCTTACAAGATCGTCTATCCACCTTAACATGTCTTGCATTTAATCTTGCTGTGTGTCTAGCCACCTTTCCTACTGGAAATCCTGGCAGGAGGGGTTTAGACTACGATAACCGGATTGTCCGGCAAGTAGTTCTTGGTTAGTGTGTATCATTGGCACTCATTTGATTTCACGACATAAACAAGGAAAAGTTGTCAAAAGACTGCTTTTATAATGTCCGTTATGGCGCCACAATTTATTAATTCATGACTTCTGAGTACATTTAAAATTGTCTGATTTGATAATCTCTCATTGAGGGTTTTCTTTTTCTTTCTCCGGTTATTTAATGATCCTTGGTTTTTAACAAAGCCGATTAAAACCAAATTATATAACTTAATAAGAAACCTATTGGAGTGTGGCGTCGAGCAAGAATATCTTGTAGAAATATTTGCTTTTGTATTGGATTTGATTAGAAAAAAGCAAGCAAAATGTTTAGTGTTTTCTTGTGGGAATCACGAGGTTATGTTTCTGAGAAATTATCAAGGACAGGAAGTTCGATCAGAATTGGCTGATCGACAAATGTGTTCTTACACCAGTCTCGGCTGGACCAAGCAAATCATATAACACTGTTTGCTCATCTCCGGCTTAATAAATTAGATCGGTAGATAGGTAGCAGGTGCGTTACATTACTTTAACATTACCTCAGATAAATAATAGACCATTCTGTTTCGATTCAGAGGAAATGTGAAAGGAAAATATTAATCAGAGACGCTGTTTTGGTTTTGGCAGAAAAAAATAAACAGAAACAAAGACAATAAGAAAAACAAAGGAAAGATAGAAAAGACGATAATCTCATGCGTTTAACGTCTGCATAAGTGAAATGAAAAACCTTTTGTTTTGAATGGTTTCATTCGTAATCGCTTACTTTTTCAAATACTCATCCGATTTTTTACTTTTAGTTATTAGATTATTTTGATAAAGATGTTATGCCGAAATATTAAACGATGCAGTAGGGGAATTTCCATGGAGATTTCATAGTCGTGGAACTAGCAAGAAGCTTATTTAATCGTTAACTTAAAAATTATGACGCATCGAAAATTTTCGTTGATCGTTTTTCTTGTAACAAATTCTATGTTGGTAGATTTGTACTTGGCGAAGTTCAGGAAATATTCGAAATTTCAACGTATATCACCTGAAGAAGGCTGGAAAGTACAACAGGCGAAACGTCGTGAATGTAGTATTAAAGATCAGGACAACTGTTCGAATTATATAGTGTAAATAAGTAACTTAGTATTTTGGTCAGTAAGACAACAATTTTTTCGTAAGAACTTGTATTTCATTATAAACAGTCAGTTAAGTGCCATACGTGATACACGCTTAGGCGATCATGTCTCGAAAGAGACATGACTGACTGGGCAGAAGATTATCCCGCAGTAGGTTTCCATTGCTTTCTGCGGTAGACTGGTTGCAACCCAAGGCTACAGAACTCAATCTGTCCTATTATTTAACTCATAATTGGAGGGAAGAGTCGGATTAATACCTTTCCCAAGGGTATTTGCGCGTAAGTGAATGCAATGAATTCGACTGGAATTCGAACTGCTTCCTGATTTCTCGTTCCGAGCCGATATCAACTGCACCACGACGCACATCCCATTATAAACGTTTCTAAAAACAAAAACAAAAAAACAAACAAAAAAAGAACACTCAATGTGACTTCTTTGTTTCACGCTTTCCACTGACATTAAGTGGAACAATTATATTGAATCAAGTGCTAGATCTGCTACTAGATAATGTTGGTTCACTGTGTCATGAAATATATTTTTATCACCAGAATCCATTATGCATATTCGCAAATCTACCATTCATCCGAGCATTGAATATTGTTGCCATATCTAGTCTGGTGCTCCTGCTATATATCTCGAGATTCCCCTTTCTACCAACCTTGAGAGAGCCTACCTCTGTCTTTTCTATAAATATTTCCATGACAATTGGTCTACTGGGCTCCTTCGTATCGCATACGCATGAATTTCAGTGCATACCTAGTTTAGCGCGAATGTGCGTTGTGGTGCAGTGGATATCGGCTCGGAACGAGAAATCAGGAAGCAGAGTTCGAATTCCAGTCGAATTCATTGCATTCATTTACGCGCAAATACCGTTGGAAAAAGGTATTAATCCGTCTCTTCTCTCCAGTTATGAGTTAAATAATAGGACAGATTGGGTTCTATAGCCTTCGCTGGCAACCAGTCTACCACAGAAACTGTTATGTCGCCAAGTATAAATGAATAACTCAACAACAGAATCAGAATATAAGTTGTATTCCGCGGAAGGATGGTTAGTATGTACAGAAGTGATTAGTAATATTTACAATAGAAAGATACAAGAGTCCAATCCGTCGTAAGACGGGTGTATACATGATTACTTCCGGTGACTAACTCTTCACTGACTCTTCAGTAACTCATTAGTGACTCTCTACGACTCTGTACGACTCATTATTGAGTTGTCCCTCCCAGTAAGGGCAACATGTGACACATGGTCAGTTTGGACTGGGATTTCCGGGCTATATGGCCCAGCCAAAAAATATCTGTCTATTTTTGCCCAGTCGTGTCTCTACCCTTCGGCGGAACCACGACTGGGTTACTGCTCTCTGCTCGGAAGCAGAGAGCGCCCCCCGCCCGAAGGCAGAGAGCTGACAGTGTCGTAGAGTCGTCCAGCGACTCTGTACGACCCTCTCTGTAGAGAATCCACCATTGCTATATATAGCAATGGGAACAGTCCATTTGTAGTCAAATAGGAGCGCCCTAACAGAAAGTAATGGCAGCCTACTGCCCAGTCGGATACAAATGATTGCACAAGCATGTATCACGTATAGTACTTAACTGCCTGACTATTTTAGCAACTGGATCTCATCATTTTACCGTTGAAATAGCTCGATGGAACCCATAAGTGCTATTGCTTTCTCCCGTTTTCTTGTTGTTCTAACTACGATGCTCTTTTATTGTCTTTTCTCATTATCCATTGCGTCTTAGTGGCATTACTACCTTGCTTGAAGGGAAATGGTAAAGAAGAAATACGGTGTTATTTCAGCGGGTTGAAATTCTTGTTTGTTGGATTGTCATCCGTGGCTTTGTAGTTATTCGATAACGTGCAAGTCTATTGATTAAAAGTGTTAAAATGCCAATGAGATTAGCATGCCACAAAAATTACGATACATAAATCGTGTCTGATGCGATATTTGGACAATGATATATTATGTGTCTCGCACATTTTATTGACTGGATCTTCAACAAATACAAATTGGTTAAACGCTTGCGAGAAAAAAAAGACAAAGTGGATGTAGTTTGTGAGCTATTTGAAAAACAAAGAGAAAAAATATGACAGATGGGAAATAAAACATTAGATATTGTAAATTTTATTTCTATTTTCTACTTGTCAATTACAGTGGTTAGTTATTGTGTTTAATATTTACCTGAAGAAGACCGGAGAGGACAGCAGTTGAAACTTGATGGAAAAAACACACAGCAAAACAAAGAAACTGTTACAAACTTATTAACAAGTATTAAAAAGTTGAAGACCATAAAAAATGTTAAAGAGGACGACATGAAAGATATGAGAGAAAAGAAGAAGAAAAATCAGACTGACAGAGAGAATCGGGTAAAAGCAAATATAATTCCCTCCTTAACAAGTACAAAAATTTAAATATCTGCGAAGTATTTTTTAACAGAGGACGAAGTACGACAGTGAAATTCAAACGCACATTGTGATAGCAAAAGACGAATTCCAAAAGCTAAGCAGAGTATCAAGAAATACTAAAAACTTTGCTAAATAAAAAATACTGAACTTTTACACGATTTATGTCCTTCTACATGGCAGTTTGATGCTGAGAATAGCAGGGGCCGAACATGTGAGCAACGGCAAAGTTTTAGATTTTTTTGGTTGGTTGTTTTGTTTTTTTATGGCATATAAACCTCTGCGGGTCATTTATTGCCAACTAAATTTTATTTATTTATTGCTGGTAATACCTTTTTCTTTCAACAATTTATTATTGTTTTTTATATAAGTTTTGTGTCTAGTAATACTTTTTTCTAATCGAGTATCAAGATTAATTGGGATTTGTTTTTACGGGCAGGGTCCCCAAGTTCTACCCTGTTATTTAACCCATAACTGGAGGGAAGGGACGGATTAATACCTTTCCCAAGGGTACCAGTGATTAAGTGAATGCAGGCTATTCAACTGGAATTCGAACTCGGCCCACCGATTTCTCTTTCCGAGCCGATATTCACTCCACCACAACGCACACCCGTCACTAAATGCTTACAGCATCTGGTATTCCCAAGCAGTCACCCATCTAAGTACTGACCAGGCTCAACGTTGCTTAACTTCGGTGATCGAGCGAGAACCGGTATATTAAACGTGATATGGCCGTAAGCCTTCGAAGTTTTAGAGAAAATCGAAGGAAAATGAAGACTTATACTTAATATAAGAAATAGACGATTAAAATTGTTTGGGCAGATAACGAAGAAAGAGGGCTTGGGAAACTTGAAGCAAGACAGAAGGCAAGAAGGATACAGAAAAACAATGTTTAACATTCTTAGTAGGCTAAGTGGTCGAACAAGATTTAAGATAAATAACAAACGCAAAATTTATTAAGAGTTTCAAAGAACTGGAACTAGTAATTTAAATAATATAATAAAAATGAAATCGGATAGTATATATTTCAGGCGATTACGTACACTGGGTTTCAACCTTTCGGTATTTTCATACGTTACATATTCCCAGCTTCCCTCTTTCATATCTATGTGTAGTCACATTAACGTAAATAATTTAGTCCGATGATGTTCTGAAGAAGAAAACGCGTCACACAAAAACCTTCCCCGCCATTGTTATGCATTTTCGTTACATATATATATATATATAAAATTGTAGAGGGTAGTAATTATAACGTAAATTCTGCGTGGAATCGACTCATACAAAATTTGACTTGTTTTCAGAGGAATTTTTATCTATTCTCCAGCTAAAACAATCTCTAAATCTTTCACTGATGATGGTGAAGGATATCGATTCCTGATTGCTTTTTCTGAAATGAACCAAAAATATTCAATAATGTTGAGATCTGAAGTCAGTGGTGGCCAGATAAGATGTTCTTCCCTAAAATGTTCTTCGTGCCATTCAGTGTTGCTTCAATCATGTGTCATGTGTTAGATAAACCAAGAGAGCCTACATCTCTTCAGGTTTATTTAGAATTCAGAGTTTGCCTTCTCCCAGAGCTGTTGTCATCTCAATAGCAGTCGGCCTTGCTATTTAATCCATAGTTTGGGGGTGAACAGATTCATATCTTTCACTTACATTATTTACAGAGCTATGTCGTGTAATCAAAGATTTGCAACTGACCTTCCTTCCGATCTAGCGGTAGCTTCACAGTGGACAAAAACTTGCTGCTTACATTCAATGCCTCGAAAACCAAACTAATTACATTCCATAACCGCCGATCAAACCTCAAACTATCGCCAGTTATGATAAACGGATGTCTTCTCGGGTAGACTACGTATTTTGTGAGAGTATTGTGCCTAAATCTCACAACCAACCTAAAGTGAAAGTCTTACTTACGATTCAACGTTAAAGAGGTAGATAAAATGATAGACTCCCTGTAGCACTCTAATAAATACCTGACTCTTCATGTTATCCTCTGGCTGTATAAGTGAAAGATCAGGCTAATTACTATTGTTATATTTGGTTGGGAGCTACCCTGTCCTCATTTTCTAGTTTTAATAAAGTCCAAAAGCGATGTCGAGCCCCTTTTGTGTGATAAATTATTCTTCACCCTCTAACCTTTCTTCCACACGGAGGATTTGGCATGTCATTCGCTGATCTAGTATTACTTCTCGGAGAACAATTTGAATATTTTCTGCTCACTCTAATTCAAACCGTCACGGTAAGGTCATACCATGCCCCATACATAGTCACATTTTCCTTCCGTATTCCATCGGTATGAAGTAAGTTCCACTCGAACAGCCTCCTACAAATTACAGCTGTATGGAACCGACTCTTAAAAGGATGTTTCTCTGATCACTATTATCTAAACATATTTAAGTCTAGAGTTAACAGTTATCTTTTCCTCCTATCCCCCATAAATTACCCTTAACGCAACCCCCTATTTCGAGTGGCCCTCGGGCATTGTACAAATTGAACCAAACAAATAAAGCAAGTAAAAGTTAGTAATTTCATCATTGAATCTGATTAGTAAACTGTGACATGTTAATTCCTTTAGGATCCAATTATTGATTTAAAAAAATCATCTAAAAATTCGACTAGAATATTTTCAGTCAAAAAGTTTTTCTTTACTGTTTCGTTCTGTTGGAATTCTATCAAGTGTCTACTTAATTTCCCAAGAATTCATCTCCGATTGAATTCTTCTATGATTCCTAATTTCCCTTCAGTCCAAATTCTTGCCACGTTCACTTATTTTATTGCTGTTATATTTATTAAAGAATTCTCAAATTTATTTTTGGTCTTGAATTTACTGAATGTACAATTTCTTTCCATCGTTTTAGATTTGTAATCTGAAAAGTGCTTTCTATTTCAATTTTTTTGTTCTATTCTTTAACTCTCTACATTTGATAGTCTTTTTTTTATTTTTTTAATACACACCGCCTTTGGTTTTTATCTATTTCCTCTTTCATTTTTAACTTCCGGTTTCTGATTTTGATTTTTAGGTAGAGCGTATTTTTAAGCATCTCAGCTTTTATAAAAGCATTTTATCACACCTTCCAGTTTCAGTTTTCTAAACAGTCATCATTGATTTTTTATTTATTTCTTTTCATTCACTCCCCAATTTCGATATAATACACCAATTTCCATTTATTTATCGAGATTATTTTTCTTTCAATCCATTTTGCTTTTTCTTCCAACCTTAATTCATTTTTGTCCAATTTTTCATTTAAGAGTTTTACGTATATGTATTTCTTTTAATATTATTCATCCTCTTTCCGTTTTTAGGAGAAACATTTCTCTTCTTTTTCATTGAAAGCGTAATTTTGGATATTCTTTTTTCCGCTTTATTGCGCAATCATCTCATCGTAACCGCCATTTTTCTACCATATATTTTGGCTTCACTATCCCTTAAACGCGTTGAAATCTAACCTGACTTCGCTTTTAAACCAAATTTCCTTCCATTAACCTCGACCATTCCTTAACAAGTTTAATCAGGTAGGGCCCCCTATCTTAACCAGAATTAATATTGCCTGTAACAGCACAATTTATCAAATACGAGAACGTACACATCGTGTCTTAATTGAACAGGCATACGTTTCAGTAACTGAAACTAAAAAAAATGCTGCTAAATTCAAGGTCGGTTCTAATGCAATGTTGATTACTGCACGCTTGCCTGAATGAACTGTAAATATATATTCGACAAGAGTTTTTTTTTAGCTTGATTAATTTAGCGACATACCAACCATTGTAAGGTTATTTGCCTCTTTCTCTTTTAAACGGACCCTTATTTCCTGTCACTTGAGAATTTCTTCATTTTACGTACAGCTGGGGTTGATAACGCGGCTTCTTAGAATGTGTAGAAAGAGCTATTTCCCCTAATGTAAAATACTAAATTTACACATTAAATATATATATTCTCTTCTGACACACTCGGCGGGGGGATAACCTGTAAGGGAACAGCTAATAATCCTCTCAAATATTTTGACGGCAGGGTACATTTGTATATATATATATATATATATATATATATATATAGATAAGTCTTCCAGAAATATTACGTACATAAATTCTATCGGTGTTATTTGCCAAGACACATTTTCTCAGTTGGTCTGTTGATATGATATTTTGATACTCATCAAGTAATTTTGATTGTATGATCCATTTTTTAAGAATAATGTTTTTTTTAACTTAAGACTACTGCATAGTGTAAATATATATCTATATGTGTTGAGTACACTATTTATATTTGGACTGTTTTCTTTATCTTTGTTTTTATTATCACAGCGTTTCCGCCATTCTGTCCTTCCACCTTATTCAGATGTATATTGATAGAGAATTCTGAAATGGGTCATTTATTTAATCAACGGGGGTAGACTGTTCTAGTTCTTTTATAGTTTTCATTTTTAGTGCTACTCAGTTATTACTCGCCTGTTTCAACTGTCCAAGTAAACATTACCCAACCCAGGCACAAACATAACTCAAATAACCGTTAACAAATTTCCGAACCGACGCCTTAATCCACTAGGATATTGTCCTGTAAGCAATGTAAGTTCAATCCCTGAATCGAGTAGTCTGTATTTAATAAGCACCAGATGATAAATCCCTAGACATGGGCAATGGAAGGAGAACACTCTACCCTTATAGATTAAATAAAGCGTTTAATTCCCTGTAGATTATCCAGATTATTATATACCCGAGGGACACCGGAGGGCACATCAGTTGAGACGCTGTGATAACAATAACAAAAATGAAGACAATAGTCCAAAAATAAATTGTGTAAATAGATGATAGGTAATATATTTAGCAAGGTGGCTTGAGCCCATATATAGTCATCGATCGTAACCAAAAATGTCATGATTAAATATGGTCAAATAAAATGCATGACACACAATCTTGTTATGTGGTTCCAGTCCAGACATAATGTACAAGGACAGAAAAGTTTTGCCAACAACGACAAAAATGACAACAACAGTCTAAATTTTCTTCTGCACGTGTCGTGTGCCCTCAGGACATAAAGCCAATTGGAAGTTCATGATCGCCTGGCTCTCAATATATTTTTTCTTTTGGTATCTCTCCCAAACTCCGCTCTGCCATCCATTTACTCAGGCCTATCAAGTTTGTTTTGGGTTGCTTTCCCCTGTCTCTCTTTCCCTCTCCATCCTGTGAGTATTAAATTCGCCAAGCCCTCCTTCCTCATTACGTGTCCCAGTAACCTAAACTGTCTCTTTCTGATGTTTACGACTTTTCTTCTCGTTTGCATACTCTTCAACACCTCATAGTTTCTTATGTGCTCAGTCCATGGTATTCCCAATATCCTTCTGTAAAACTACATTTCTGCTGCCTCGAGCCTAAGTTGATGAGATCGTCCAACATTCACTTCGAAGCAGAAGGGCAGATATCACATAATTCCTCATACAGGAAATTTAGACAGAAATTATATTTATAAACAAAACCAACGTAGAAACGGCAACGTGAAACTTATCCACGGTGAAATTTATATCTCTAACGTTTTTTAATTAGATTCAAGCTCTGTTCAAAGATGATCTTCTTATTTAAAATATCTACAGTACTGATCACCTCTCACTGAACTTGTTCAACTGACACAGCGAGGCGATTCTAATAGAAATAGATGTTATACCAAAATTCATTATTGGCGAATCTGAACAACATAACATGGGTTAATTAGAAATAATAAAAATGACATGAAAACAAATACAGTAGGGCACAAAGAAACATTGAAACTACTTAGTAACGTTCACATACTTGGGAAGGATATTATAAAGATCTAGACATTAAACTTCTTTTTTAATCGTATCACCCCGAGCAAGGCGGTAACGCCACTGACGTGCAGGGGGCTACGTAATAGTGAAAAGATTGGAAAAGAGAAAGCCGGAAACAACATCCTAAACAGGGAACAAGGGATGAACCTCTTAACCTGTTCAATAGACATGGGTAGAGTGTGAACCGGGCGATAGATAGATTTATCGCCCGGTTCACACTCCACACATGTCTATTGAACAGGTAACTGGTAACAAACCGTCAACATAAGGATAGACAATGAGTTCAGTACATATACAATTGATGTACTTTGTAGCACAATGGATATCAGCTCAGAATGAGGAATCGCAGTTTGAATTCCAGATGTCACTTTCGAACGCCACGTAGTTATCTCCCTTTAACTCAACTCTCTAAGTTATTTCTTCATCACCGCTGTAACTAGGTATTGAACTCAAAACTCTTTGGGTCAAGTCTCTTGACATTGTAAATAGTTTACCTGGTTTATCGATTCATATTTAAAGAGAAAAAAACATTTGTTCGAAAGAAGGTGAATTAGCAAAATAACTCCGAAAATCGAACCGGCACCCCGTAATTAAAACAAGAAACACATGGTAGACATTTATGTGTAAGAGACAGCGGCTCGGAATGAGGAACTCTAGAGATGAAATTCGAAATTCACTCGAATTCTCTTCATTCATTTACGCACAAACGGCCTGGGGGGAAAGTATTAATCCATCTTTTCTCTCCCCAAATTCAAGTTGAATAGCAGGACAGATTGGGTTCTATAGGCTTGATTGGCAGCCGGTCTATCGCAGAAAGTAATGGCAACCTACTACGAGAAAATCTACAGCCAAATCAATGTCTCGACAGAGACATTATTGCCCAATCGTGTATCACTTATGACAATTAACTGACTGACACCGTTATTATACCATTAATGTAACCAAATTTTCAGAACAAAAATCTACAGCCAAATCAATGTCTCGACAGAGACATTATTGCCCAATCGTGTATCACTTATGACAATTGACTGACTGACACCGTTATTATACCATTAATGTAACCAAATTTTCAGAACAAAAATCTACAGCCAAATCAATGTCTCGACAGAGACATTATTGCCCAATCGTGTATCACTTATGACAATTGACTGACTGACACCGTTATTATACCATTAATGTAACCAAATTTTCAGAACAAAAATCTACAGCCAAATCAATGTCTCGACAGAGACATTATTGCCCAATCGTGTATCACTTATGACAATTGACTGACTGACACCGTTATTATACCATTAATGTAACCAAATTTTCAGAACAAAAAAAACAAACAGTGCAAGAAGTATTAGGTTAATAAATCCCAAAGTTCACTCACTGAACAAGGACACAAATTGCTTTGGATAAAGGTTTGGTTGAAGTGACTTGGCATAAAGAGTTTCTGGCCACAGCAAAGTTAGAAAAAAAGATATGGAGAGTTGAGTTACTAAAAAGAATTAACTGAAACGGAGATATCCTGAAAAGGCATCGCACGTGGAACTAGAACAATCTATCCTCGTGTATTAAATAAAGTTTCGGTTAAAAATTGAAATATATATCACTTGAAGAAGGCCGGAGCGTACAACGGCCGAAACGTCGTGAATGTGACAAAGATGAGGACAGAAGTTAGAACAATGTAAATAATGTAAATAGTTACACTACCTTATCTCCGAAATATAGACAGATTATAAAGAAGTCAGTAATGAGGACATGTTTGTTCGATCAGGCAGTGTCGAGAATTCAGATAATATTCTAATTAACATAATTTGACAGATAACCTCCAGTCGCCCTCTGCGGAATAATTTGAATTACAAAATCAATTTAAGGATTAATTAAGACACAGCATTAATTGCCCGGAGAGTGTTAAAAGCTGTTGGGAAATGTTCCAAGGCAATATATCCGACTTCCAGGCACTATCCCATGACATTTTCCGTCACGGCAGTCTGACACGTAACAACTATTTTACTAGAGCAGGATACGTACAGAGGATAGAAATTGTCTTGTTTTGTTTAACGGCGTATCAACCCATCTTGGGTCATTTAACGCCGAATCGAACTATTAAAAATCGAAGAAAAAGTTAAGAACAATTTCAAGAAGTTTGTATATTTAACAAATTAATTTATATATAACAGACTTATATATTTAGACAAATTCATACATTTAAGAAATTTATATATTTAACACATTTTAAATTAATAAGATATTTTATAAAAATGTATTTATTTAATTTGGATGTTTAAATTTTATGGCATACTAACTATCACGGGTTATCTGAAGCCAAATCCAGCCTACATACATTATATGTATTACAAATACAAGACTTGCAAACGCACATTCGGTAGAACCAAATTTTGGAATATATAGCAAGTTGATAGAAATACATATATCTGTGTGTGTGTGTGTGTGTGTGTGTGTGTGTGAGAGATAGTATTCAACTAGTCATATTTTTGAGTACATTCCGATTTCTTTTAATAATTCGAGGAGCCTGCTTGGTCTTGTTTTCACAAATGGTTTTTTTCGAACTACTTGTTTGGTAATACTTCTTTCACACTCTAAGTTATAAATTGTCTTACAAGGTGGCATCGAAAAAAGCTCCTGAACTGTACGGAAGATGATTGTATTGTTCAATAGAAATACACGCACAGATATCGATTATTGGTTTCAAGTCTATTGAATCAATTGATCAATCGACTTAGTGTCAACTACTCGTATACAAGTGTAATATGCGATTCATGCCAAGAAATAGCAGATGGTCTGTTTAGGATTTACCGCTAATAAGGAACATTCGTTTCCAGAGAATGGTAATGATCATATTAGCAGTTTTCCTTGAAGGAAACATTCTGCATTTATTGACTGGTAGCCAGTGCTACTGTCGGTTAAAATCTATTAAAATATTGCTCTAAAAATAGATTTTCAGGAAGATAGGCTTCGTCAAATTCAGTAACTTATCGTTTTTGCCAGTATTGACATTGATTTCGTGCAAACCTTTTGTTTGAAATTACATGTTGATGTCATTAATATTCACTTCTGGTTACATATGATGTTCATTGTAGCAAAAGATGTAGTCCCTCTTATTTGTTTCAGTTCCTTCTTTGTAGAAGGGAACAACCTCGTGGTTTTACAGAGGGTGGTCCCCACTAAAAACCAACACTTTTCATTGGCTGGAGGCCGTTTTTAATCGTTGATATATTTCTTTTTAATCGTATCACCCCGAGCAAGGCGGTAACGCCACTGATGTGTCGAGGGCTATATAAGATTAAAAAGATTCGATAGAAGAGAGTGAAGAGGAAGACTAACCGGTTAGAAAGGAGCAAGAGAAGGATGGGAATACAGGTTTGATGACAGTTGCAAAGGTGGAGAGAAAGGAAAGGATATACCGGGTGGTTAAGAAAGAACTAGAGTCAAGTAGTTAAAGCGGTAGTATACAGCCGACAGTTTACATTTTTCTGAAGTCTCGATCTGAAGTGGCTAAATGCAATATATCTAGGGTGTCCATGAAGTCCGTGCGCACAGTAAAAACTTTATTGTATTTGTGATAGAAATAATCTGTAAAAATGTTATAAAGTTTAATGTACCTAGTTTGAAGTATAGTTATTAGATAAATCTTTACCACAAAATTTGCAACAATTTTTAGGTAAGTAAAAAAAAAATTATGAACTGCAAAATCGTATTACCCTTTGTATTGGTAATGATGGAGGACATGTTGAAACTTAAATAAAACTTTAAATTAAATAAATTTGCTTCTTTCTAATCCTTTTTATAAATTATTTCTATTTTAAATACAAATAAGGTTATAATTTTTTTAAAGTGCACACAATCTTGGCTTTCGAAACCAAAAGAGAACTCTCATGCCACAAAAGAAGTTTAGCTAATATATATCATAGCTAATATTTATCGTAATTTGAACATAAGCGTCCTGGTATCAAAATAAAAGTAAGAATTTAAATCGGAAAATGTGTTCGTTATATTTCGTTTCAAGATAAATTATTGAATAATGAAGAAATGTCATAAAATACTAATAAAATAAAACGAAAACCGATTAAAATTGTCTTCATTAGAAGCTGAAATACAAAATTAAATATTTGCTTCATCGACTCCATCTTATTTTATGCTACAGCGACTTACTGTTGTCATTCGTTTCATTCAATGGAATGTTCCAAATGTACATAATGGAGAAGAAAAAAAAAAGAAAGAAGAAATCTCCCAAAACTCCACCCGAAAATACACATCTATGTCATCAAATTTAGATTCGTTTTTCTTTTGCCAAAAGAACAGTTTCATGAACAACCCATAAATAAATAGATACACATTGATGCATGTTTCTAAAGTGGGAATTTACACGTTTTGAATTCGATTACACTGAAGTGAACTTAAATTCTCCATTAACAAAATTATCCTTCGATGAGCTTTTTAAATACGAGGAGAGAGGAGGAGATAAAACAAAAAATCCAATATGATGAAATAATTTTATCTGATTGGTTAAATCGACATTGACCTTAAAAAAAATTAGCATCAAATTTTAGTTGAACGATGTATGACTTTGCAAAATTTCAAGTTTGAAGCTTAATTCATACTGAGAATCAGGAAGAGACAGCTAAAGTTCCTGGGATATGCAATGAGGAAGGAGAGCTTGGAGAACCTGATACTAACAGGCCAGATAGAGGGAAAAAGACAGGGGAAAGCAGCGGATAACTTATTTGAAGGACTTGATCAGGGGGATGACGAAACGAGGGTTGCATGGTGCAACAGCAAAAGCGTGCTAAGACTCACCAGGGATAAGGAGATGTGGAAAGCCATGATCGCTTACGTCCTGAAGGGACATGGCACATAGAAAAAATACGGTGCAGTGGATATCGGCCAGGAACGAGAAATCAGAGGGCTAATTCGTTGCATTCACTTACGCGCAAATGTCATTGGGAAAGGTATTAATCCGTCGCTTCTCACTCCAGCTATGGGTTAAATAGCAAGACAGGTTGGGTTCTATAGCCTTGGTTGTCAACAAGTCTACCGCAGAAAGTTATGGTAACATACTGTGGGGAAGATTGGGTCACTATGTCGATCCAGGATGTTTTTTCCACCTGAATCCATCCTGCATATATACAAGTCAACCATCCGTCCGTGCATGGAGTACTGCTGCCATTTATGGTCAGGTGCCCCTGCCGTTCTTCTCAGTGTTCTTGAAAAGCTCCAAAGGAGAGTCTGTAATGTGATAGGTACTGATCTAGCGACTCGACTGCAGCCACTTACCCATCGTCGAAATGTGGCCTCCCTGTTTCTTCTATAAATACTTTCATGGCTTCTGCTCGGATGAGCTTAAGTCACTGATGCCTCTTCAACAGGTGTTTACTCGTGCAACCAGACTGGCAACTGGGTCCCACCCATTCACAGTCAGGTTAGCCAAATGCAGACGACAATTCTACTCCTGCAGCTTCCTCTCTCGCACTTCCCGCCTGTGGAACTCACTCCCGTATTCTTGCTTTCCTGACGGCTACAACATCCAGGAATTTAAATGCAAAGTCAATACTCATCTGCTAACCACTGGACTCTAGGTCTCTCCCCTCCCCTGTATAACCTTCCCTTTCTCTCCACCTATGTATCTGTCATCGCACCTGCTTTCTATTGTTCATTTCTAACTAGTTTGTACTCCTCACTCTTTTCTAATTAATCTTTTTACATTTATGTAACCCCCTGCACATCAGTGGCGTTTCCGCCTTGCTCGGGGTGAAATGATTAAAAAAAAAAAAATCTGCACTGTCTGTTATGTCTCAAATTTTTCCGTAAGTGAATGCAATGAATTCAACTGGAATTCGAATTCGGCTCCTCAATTTCTCGTTGCGATAACCACTGCATCATAACGCATATCCTGGTAAGTAAATACATGTCAATACTTTTTCTGATTTCATAACTCTATAATATTCTTTGAAATTCCGTACAAGATTTACAACTCGTAATGGACATAAATGCGAACACAGCTTTTGTTAATGTTTATAGGGATTTTCTAGGTCAGCCTAATCGTTCCATCAAACTAGCGATGGGAACTGCTTGAACCTTCTTAATCCAAAAGAGAATTTGGTGTTATTTAAGACTATACTTGATAGCATAGAGCAGCGGTTCCTAACCATTTTCCGAAACGGACGAGTGTCATGCTGACCAGACAGAGGTGGTGGTTGGTGTCGGTCATGTCCTTAACAAAACACAGACGATGGTTAATAAAATGCAAAAAAGTTTTAATCTTTCTCTGCGGTTCGGCACCAAATGGTCCACAGCTAGGTGGTTGGGAACAGCTGGCACAGAGGACCCATTGACCCTTTTCCACCATTTACTAAAAATGTCTTCTTGGGCTTATCTACTAAATCAAGGCATCTGGTAGGCATTTTTTTTACCCAGACCGCGTAGTCTTCTAGTTGTGGCATCTCGCAAAGATGTAGGCATAGTTGCACTTGGGTCATTTTTCTCGAAGCTAACCAACATAACTCTATGGTTCAATGCAGAAGTAAAAGAAAATATACTTTTTGTGGGTAATATGCTTAGTTTGATATACAGAATACAAATTTGGAGGAGGGGGGTCTCTGTCTATGTCTGACAGGCACAGAAATAAATCAACAAGAATTCTAAGACAAGGTAGTGAAGGAAAGCGGGAAAAAGGACTAACCAATATGTTTAATAAAACTCAGATTGTTAGCTCGAAATCAGGAATCAAGTTTAGTTTTTTATTAATCTTTCCGTACTTAATCGAAATATACAAGCAAATTCCGCAATCTAATCGATGTTATTTACCGTTTCACTCGAGAAAATGATTCAGAGCAGAGAAAACATTGAACATATACCATCCTGAATGTTTGTCTTGGGTTTATTGGCACGTTTATCTAATCTAAACTTATTTATAAATGAAACTTTCTCTGTGTCTCCGTTACCTATAGATTTTGAAACGGCTGAACCGATTTTCTTGAAAATTTACGCAGTTGTACTATAAGCGTCTGCGAGTGTTCTTAGCTAGGTTTTGTGTCGAGGTACACCCGATAAATATCGAAAATCGAAAAATATCTGGTTATAGAAGGAGTGGTCCGATTTTAATCAAATTTGATACACTCATAGACAAAGACATAAGAAACGATATTCAGATAATCGATAATATATATATATACATATAAAAGGCAAGATGTTTGTGTGTGTATCTGTTTATCTGCCTGTATGTCTGTATTTTTTTTCGGCCCTTTTATTTTAGTTTCGGGTTTGGCTCTAAGTAGGCGTAATTGTAGTTCTTAGTCTCAGCCATGATACCATTTACTCAGAATATTTATTTAGCTTTGAAAATTCAGTTTACGACGAAAAAAACTTATTTGATATCGATACCAGGAAATCAAGATTTGACTTGCATCCATTCATTTTTCTTTCAGTCGACGGTTTCGCTTTAAGTGGAAACAACTATTGCTTTTTAGTTATTCGTGCCAACGTCCAAAGAGTCTGAGCTCCAGGACCATGGATTAGTTTTAAAGCTTTCATTACATCCGAGCAACGCCGGCCTATACTGCTAGTATAATTATAAATTGACATATTAAAGAGTTTATGAAAGTGTTCCGTGGGTTGGGGCACAGGAGCTAACCTAAAATTCTTAACCCCCACCCACATGTCATGCTATGACCTATGAGATAATATTACGAAACAGAACCAAACAGGTAAGTTTCACATAACCCATAAAGCGAAAACAAAATAAAGATTCTAAAATACACGTTGAGTTCAACTTAGGTCGTGTTTGTTATTTTTGAAAAAAAAAAAAACGAAAAGAATTTGTCATCCCCTGCCTCCTGTCATCATGTGTGAAAGGTGACTAAATTTTTGTTTGTATTTATGTCATTGAAAACAACGCTTCCCGTCCCAAGTTAAGTTGCGTCGAGTCTGACCAGTATTTAAATGGAAAACTAAACACCCTTCTACAACTTAATAAGAATCGGCATTAAATTATCCACAATGATTTGTTAAGCCGTTAATAAAAAAAAATTTAAAAAAAGATAAAGCATATCAATCGCAGTTAGCCGCAGATGCGTATTCCCAACATTAGGTAGAATTTAAAAACACGAGACACATATTCTTTAAATTGAAATAAATCAGAAATGAACGTCACAGCTCTTCACAACTTTTTTCTTTAATCATTTTACTCTGAGCAAGGCGGAAACGCCACTGATGTGCAGAGGGCTACATAAATGTAAAAAGATTAATTAGAAAAGAGTGAGGAGTACAAACTAGTAAGAAAGGAACAATAGAAAGCTGTGAAAGCAGGTGCGATGACAGATACATAGGTGGAGAGAAAGGGAGGGTTATATGGGGATGGGGAGAGAGCTAGAGTCCAGTGATTAGTAGATGAGTATTGACTTTGCATTTAAATTTCTGGAGGTTGTAGCCGTCAGGAAAGCAAGAATACGAGAGAAGAAGCTGCAGGAGTAGAATTGTCTGCATTTGGCTAACCTGACTGTGAATGGGTGGGACCCAGATGCCAGTCTGGTTGCACGGGTAAACACCTGTTGAGGAGGCATCAGTGACTTAAGTTCGCCTGAGCAGAAGCCATGAAAGTATTTATAGAACAGACAAAGGGAGGCCACCTTCCGACGATGGGGAAGTGGCTGCAGTCGAGCCGCCAGATCAGTACCTTCTGTTCCTTGTAGTTTTTAAACTTTATCTTTCTACTATCTCTCCTGCGTTTTGTTCTGCCATCCATCTAATCACGTTAACAATTTTATTCGTTGTTTTCCTCTTGCCCCCAAGACCTCCTATCCCAGAAAGAGACAGTGAAGTAAGTATCGGATGTGCGTTGTAGTGCAGTGGATATCGTCTCGGAACGAAAAATCAGAGAGCCGAGTTCGAATTCCAGTTGAATCCGTTACATTCACTTACACGCAAATATATTTAAGAAAGGTATTAATCCGTCTCGTCTTCCTTCAGCTATGGGTTAAATAGCAAGAAAGATTGGTTGGCAACAAGTCTACTGCACAAAGTAATGGCAACCTACTGCGGAAAAAATGCCCAGTCAGTCACATCGCTCTCGAGACATGATCGCCCAAGCGTGTATTAAGTATGGCATTTATCTGACTAACTGATGTAAGTATAAGTTTCATTTTTGGTTCCATTTTTCTCTAAAACTTCGTCGTTCGTTCCATGGTATCACCACCATCTTTCTGTAGAACCATATTTCTGTTGCTTCAAACTTCGTCTTTGAGAAGATCGTCCAGCACTCACTGTCATACAGGAGGACAGATTTTAAAAATATTTCGGGGAAAATATCAGTAGATCCAACGTACAATTTAAAAGATTTTTTCGTTTGTTTGTAAATGAGTACCAGCAAATACTCATGAGGCAACGATAATTGTTGTACGCGAAGATATTTGTCTATATTTCTGAGATGAGGTAGTATTTACACTGTTTACATTATTCGGACTGGGGTAATTCATTCTCGTTCCTTGTGTGAAGCCTCTTTTGGTAGTCATGAGTCATTTCTCTTCAGCTCTCTAAATTACTTGTTCACCATTGCTGTAGCTTGATACTGAATTCACAACTCTTTGGGTAATGTCGCTGGAACTAACCAACGTCTATATCCACTGGGCCATGTGTCCAATACCAGGATATAGCAGTGGTGAACAAGTAACTTACTTTGCCGCTAAACAAAATCAACCAAACAAAATCCAAATATTTAGATTCCGGCATTAAATAATCCATAGAGATTGATATGCGGCTAAACATAATCAACCAAACAAAATCCAATACCAGGATATAGCAGTGGTGAACAAGTAACTTAGAATGTTAGAGAGTGACAACTCATGACTACCAAAAGAAGCATCACGCAAGGGATGAGAATGGTATACCCCAATAATTGCAGTAAAGGTTTCGGTTCGAAATTCCTAGCATCTGAGGAAGGTCGGAGCGTACAACAGCTGAAACGTCGTACAAATGGCAACAAAAAAGATATTTACTAAAGTCGTCTATATCCGATAAATGCTACAGGATAATCTTATTTTGTCAAACGATAATTATTTGTGGGATTATAGGGGCTTAATAAGAGTAACTTATTAAGCGTAGAACAAGGGCAAAATTATGCATAACTAAACTATGTGGCGCATTCCTTCGGGACATAGGAAACTGTGGAGAGCTATGGTCATCTATTCTTTGTAAATCTTAGCAAATTTTTCTTTATTGTTAAAGTCTTCTAGTGTCCGCCATTTATTCACACAAACTTCAGGTAAGTGGTTCGCTGGCTTCTATCTCTCTTGCTCATAATAATTTCCGTTTGGAAGTTTATTGATCTAGCGGGATAAGTTTGAAATATTTATTTGCACACTGGTACAAAATGTGCTACAATGGCTAAAAAAAGAAATAAAAAGAATAGTGAGTGAAAAAGGCTGGTCTTTTCTCGCCTTTAATTAACCTAAGCTATTCTCAATCACGGACCCATCCGTACATATAATGTTCCATCCGCCAAAACGTCACGTTTACTCGTAATAACCTCACCACAGGAAGCCAAATACTTAATTTACTTAATGAAAATTCAAACTTAAAATTTAATTTATACAATTAGAGGTAGAATGAAATGCAGAAATACCAAAACGCAAGTAATTTTTATACAACGAAAAATATATGTACAAGAAACAAATAAAATAAACAAAAATATTAAGAGGATTTGATTCCCCCGTCTCGTTAAGCAACGTCGAGACTAGTCAATACAAGATGAGTAACTGCTTGTTAAAACCAGATGCCGTAAGCTTGGGTGTGCGGTGGTGTAATGGATAATAGCACGGAATTGTTAATCGGAGAGCTGAGTTCCAATTCCACTTGGGTTCGTTATATAAACTTACGCGAAAATACCCTTGGAAAATGTATGAAATCATCTTTTCTCCCAAAGCAATGGATTAATGATTATTACTTATATTACTGAAATCACAATTATAAAAAAATGCGTACAAAATATTTAAATTTCGGCATTAAATAACCCATAGAGGTTGATATGCTGTGAAACAAAATCAACCAACCAAAATCCCAATATTTAAATTTCGGCATTAAATAACCCATAGAGGTTGATATGCTGTGAAACAAAATCAACCAACCAAAATCCCAATATTTAAATTTCGGCATTAAATAACCCATAGAGGTTGATATGCTGTGAAACAAAATCAACCAACCAAAATCCCAATATTTAAATTTCGGCATTAAATAACCCATAGAGGTTGATATGCTGTGAAACAAAATCAACCAACCAAAATCCCAATATTTAAATTTCGGCATTAAATAACCCATAGAGGTTGATATGCTGTGAAACAAAATCAACCAACCAAAATCCCAATATTTAAATTTCGGCATTAAATAACCCATAGAGGTTGATATGCTGTGAAACAAAATCAACCAACCAAAATCCCAATATTTAAATTTCGGCATTAAATAACCCATAGAGGTTGATATGCTGTGAAACAAAATCAACCAACCAAAATCCAACTGTTTAGATTCCGGCATTCGGAACAACTATGAAAATATTTATAGAAAAAGCAGAGAAAAACAACGACACGGCGGTGAGAAAGTGATTGAAACCCAGGTCAAGACCGAGAACATTGCAGATTTCGTTTTGTATTTTTATCTAAAATTTTTAAATCCATAGCTGAAGCTTCAACTCAGATAATACGGCAATAATTCTTACTAGCAGAGAGAATGATTTGCGAAGAAATGTTTGGAGAGCGTGTTTTTTTATTTTGTTATATTCGTTTCATTATTTCAGATATGAAAAAGAAATATACAAATAAAACTGACTGTACAAGTTGATCATTCATCATTCTGATTGATAAAATTTCAACCATTTTTTCCTTTCTTCTGGTATTTATTTTTCGGACAATGACGTCAGTTCTTTCGGGATTAGTGACAATGATTTGCCTCTTTGGTTCGTGTCTGACACGCAGTCATGTCACACACCATTCTGACTTCAGGTGCTAATTGTGGACGTCTTCAGACACAATTATAAAGCTAATATTTACTTCACTCACATCCATTTTGCCTAAATATTTTAGGAGCATTTTGATGCAGATCCGTGGCTTGAATGTTACATATGAATTTGAAAATTGATACATGTCAGTTGGTTAAACACTGGATTACTATTGCAAATAAACGACAAAGAGCCTATAACACGTGTCATTGGTGATTTATTGTTCAACACATAGCTATTGTTTTGTAATGTCTTATATCAGCGTTAAGCAACTAATTTTAGGTCTACATTATCTTTCAATCCGCATTAAAATTTCTTTAGACATTTTGTCTTGGATCCGGTTAAAGGTCCAGTAAGAAAAACACAGAACGACCGAAATAATAACGAATATATATTAAAACACAGCAAAATACAACACTCGGAACTTTGTTAGCAGAACGATAATACGGGTTAGTGAGTAATACTATAATTCGACCATAGAACCGGGACTCGTAATAGTCGTTACGGTAGTAGTGTTCATAGACGACTCTCGGCTATGTTCAGGGTGCTCTCTCAGGCTACTCCCAGGCTAATTAGGCTATCTACCTGGCTATCTCCTCTCACCTCTTTTGAGGGGAGGTATATGTAATGGCTGGAAGAGTTGATTCCGTTGTGGATGATGTTCGCCATGATATATTTCATTCACCGGAACAAATAAAACGGAGTCTGTCTAGCTAAAATATGGAGTCAAATTATACTGATTTTTGAAAACGTATTATTTCCATATTGCGTTCTAGTTACTTCTGCTATACTAAGCAATGCGGAATGGATGTTGTGATAAAAGGGGTTGTCATCTATTTGAAATGTAGAAATTAAAATGAGGCACATAAATTGCTAATATCAAATTTCTATTTAATGGCCTGACTATTTGAAATAATAACATTTCAACCTTTCTAACACGATTCTGCGTCAAATAAATGGTTCCCAATAGCAGAAAAGCGATTTTTTATTTTTCAGACTTGAATATTAAACCGGTTCTCTTTGCTGTTAAATTGGAATGTGGTGCCATGACTAGGGGTTGGAAAAAGAGATAAAAATAGATCCAGGCATCACTACTAGATATGGCGTTATTCATTACACTTTTATCTTGCGATATTAAGCCGAAATCTATAATTTTTAGACACGATTCTTAGATTCACAAGGGAAGAGTGAACTTTTGATTTCATACCTATTTCATTTTAAATAAATAACGTAGCCAAATTTGTTACTATCTGTCAATTGATCAATGTTTCTGAGGTATACTTTTTATTCGTTTTCTACGGTTTATCAGCCTTTGCGGGTTATTTAAAGCCAGAATTTTTTTCTTGAAGGTGGGGAAATAATATTTTTTAATAATCAGTTCACTCCAGCCGAGGCGGAAATGCCACTTGGACATAGGGAATTATAGGGAATAAACGCGAGAAAAAAGACTGAGTATAAGAAGGATTAAGGAAAGGACAAAGGATGAACAGTATTCATGAAAATAAAAAAATGACGATTGACATAGCATTCAAATTTCTTGAGAATTTTAGTTGTTAGGGAAGCAAGTAAATGGAATAGAGTCCCACAGGCGAGAAATGCGATAAAAGAAAATGTTGGAGTACATAAAGCGATTTCATTCAGCTATTTCAACAGTAAAGTAGATGTTTTTAGAAATACAACGTTGAACGTTCCGATGAAAACATAACTTAGAGAGTTGAGTTGAAGGGAGATAACTACATACTATCCAGAATTGACATCGCACATGAAATAGGAATGATATATCCCATTAATCGAATTAAAGAGTTCGGTTCAAATTTTCTATCATCTGAAGAAGGCCAGACGTAAGCATGGCAATAAAGGTGAGGACAACAGTCTGAACAGTGTAAATAATGTAAATACTACATAATCTCAGAAGAATAGACAAATACTGAAATAAATTTTTGTACCGAAATATCAAGCGAACTTATATATATATATATATATATATATATAGTTAAATAAGTTTCTAAAGTTATTTTCGATTGGAACTTTTTTGAATAGTTTCAAAAGGTGCACTGCGATGTTTTTTTTAATAATTTCCACCCAAGCAAGGCAATGAAGCCCCTAGAACACAAGAACTTATAGTGTTAGAGAATATGATGAAAAAAACTTATATAAGGGAGAAAGGACAATAAAAGAACGATAAATAAGACAGAAGATAATAATTGATATTGCATTTAAATTTAAAAAATTAATGAGAAGTAAAAAAATGCACATGCAAGAAATGCGATAGAAGAAACTGTTAGGATAGAACTTACGCTTAGATCTAGTCATTTTAACTGTAAAATGATGAGACCTAGCCGCCAATCTAGTAGTGCGTTTATATTCATAAAGTCTCAGTTCCAAGGAAAAAATTTAATCAGAATAATTACCATGAAAGTATTTATAGAAAAGGCATGTGTTATCAGTCTTTCTATATGACAGTAAATTCTGAAAAATCTTCGCAGAGATGATGAGGACATTTGGACAACAGGGATTTGATTCTACATAAAAGATATTAAAAATTCTGAAGTTTTAAGGGCATTGGAAACAAAAATGAAACTTTGAAAGAGTAGGATATAATTTCTAAGATACATGACGAGAAAAGAACTGGAAGATTGAATACTCATACATATTTCAGGAAAACGAGACAAATAGAAAATACTAGCAGTATAGCCCGGCGTTGCTCGGGTGTAAAGAAAGCTTTAAAACTAATCCATGGTCCTGGAACTCAGACTCTTTGGACGTTGGCACGAAAGACTAAAAAGCAATAGTTGTTTCCAGTTAAAGCGAAACCGTAGACTGAAAGAAACATGAATGGATGTAAGTCAAATTTTGATTTCCTGGTATCGATATCAAATAAGTTCTTTTCGTCGTAAACTGAATTTTGAAGGCTAAATAAGTCCTGAGTAAATGGTATCATGGCTGAGACTAAGAACTACAATTATACCTAATTAGACCCAAACCTTGAAGCAAAAACTAAAATAAAAGAGCCGAAAAAAATACAGACATACAGGCAGATAAACAGACACACAAACATCAGGCCATATATATATATATATATATATATATAGATAGATAGATAGATAGATAGATAGATAGATATTATCGATTTTCTGCACCATTGTAAGAACTGTAATCTTGAAACTTATGAATATCGTTTCTTATGTCTGTCTATGAGTGTATCAAATTTGCTTAAAATCGGACCACTCCTTCTATAATCCGATTTTTTCGATTTTCGATATTTATCGGAGGTACCTCGACACAAAACCTAGCTAAGAACACTCACAGACACTTATAGCACAACTGTGTAAATTTTCAAGAAAATCAGTTCAGCCGTTTCGGAGTCTATAGGTAACGGACACACACACACAGACAGACAGACAAAGTTCCATTTATAAATAAGTTTAGATTCTACCTGTTGTGCTTATGTGAACGAATGATAAAACGGGGAAAGTGATGTTGAAGAACAAACATTGATTCGAGCTTTAAGAGACAGAAATACGTAGAAAGCCTTGTTTACCAAGCATCATGACACACACAAAAAAAAAATCCATCGTTGTGCTTTCCAAAGAAAAACAGTATATAAGTTAGCGAGCTTGGCATATAGATAGCAATACTGGAAGTAGTGGAGATGCATGATCATGAAGAGAGACACAAAAGATTACGGTGATTGATTACTGAACAAACCGTTTAATAGTATCTTGGTGTGATATTCAAGTTAAAGGGCGTGTCGAATGGATATACCCGCCTAGAAACTGAAGCAACTAAAGGTCCGAAATTCATTCCCATAAATTCATGACGTGCAGGAAAAATTTTTAAAACTTTTATAAAATAAAAACCAAGGTTCCCTGCTGAATTGAATTTCCGTTAAATTTCAGACTTTTAAGTGCAAGATGTCTGTCTATTCAATACCGATAACGATATCGCTCGCGAATGATTGACAATTTTGTCCGCAATTTCTTGGTCGAACAGACAAAATGATTGGATTTTTATCGTATCCACTGAATACATTTATAATCTTATCCAACCTTGCGTTTCAATCTGTGTCACGACTTACTATAACAGGAAAATACACACATATACATATATATGTATCCTAATTGCTTATTGTGCTTTGTTATCGCTATGGTGACACCCATATTTCATTTATAAATATCGTTTTGATCCCAACAGAATCTATACCGTTTCAACTTCAAAATGATAATAATTAACTTCAAATTGGACTTATTTTCAGGTAATAAAAATTAATCAGCTCCAAAATAGATCAATCAACTTCAACATCCATGTCATTGAATGCATTAGTAATAATGGATTAATTCATCATAAAATTAAAAGAGGTTCTTTCAAAAAAGAGGATGCGAAAAAATGGACCAGGGAGTGCATTAGAAAGGCAAATTAAATTTATGAAAGGGAAGTTGTCTTAGTTATTGATAACGCTCCTTGCCATACTTCAATTGAAGATGTTGTGGAGAAGGATGAATTTAAGCAAAACCAAATTTTCAGACTTGCCACCTATAGTCCGTTGTTAAATTCCACTGAAAAGGTTTGCTCAGCCTAATGACTGAGTAAAACTTTTCAATGGGATTTAAGCTGATGTAAAAAGAAGTATGGTAGACTCAATTGTTGGGATTTTAAGAGGTAATGGCCAGGTATCTTTAACTACTAAAGAATTCCGCCTCAGGAAGTTAGAAGCGATGATCTTTGAGGCAATTAATAATATTTACCCTGAGACTTGCACTAACTTCGTATCTGGAAGACAGAGATTACTTTCCCTCTGTAATTAACTTAGATGATGTAATCTTTTAAATAAATTTCTTAAAAGCGTTTATATTCTTCTATATCCCTTCTAAATGAAAATAAAAGAATAAATATTAAATTTATGAGACTTATATTAATTCTCATTTTGGAGTTGACTATTTCTCATTTTGGAGTTGACTATTTCTCATTTTGGAGTTGACTATTTCTCATTTTGGAGTTGACTATTTCTCATTTTGGAGTTGACTATTTCTCATTTTGGAGTTGACTATTTCTCATTTTGGAGTTGACTATTTCTCATTTTGGAGTTGACTATTTCTCATTTTGGAGTTGACTATTTCTCATTTTGGAGTTGACTATTTCTCATTTTGGAGTTAATTCTGATCAGTTTGATCAGAATTTTCGAATTTGTTGGTAAGGGCCTCAAACTCAACACGGAGGCCTACACCAAGTGGTCAAGATGGTGGCTTCTGGAAGACCCAATGTCTGTGCTGTGGTTCCCTCCCTCTAAAGAGTCTATGTTGGACTCTTTCGCCTACTATAATACTAGTGGGAGAGGAGCTTTGGAGGAACGGCTGAACACTGGACAACTGACACATGCACGAGTCGTGGAATACTCTTCTGTTGCATTTATAATATTTCTACAACATGTTTTGTTTTTGAAATATTCTATATTTCACAGTAAACACAATACAAATATTAAAAGTAATATTGGGAATTAATAATAAATTAGTTTGCAAAAAATAAGATAATAATAATTTAGTAATACAAGTCTTATTAATTAACCAATAGCCAAGAGGAAGAAATGGTGGATTCATACCTTTCCTAAGTGTATTCGCACCGAAGTGAACATAACGAAACCAAGTGGAATTGGAACTCAGCTCCCGGATTAAAAATACCGAGCCATTATTAATTACATCATTCACACATCCAAGCTTACAGCTTCCGATATTCCTAAGCATTTACTCGTCTAGTTACTGACCACACTCGACGTTGCTTAGCTTCAGTGATCCTACGACAATCGGTGTTTCAATGTGAAGTAGCCGTAAGCGGCAACCTATTAGGAAATAAGACAATTTTACTGGAAACAAAACATTGAAATGTTACCCAACATCATTGAAATGTTACCCAATATCGATTCTCCTATGTGGCAGTGAATACTGGACCATCTCTTCGCAGATAAAGAAATATAAGGCGGTAGTAATGGTATTTTACAGAAAGATGCTAAAAATATCATAAAATGGACACATGAGCAACGATGGCATTTTTACAGCATCAGAAAAAATTTGAAACTTCTAGGGCACATAATGAAGAAATAGGGCTGAGAAAATTTGACACTAACAAGACATATTGAAGATAACAGGGGTAGACGAAAGCGAACATAAATTAATGAACGAAAAGGGATTAGGAGATATAGCATACAAACAAAATTCAACGTTAGTTACAAAGTATTGGAAGTAGTGGAGAACTGTAATCACTCTAATGTTGAAGAGACACAGCCCATAGATGAAGATTATAAAATTGGCGCAAACATTTGCCGTCATTTAAAGATTAATAAGACAACATCTATTTTAGTTACATCGTTTACAATCGGACTGATGCCGTTATTATCACAAGGTTTGAGAGAGACGCCGTTTAAAGGTTAAATAGAAAAAACATTTTAATAAGTGTCTTCAGCTGGGGCATTTTTTTCAATTTTTAACACTGTCGCCGAATCTGTCTGTACTGATTGGTTGATGTTTTTATAAGCCTGCATGAGAAATATCGTTTATTAGCCGAGAGAGACTTTTATTAATTGAAAGAGAAACTTAATTGCCTTATTCGGATAATGACGAAAAGAAATCCCACAACGGTAAAGTTAATTAGCAGACTATAAATTATCAAGAAAGAAAAAGAAGAAAGCCAAATTTCTAGCAAGAGGTTTAAAGCAAAAAAATATTTGAAAAGGCTGAAAAATGTAAGGTTGAAAATTAAAGTATCGTGTTGACCAAAACTTTATTTCTATGTTTGTCAATAAATGGTATGACGACGTCTGTTTTTGTTTTTTATCTAATCTAATCTAAATCTCAACTTCTTTATAAATGGAACTTTGTGTGTGTGTGTGTGTGTGTGCGCGCGCGCGCGTCCGTTACCTATAGACTCCAAAACGGCTGAACCGATTTTCTTGAAAATTTACACACTTGTACTATAAACAGCGTGTGTTCTTAGCTAGGTTTAGCGTCGAGGTACTCCCGATAAATATCAAAAATCGATAATCGAAAAAATCGGGTTATAGAAGGAGTGATCCGATTTTAATCAAATTTGATACATTCATAGACAAAGACATAAGAAACGATATTCAGAAGTTTCTTTCGAGACATGATCGCCCAAGCGTGTTCTCACATGTGGCATTTAACATTTAATTGTGGCTGACAATACAAAGGGATCTTTCTTAGCTGAGCAGCTCGAATTAAAAAAAAAATAATTTCATCCCATGCAAGGCAATAAACAAACTAAGACACTGACTGTGAAAGAAGCAAAAAGAGAAACATTATTAAGGCGCAAAAAAAAACAAAAAAAACAAAAAAAACAAACAAACAAACAAAAAAAAAACCCAGAAGATTAATAAAAAAGACAGCGGATAATAATTGACATTGAATTTCAATTTTTGAAGATCAAATTTGGCTGGAAAGTATGGAACCGGAAGAAAGTTCTACAAGCGAGAAGTGCAGGAAAAAAACTTTAGCATACTACATATGATTCTAAGTAAAATGTAAATAGATGAGACCTAGCCGCCAATGAAGTAGAACGTTTAATTGCATACATTCGGGGTACCATAGCTGAAAGTTCATCAGTACAATTACTATAAGAATATTGATAGAAAACGCACTTTACACTGAAAGTTCAGAAGCCAGGTCAGGATTAATATTATTGCCAATACTTTGGCTTATTTTTCAAGAACATTGAGGTTTACAGCAATATTCACGACAAGGACTTGAAGTGAACTAAAATTCTGGGAAACAAAATTGTGTAGCACGACACAGTGAACCAACGTTTTTAACAGCAGACTTAGAATAAATCGAAGTTAACGTATTTTGTAATTATCGTGTTCGATATCAAGAGATAATATATTCATTGAAAATAAATGAGGTAAATTTTTTATTTGTTCCCCGAAGGCCTTTACCTCTTCAAATCTTTCCAAAAGATCCTTATTTCCGTGCAAATGTATATGCTGAACTCAAATTGATAATTGTTTATTGAAGAAATCTATCTTTTTTCATGTTAACGACCAGAAAAATATCGAACTTCTTTGCGCCGTTTATCTCACCCCGTAACCACGCTTCAAAAATCACTGCAGAATGACTTCACGCGTAGTTTGCCGGTTTTTTCGCCTATTTACTTCCTTTGTGCAATTACTACGCGAAAATTGAGTTCCGAATCAAAACAAATCGCGTAGTAATTTCCAAAAGGAAGTAAATAGGCCGAAATAAGTATCCTACGCCTCAAATCATTCAGCGATGAATCAGATATAAGAACGGTGGTAAAGGGTGAGATATAGTTCGTTTTTTCTGGTCGATAACATGAAAATAGGTAGGTTTCTTCAATAGACAATTATCGATTTGAGTTCAGCAGATACATTTTCACGGAATTAAGGATGTTTTCGAAAGATTTGATGGGTGTAAAGGCCTTAGATTCACTCTCCTGGAGGTTAGCATCATCTATGTTGATGGGAAACAGAAACGAGTGACTCAGATGATTGTCCATATTGTGATATTTCTGGTGGTTTTAACAATAGAGATAGAAGACAAAGATTTCCGAACATATTTCTAAAAGCAACATGAGATTCAAATGAAAGAAAAAATTCAGAATGAAGAGATTTTCGTGTGAATTAAGGTAATTAATGTAAAAAGTAACTTGAAAATAATCAATGTTATTTTTAATGCTAAATCCATTCAGGGTATAATTGGCCATGACACTCCAAATTCCTTTTATCTGGAAAATGTCATGTTTTATCGTCAATGATAAAAGTTTTTCACTGTCTTCTCCAGGCTTTTGAAATCAGAGATGAATGGAATTCTAGGAGATGGCGTTGCATTTAAATTTTTGGAGATTTCAGCTATCAGGCAAGCAAGTATATGAAATAAATTTCCCCAAGTGGGATGTGCGAGAAAAAAAACTGTTCGAGTAGAAGAGGTGGTTACAATTAACTATTTCAACAGTAAAAGGGTGGAAAACCTGGATACCAATCTAGTAGCATGCCTAAATTCACGTGGTTGGGGCACCAGGGATAAAAAAAAGCTCGTCTGAGCAGTGGCCATAAAAATATTTGTAGAAAAAAAAGAGGGAAGCCACGTCAGTGAGAAAGTAACTAAAGTCGAAATGCCAAGTCAGGATCGATTAAATTGCAGATCATTCTTTGGATTTTGTCGAGAACTTCGAAATGAATAGTAGGAGTCAGTCAAGTGCCATACGTGATACACGCTTGGACGATCATGTCTCGAAAAAGACATGACTGACTGGGCAGAAGATTATCCCGCAGTAGGTTGCCATTGCTTTCTGCGGTAGACTGGTTGCCGACCAAGGCTATAGAAGCCAATCTGTCCTGCTATTTAACCCATAACTAGAAGGAAGAGATGTGCGTTGTGGTACAGTGGATATCGGCTCGGAAAGAGAAACCAGGGAGCCGAGTTCGAATTTCAGTTGAATCCATTCTATTCACTTTCGCGCAAATACCCTTGGGAAAGGTATTAATCCGTCTCTTCCTTCCAGTTATGGGTTAAATAGCAGGACAGACTGGGTTCTATAGCCTTGGTCGGCAGCCAGTCTACCGCAGAAAGCAATGGCAACCTACTGCGGGATAATCTTCTGCCCAGTCAGTCATGTCTCTTTCGAGACATGATCGCCCAAGCGTGTATCACCTATGGCATTTAACTGACTGATAGTAGGAGTACCCGACTATATATAGCAACTGTATTCAATTCACGCACAAATAGTAAATTTATAAATTTTTAAGATTCAAACGAGAAAAGGCTTTTTTGTCTGACACATTGACCCAACCTTCCTGGCAGTTAAATGCAGCTATAGATTCGATGTTTATTCTGTACTGCCTACCACACCAATGAGCCCAGTCTATACTGTTAATTAAATCTTAACCTGGTTAGAAGAAATGCATTCATGCGTTTGTCAAGAGAATTTGTGTGAATGTGAACGCAAAAGTTTTGTCCGAAATTTGATATCGGCTCGCAGGTGACATTTTTTTTTGCATCGGTAACCGTTAGAGTACTTTCACATCCCCACAAAATGTTGCATCATAAAAGGAAATAGCCAATTTTTCTAAGCATAACCAAAGCAAAGTGTTGCAAATCAGTTGCATTATGTTATAAGTTCACTCCCAGCTAGGTAATAAAATCGGCAAGGAGTTACTGAGTGTGGAAAAAAATATTGAGTGAGCATTGTTAAAGGGAAGGGACGATTAAAAGAACAGAAATTAATGAGTTAACGATTGACATTGTATTTTAATTTGGGAAGTTAAAGGAAAGCAAGATCCAAAAGGGATTTTTCAGAAGTGAGAAGCGTTAGAGAAGAAACTGTTAGAACAGAACTTACGGTTACATCTAAACCCTCTAATCTATTCACATGAGTATGTTATTCTCATCTCAATTACCATGATTACGGTCTATTTTGCATCAGTTAATACGGTCGAAACCCATGAGCATGTTGGTATGAATAAAAAAATATTTTAATTCCAATTTTGCTTTTACGCCCGTTACTGCATGCCAGTCTCTCATAAATAATGGATTATTCTATTTTGATTACGAGGGAATACGGAAACGACAAATGAAGGAAAAAAAATAAGGAAGATTGAAGTGATGACACGCATGTGTTTAACGTTTGTTTCAGTGAAATGAAAAAGGATATCAATTTAAAACTTTTTTTATTTGTACCCCCTTACTTCTTAGAACAACGACCAGCATTCATACTTAAGATTTTTATTGCAATATTTTGTTTTTAAATCTTTTAGGCTCAAATATTTAACGATGCGATAATGGAATTTCTACGGATATTTTCTTGTTGAAGAACTCGCCACTAACTAATTCAATCGTGAACCGAATAATTAAAATTTATCAGAAAATGAAATTCGGAAAAGCGTAAAACTTTCACGGATATAATAATAAATCCCTCATAAAAAATTCCGCTAGATTATCTATGAATGATATACGGAGTTTTCAGTGCATAAGACGCAGTCTGAATTGCAAAAATCTCACAGATTTCAAGAGACTTAACAAGATGTTCTCGATTGATTCCCTTTTATCAGACATGAAATATAGCGTTAATTATTTCCAGGACATTGTACATTAAATACTTGAAAATAGATCAAATATTAAGGAAAAAGCAAATTTATTTAAACTTTTTAATTATAAACGAATTTCATTTTAGTAGATCTATATGCTTTGGGATAAATCTTAATACGTTTGTAAATTTTCTCGTTCACTTTTCGTATTCTAGTTCCTCAATCATGAGACTGATTAGAATTCTAGCTGCATAACTTATTGACCATTTAAAAATAAATGATACTTGCTTTAACGGAGATAAATTGAAAAATAAAGTAAAGTTTCTTATGGAGATGGATTTCTTTAGGAAAGAACAAATGGCGATATTACACAAGTGAATAACATCGAAGTAATATTTTCTACCTGCAATACGCACAATTTCCTTTCCATTAATTACTTCATGGCTGAACGTATGCTCAGCCATAAAGTAATTTATGGCGAGGAAATTGAGACAAAAACATGTGTCAAAGAAAAAGTTCTTGGCAGAAAAAAAACTAAAAGAGATGGATGAGAAGATTGATTTTAAACATTTTTAAAGATAATCCCTAGTCTATAGTAACTGACTGTAGATCCATTAATGCATCGATTATACTATGGATTCATTTTCTGATGCCCGAAACTAGCGAGACATCAACTGTCTGATGCTTCGAACAGACGAGTGATCGTTTTCTGATGCTTCGAAGAGTATCGTGACCAAATTGTACACTTTGGTTAGTCTAACGCATTAAACACACATAAAAACATCTGGAAAACTTCTCGAGCCGACTTGGAAACATACATGGGACTTATCTGTAAGTATCTTGCGTACCAGTCAGACAGACCCATAGACATATAGCGTACCAGTCAGACAGACCCATAGACATATAGCGTACCAGTCAGACAGACCCATAGACATATAGCGTACCAGTCAGACAGACCCATAGACCCATATAGCGTACCAGTCAGACAGACCCATAGACATATAGCGTACCAGTCAGACAGACCCATAGACATATAGCGTACCAGTCAGACAGACCCATAGACATATAGCGTACCAGTCAGACAGACCCATAGACATATAGCGTACCAGTCAGACAGACCCATAGACATATAGCGTACCAGTCAGACAGACCCATAGACATATAGCGTACCAGTCAGACAGACCCATAGACATATAGCGTACCAGTCAGACAGACCCATAGACATATAGCGTACCAGTCAGACAGACCCATAGACATATAGCGTACCAGTCAGACAGACCCATAGACATATAGCGTACCAGTCAGACAGACCCATAGTCATATAGCGTACCAGTCAGACAGACCCATAGACATATAGCGTACCAGTCAGACAGACCCATAGACATATAGCGTACCAGTCAGACAGACCCATAGACATATAGCGTACCAGTCAGACAGACCCATAGACAGATAGCGTACCAGTCAGACAGACCCATAGACAGATAGCGTACCAGTCAGACAGACCCATAGACAGATAGCGTACCAGTCAGACAGACCCATAGACAGATAGCGTACCAGTCAGACAGACCCATAGACAGATAGCGTACCAGTCAGACAGACCCATAGACAGATAGCGTACCACCGTCAGACAGACCCATAGACAGATAGCGTACCAGTCAGACAGACCCATAGACATATAGCGTACCAGTCAGACAGACCCATAGACATATAGCGTACCAGTCAGACAGACCCATAGACATATAGCGTACCAGTCAGACAGACCCATAGACATATAGCGTACCAGTCAGACAGACCCATAGACATATAGCGTACCAGTCAGACAGATTCGGGTGAGATACAGAGTAGCCCTCAAACAGATTCGGGTGAGATACAGAGTAGCCCTCAAACAGATTCGGGTGAGATACAGAGTAGCCCTTAAACAGTTTCGGGTGAGATACAGAGTAGCCCTCAGACAGATATGGAAACATTCATAAGATCCCTGACTTGGAAACATCCGGGAAACCTTTTAGGAAAACACTGGAAACATCTCACGTACTACTTGAACAAACTTGGCAACATATGGAGTATCCCTTGTACAGACTTGGAAGCATCAGAGGGACTTGCCCAGACTAAAGACCATGTATTTCGTCTCACAGTGACTTGGAAACACTTCCTATTCCTTGTACAGAATAAGAATTCTTTTGCAGCTCCAGTTATGGACCACGTTTTAAACTAGTAACGTCCTATAGCACTTGAATACATAATAGTTATTTCCTTAATTAATGTACCGTTACTTGCTATGACTTTTTTGTTGTTCGTTCAAGTACATATGTATTTAAGAAAGAATCTACAGCCGATTGAGAGTTTCTGGCTCTCTTATCAGCAATAACTGAAGCTGCAAATCCAATTAAATTTTCTTCGTTTATGCACAGTTTTATATTTCAGACAATTGACAGATTCGTTTATCTCGCACATCTAATGCGTTCTTTTCTATCTGTATGTAGTTTTTTCGATTGAACATTATTGCAACCATGTTTTTTTTTAATTTCAGTCCAGCGGCACCAGCTATATAAAACCTCATAAGATTTAAAATCTCGAGACTGGAAACAGAAACAAATAAAAAAACATTACGATCTTTCTCAAGGTGATCGGTAGCTAACCTTCATCAAAATTCCTGTAATGTTGAAATATGAGTATCGCAGATTCTACAAGAATGACATTAACCACAAAATAAACAGAATTTTTTAACGAAATTTTATCTGATTTTAAATTTGACATAGCAGAAAAGCCAGATTTATCTGATTTAAATATACTTCTTTCTGGCATCCTTCGTTTGTTTAGATTTTTTTGTCACCAGTTATTCAGGGACATGCCATACCGATATTCAATGCGAGTCATATGCAACCCTATCTTGAAATTTATTGCGTAGTTGCAAGAGATGTGCACAAGATTTCAACATATCATTAACGTATATTCTGAATCACTGATTTTGGCATCTCACGCATTTAAGGCTATTTATAAAGCTGTAAAATGTCTGTTATACATACAGAATGTCATTAATATTCTAAAACGTGCTTTTATCATGGTTACATAATTGACTTCATCTTGACCCCTGTTTTCCTGTGTGAATCTCTAATGCATCAGTATTAACGCAAATTCGATGAGATCATTCTTGCTTTACTGTATATTTACAGAAACTCATGCTGTGTGAATATTCTATTGTTAGGTGAAAGTGTAGACGGCGAGGAAAAGTGTATAATCGGCGAGGAAAATTAAACAAAATTACGCAGGGAAGGGACCAAAACTTTTGCTTGAAATGCAAGTATAGAAACCCAAAATTCCAATTAAAAGGTCTGGGATACTAAAATCAAGCAAATACAGAAATTTAAATACCTGGGAAGTATTCTAACAGAAAACGTAAAGTGCAACACGCAGATCCAAACGCGTATTAGCATGGCCAAAGATTCTTTTCAAAAGCTAAACTGAGTGTTAAGAGACAGGAAAATTTCATTGGAAAGGAAGAAAAAAGTATGGGATTGTTATGTGATGTCTCAGCAATTATAAACAAAAATTTGAAGCAACTGAAATGTGGTTCTACAGATTTTTTTTTTAATCAAATCACCCCGAGCAAAGCGGGAAAGAATTAGAGGAGAATGAGAAGGACGAACCAGTTAGAGAGGAGCAAGAGAAGGATGGAAATACAGGTGTGATGACAGTTTCGAAGGTGGAGGGATAGGAAAGGATCTACAGGACAGTGTGGAAAGAAGTAGGGCCAGTAGTTAAGAGATGAGAATTGACCTTGCATTTGAATTCCTGGAGGTTGTAGTCTTCAGGAAACCAAGAATAAGGAAGCGAGTTCCACAGGCGGGAAGCGCTGGAAAAGAAGCTGCAGGAGTAGAATTTTTGTCTGCATTTGGTTGATCTAACTGTAAATGGGTGGGACCCAGTTGCCAGTCTGGTTGCACGAGTAAACACCTGTTGCGGAGGCACAAGTGACTCAAGCTTGTTAGAATAGAAGCCATGAAAGTATTTATATAACAAAGGGAAGCCACATCTCGTCGGTGGGAAAGTGGCTGTAGTCGAACCGCCAAGTCGGTACCTATCACATTATTGATTTTCCTTTGGAGCCTGTCAAGAACACGGAGATGAACAGCGGGGGCACCTGACCATATATGGTAGCAGTACTCCATGCACGGACGAATGATTGATTTGTATATATGCAGGATGGTTTCAGGTGGGAAAAACTTCCTGGCCCGACACAGTGACCCAACCTTCCTAGCAGTAGATTTTGCTATTGACTCAATGTTGTGGTTCCACTTTAGATCAGAGGAGAGGGTAAGGCCGAGGAGGCGCAGAGTATTGCTTTCGGGGAGACTCGCTTGGTCCATGCTTATGGGAGGCAGGAGAAGTTGTCTGTGATGATTGACAGACAGCAGCTTGGTCTTAGCAAACCAGCCAGCAACACACTCTCGTAGCAAACCGGCCAGCAACACGTTCAAGTAGAAAACCGACCAGCAACATATTTTGTCTGTAATTACAGCCATAAAATTGCATACCAAATATTTAGCTTCGGGCATTAAATAATCCATAAAAGTTGATATGCCACCAAACAGCCAACATGAAAAAACATTTCATTAATCCATATAACCAACAATTTTTAAAGAAATCAACTCCAACATAAAACACACATTTAAAAACTGTAATTACGTCTACAGAAACATGCATATACACAAAAGCTGAGTAACATGTATTTAGTTTTGAAACAGAATATCATTTTTATTACTTCAAAGCCCCCACCCCCCCAAAAAAATTAAATTTAGGCATTAAATGAATCATCAAGTATCTGATATGCCATAAAACAAATAAAACAAAAATACCTTACTTAGTTTTTGAAAGCAATCTTTTGCAATCGAAATGAATTTGTGTGTTGAACATTTCGTTCTCGTTTAAAACACTTTCCAGATAATTAAATTGTTGTACTTGTTTTATTGTTGTATCTCCAATTTGTAATTTGCATGTTTGGTCATTCCTTTTGCTAACAAGCAACTATTATCTTTACATAATAAAACCGGAACCATTCTTTCAGCGTGATGTGGTTGTAAGCCATTTAACCATGAAACACTAATCATACCGCTTAGTTTTTGTATATTTTGAGCCTAATTAGGTGGCATCGGTAAAAAAAAAAAAATCAAATGAAATTACGGGTTGTCACTTTCCTGTCCCGCTCCTCTCGCTATACTAGTCTGACAGGTCTAAATACTATTAATCACAAGCCCCAGATGTCTTTACCCCTAGGCAGTATCTCTTCTTCGGAGGGAGCTGGCATATTTGTCAGGCGACTGGGGCATCCCCAAAAGTCACGGTATTGCAATTAAACCTATTGTAAACCTCAACCTTGTGTCACAGTCGGTTGCGATGTAGACGATTTGCAAAATACTCTCTCGCCAGCCTCTTTCTTTACAAAACCCAGATCAGATTAAAAAAATGCGGCATTTCTACCACATGCGAACTAGATCCACCCGATTTACACTTTGCAGACTCGACAGAGTTTAAAAGCATTTTCGCCAACTTGTGGATGAGAAAACGTTTCATTCTACAACCCTTTTGGAAACGGTATTAGTCTCTCGCTACATTAACGGTAAACGTTCGTTCGAACCATATTCCTTGTTTCTACCAGTTCGGATCTTAACACATAGGATGCCCCTTACTCCGTACACTGATTTGACTCATCCTTTTCCGAAATTCGCAGGCAAGGAACCGTACCGAATATTAGAAGCGACATAACCTGAGGACTTGCAACAGCTAAAACGGATGATACATTAAACATGGAAAGAAAATAATAACAATCAAGATTTTATGTTTCACACGGTTTCGAACAAAAAGGTATGAAAGAAAGTCCCCATCAATACCAGAAAGAACGATGAGTTATTGGACTTCAGAAAAGTATTTCTTGAAAAAATTGTTTTTAAATAAAGATTTTATAATTTTCACTCGAAAGTAACACACGCTGCTCGGTAAATTATTGCTAAACGTTTCCTATTGGTTACATTTTAATTGAAATATTGCTAAGTAGGAAGAAAGTGACAATACCGCCACGTGTGGTCAAACACAGATCTCCAGGTAACTGACACAACCACTGAATGAATTGTGCTACTTGGGTCAGTCAGTCAGTTAAGTGTTGTACGTAATACACGCTTAGGCGATCATGTCTCGAAAGAGACATGATTGACTGAGCAGAAGATTTTCCCGCAGTAGGTTGCCATTACTTTTTGCAGTAGACTGGTTGCCAATCAAGGTTATAGAACTCAATCTGTCTTGTTATTTAACCCATAGCTGGAGGGAAGAGACGTATTAATACTTTTTCCAAGTGTATCTGCACCTAAGTGAATAAAATGAATTCGACTGGAATTCGAACTCGGCTCTCCGATTTCTCGTTCCAGCCCGATATTCACTGCACCACAACGTGCACATATCCATAAATATTTAGTATATAAATCACTCAGACAAATGTTTGAGTTTGTTCAGTGTTGAGCTTCAACTCAAAATAACCTCGTCAAACTCACAGCGTTTGGGCAGAGAGGACCCCCAGACGGGGCTCAGCCGAAGGGCAGATTCTCGTCTGGGGAAAATTAGACTAGGTACCAGACTCTACCATGTGCAGAATCTATGGGAAATTTATGCCCCAGGTTTAGGGCTCGGGTTCTCTACTATAAAAATGCTTTATGCTACATTTCGCCTTGATTGGAGTGGGGCAGATATATTTCGTCCAGTGTTGTGCATCATCTCGAATATTTACCTCGTCGGACTGTCTCCGGGCGGAGAAAAACCTAGACGAGTTTCAGTCGAAAAACGAAATCCAGTCTAGAGAAAATTACACTAGGCACCCGACCCTGCCCGAAAGAAAACAATGTATAACCTAATTAGTGAGCGTGACTAAATGGATGGAAAAACACAGGAGAAAGATGAAAAATACAAATTTATTTAGAGAGACGAAGGACGGAAATTGTGGAGAGCCATGATGGACAATGTCCTTAAGATATACAGGAGACATTTTACTCTTATAATCTTGCATATGGAAAAACAAACAAGTAATGAGATCACGTATTATGTAATCTGATCCTGTTATTTTCTAATGAATTGTGTTCAAAGAGATGAACATGTTTTCAACGACGTAGTGTCCATTTCTTTAGCGATCTGATCCTCTATCTCATATATCATTCATTCATTCATATATTTATTCATTCATAGGATCTCTTCATATTTCAAGCCATTCAGAATGACTTAGGAGACATCTTAACCTAGATATCACACCCACACAGAAGTTCTCTTGAATCATGAAGTGAGAAATAAAACAGTCGAGGTTATGTCCATATGTTGGGTGCCAGTTTTCCGGGAGTTGATGGAAATGAAACCATTAAAGAAAGGGGGAAAAAAAAAAAAAAAAAAAAAAAAAAAAGAAAGAAGGAAAAAAAAGGAGGAAAAAAAAAGAAAGGAGAACACAAAAAAAAGGAGAGAAAAAAGGAGAAAAAAGAAAGGAGCAAAAAAAGAAAGGAGAAAAAGGAGAAAAAAAGAAGAAAAAAGAAAAAAGGAGAAGAAAAGAGAGAAAAAAGGAGAGAGAAAAAAAAAGAAAAACGAAAGGAGAGAGAAAAAAAAAGAAAAACGAAAGGAGAGAGAAAAAAAAAGAAAAACGAAAGGAGAGAGAAAAAAAAAGAAAAACGAAAGGAGAGAGAAAAAAAAGAAAAACGAAAGGAGAGAGAAAAAAAAAGAAAAACGAAAGGAGAGAGAAAAAAAAGAAAAACGAAAGGAGAGAGAAAAAAAAAGAAAAACGAAAGGAGAGAGAAAAAAAGAAAAACGAAAGGAGAGAGAAAAAAAAAGAAAAACGAAAGGAGAGAGAAAAAAAGAAAAAACGAAAGGAGAGAGAAAAAAAAGAAAAAACGAAAGGAGAGAGAAAAAAAAAGAAAAAACGAAAGGAGAGAGAAAAAAAAAGAAAAACGAAAGGAGAGAGAAAAAAAAAGAAAAAACGAAAGGAGAGAGAAAAAAAAGAAAAAAGAAAGAAAGGAGAGAGAAAAAAAAGAAAAAACGAAAGGAGAGAGAAAAAAAAAAGAAAAAACGAAAGGAGAGAGAGAAAAAAAAGAAAAACGAAAGGAGAGAGAAAAAAAAAGAAAAAACGAAAGGAGAGAGAAAAAAAAAGAAAAACGAAAGGAGAGAGAAAAAAAAGAAAAAACGAAAGGAGAGAGAAAAAAAAGAAAAACGAAAGGAGAGAGAAAAAAAAGAAAAAGAAACGAAAGGAGAGAGAAAAAAAAGAAAAACGAAAGGAGAGAGAAAAAAAAGAAAAACGAAAGGAGAGAGAAAAAAAAGAAAAACGAAAGGAGAGAAAAAAAAAGAAAAACGAAAGGAGAGAGAAAAAAAAAGAAAAAACGAAAGGAGAGAGAAAAAAAAAGAAAAAACGAAAGGAGAGAGAAAAAAAAAAGAAAAACGAAAGGAGAGAGAAAAAAAAGAAAAACGAAAGGAGAGAGAAAAAAAAGAAAAACGAAAGGAGAGAGAAAAAAAGAAAAACGAAAGGAGAGAGAAAAAAAAGAAAAACGAAAGGAGAGAGAAAAAAAAAGAAAAACGAAAGGAGAGAGAAAAAAAAAAGAAAAACGAAAGGAGAGAGAAAAAAAAAGAAAAACGAAAGGAGAGAGAAAAAAAAAGAAAAACGAAAGGAGAGAGAAAAAAAAGAAAAACGAAAGGAGAGAGAAAAAAAAAGAAAAACGAAAGGAGAGAGAAAAAAAAAGAAAAACGAAAGGAGAGAGAAAAAAAAAGAAAAACGAAAGGAGAGAGAAAAAAAAAAGAAAAAAAACGAAAGGAGAGAGAAAAAAAAAGAAAAACGAAAGGAGAGAGAAAAAAAAAAGAAAAACGAAAGGAGAGAGAAAAAAAAAGAAAAACGAAAGGAAAGAAAAAGAAAAAGAAAAACGAAAGGAAAGAAAAAGAAAAAGAAAAACGAAAGGAGAAAAAAAGAAAAAGAAAAACGAAAGGAGAAAAAAGAAAAAGAAAAACGAAAGGAGAAAAAAGAAAAAGAAAAACGAAAGGAGAAAAACAAAAGAAAAACGAAAGGAGAAAAACAAAAGAAAAACGAAAGGAGAAAAAAAGAAAAACGAAAGGAGAAAAAAAAGAAAAGAAAAACGAAAGGAGAAAAAAAGAAAAAGAAAAAAGGACGAAGAAAGGCAAAAGGAATGATGGTTCCCATATTCCATGACGACACAACCCCACAAATGACTGTCGGTGATTGCACTAAAGAGAGGAAAAGATACAGGGAACAGAAGATGCACATGAAATTAAAGACATCCTCGTGAAGACACGTGTGTTTGGAGGAGGAATGGAAAAGAAGAAATTGAAAAACTGGATTCCGAGATCAGTGAGAGCGTCATTCAATAAATGGCCAAGAAATAATAAAAAATAACAGGTGCCCCCTACCCCGATAAATGGAAGCACTAAAAGAACGAAAGTAATACATAGCCACGGATATATACATTTATGCATAAACATAATGAAAACTTACAGACTTGCGCAGCTATTTCCACAGTAGTCAGTATACTACTGGCATCATCTTAGCTTCTTAATCTATGAAAAGGTTCTGCACCGTGACAACTGACATCAGATTGTGTGTTTATGTGTTTTTATATGCTATTGATTCTCAAGTACAAAGCCCAAGAGCAACACAATGTAGTTTGTCATTCACTGAAGTCTTTTTTCAGAGCTTCAATAAATTAAGTAAGAAATACACATCTGAAGAATAAATAACGGTTAATTCTAGACTTGATAAGGTGGAAGGAAAAAGACATAACGAAATAAGCAGTGCAGATTATGAAGATATGTAGGATAGATAACTGTTGAACCTAGATTTGAATAGGTTAAGATTGCAACGATCGAGGAAACATTCATTTTGGAGTCTGTTCTACAAAGTAACAGGGAAGAAACAAAGAAGAACTTTACTATTGTGTGCCTGTGCGTTATGAGCTCATCCAGGGAATTGTTAGACAGGACCAATTGTCCAAAATTTTGTGTGGTAGATGTCGGGGAATTACTCCGACCGAACATATATATTCATATGGTGATTTTCCTAAGCGTATTTTAGTTGCTCAAAAGGATCGAACTCTCTTTTCATTCGCAATTGATTTCGCGAGACAAGCTTGATAACAGTTTATAGTGGGTAGGCGTTCTTTAGGAGAGTTGAATGTTGTTGAAGATTAACGGAATTTGGCCTCGTTGGAGATAGCCCACTATAAGTCATAAAAAGATTGTAAATCAAGAAAAGCAAATTCAGTTGAAAAATAACATTTTCTATATCCACATATCAATTAAAGTTTTTACAATTCAATTAATCCTTTAAATATGGGTACAACGGACGTTAAAATGTTCATGGCAATAAATGCTGAAAAGCGAATTAATGCTTGGATATGTAGGAGCGTTGTAAGAAAGAAATGTCTTCGATGTATCCGCTCCTTAGGTCAGTAAGTAGTTTTAAGACAGCGAAGAAGGAAAGGAGAGGTAAGGGAGGCGAGCATAGTAAGCCGCTTGACCTAGTCAAGGGAGATACTAATTACTATCGTCTCTCTCGAGTCAGTTTGTCTGTCTGGCGATGCTTTCTGTATCGGCTTTTTATAACTTCTTTTTGGATCGCAGCAGATCATTTGGGAAGTCACGCTTGTATTTGATTCTGGGCTTCCCATTGGCCGATAAATAAAATTCACGTAGGCTCGCGAACTGGAAATTTAATATTTAATTAATTTTTAGTTTTCAACCGTAACATCTGCGTCGATCCGGCTGCGCACCGACTAGTTTTGGTCATTTTCTTTTTGGTCGTAAGAGTGCAAACATCCGGTCCATCGCTTTTACTCGGTCGGTATCACCACAAGTTACACCAGGTCGAGCCGTCCAAAAGGATTTTTTAAACGTAGCTTAGATGTGGCACTGGGCCGAAAGTATGGGGATCGAAGTTCTTTTTCAGTTGTCAGTGATCTCGCAAGACAAGCTTGTTAACCATTACACCACGTAAAAGTGCTCGTCAAGTGCCCAAATGATTTCCTAAGCGTAGCTCAGATGTTATAAAAGGCCGAAAATGTGGAGCACCTGGTAGGATCGAACTCACTTGTAATTGGTTTAGAGATGTAAGCTTGCTAACCATTACACCACGTAAAATTGCTCGTCAAGTGCCCAAATGATTTCCTAAGCGTATCTCAGATGCTATAAAAGGCCGAAAATGTGGAGCACCTGGTAAGAATCGAACTCACTTGTAATTGGTTTAGAGATGTAAGCTTGCTAACCATTACACCACGTTGGAAAAAAACATAACGTTGTTGATAGGGTCTTCCTGCGTAGGTTCAAATCCTAATAAATTTCTCGTTCATCGCCTTAACTACCCAGATACAACTAGACCCTATTATACAGTGTGACTGAAAAGTAATCCCACTATTGTAAGTATGATGACTCTCACATCTAACTATAATTTGTACAAGATGGGAGAATCTATCATATATAAATAAGGAGTTACTTTTCAGTCACCCTGTATATTTATATGACGTATTTATGACAGTCAGTTAAGTGCCATTCGGGATACACTCTTGAGCGATCATGTTTCGAAAGAGACATGACTGGCCGGGCAGAACATTTTCCCGTAGTAGATTACCATTGCTTTCTGCGGTAGACTGGCCGCCAACCAAGACTATAGAACCCAATCTGTCATGCTATTTAACCTACAGCTAGAGGGAGAAGAGAGCTTGCCCAAAGGTATTTGCGCAAAAGTGAATGCAACAATTTCAACTGGATTTCGAAACCGGCTCCCCGATTTCTAGTTCCGATATCTATTTTACAACTTATTTATGTCAACAGAAGTATTACAGGTAGTGTTAATCCAATAAGTACGTGAGAATATTCTGTTATTCTAACGATTAAGCAAAAAAAAAAAAAAAAATATACCCAAAACGGATATTCAAATATATAAAAAAAATCACCTTTTTTGTTCAAAGGACAAATTTCAGAGAGCTCACAGGTTTTACATTTTGATTCATTCGTCAAACAATTCTCATAATTTTTATTGATACCCTTCTTGTTGCATGATTATCTCAGTTGTATTTCTGCGGTGACCCTACAATAGTATGTCACCCACCAGGTTGCGGTGACACTTTTGAACTCAAGGTAAGCAGCTTCAAACGTGCTATGGCAACAATACAAAATCACTATGATGTGGCTCTTGTTAATTTATACACAGTGTAATTAAAAAGAGATCTGCTTAAAATCTTTGTAATTATTATTTCACGTTAAGATTATGTCATTTAATTTATAATCTGAATAAGTTATTAGATCGGATAACGAAATTCTTATAGATTTGCTAAAATTCGTTCAGTGGTCTTTGTTCGTCATTTGATAGGAACCCACATGCTCGATCTGTAAGAGATCGTAATTAAAACTCAAAAAGGGTCAGTAAATGTACTTAATTGCAGCAGTCAAATACTTTGGAGAAGATTAATTGCAGAGAAAAATACAAATGTATTTTAAGAGATTGCTTGAGTAATGTGAACCTGTATATTTCAGTTTGCCTATCTCTTACCGTCTTTCTCAAAAATACCGTGGCTTCGATAAATTCATCGGCTCGATGTAATTAATAAACACACGTACAATGCTGATAAATATATTGGCAAACAATGAATTCAAAGAAGACCTTAGAATAAAAAGAAACAATTTAAATAAGTTACCTTCGTCAATCATTGTGCTAAACCGGACTTCAATCAGCAATTATATTCATCCGAATTAAAATTGACGGCAGACAAAGTAGTAAGAAAAGTTTAAAGTGGTCCGATTGTTTAACTTATTGATGAGATTGTTTTGTCTGCGGCTATTTTTAACTGGAATCTGTTATGCTTTCTGACAGAAAGTTGCCATATTGTTGCCACGTTTTATTGACATCGAAATATTAAGATTAAAAGAACTGGGGTTCTTACACAATGTAGTTGTAAAGATCTGTTTAAAAAGGCTTTGTAACTCATTTCACGGCGAGTTAATGCCGTTTAATTCACAATTTGAATAAGCTAATCGATAAGATAATGAAATTGTTAAAAATCTGTTCATTTGTCTCTGTTTGTCGTTTGATAGAAACACATACCATCGATTTGTAAGAGTTCGATTACGTCATAACTAATTATTATTGGGTTTGTAAAGTGGAAAATAGTTAATTTCTAACCTGGCCGCTTTGACGCATTTGAACTCTCTCATGATAGACGAGTGTTAGGGAGCTCTGTTCTAGATATAGGAGCAATACTCCCTTTTAAGACTTGCTCTTCTAAAAAAAAGATAAGACACGGGGCTTAGCTAATTACTGCGGACGCATAATTAACTCACCATTTTTTTCAGCATCTTGGACAACAGATCAGCTATACGAGTCCCACTTGAGATTTCTGGAGAGCTTGAGTTCCAGTAAATGTTCAGGAAAAGAAGCATCCTTGAGAAAAAAATCTCATCTGGCATGATCGGTTAAAAGTTCAGGGTTCTAGTTGTGAAGGTCTGAACTGGTGGGATTAAGAAAAGTAGCTCGTTTGAACATTTGTCAGGATAATAGCGATAATTCTTCCGCTTCAGTTGCTACTTTTTTCAAGAAATGAGATTATATAAATTTCCTTGCCTGGAACAGAGATTGAACTTAGTAAAAAGAAAACACTAAGCAAACAAGTTTAAACTCTTGCCCATACGATGTTGCTATTTTAAATTCCATAATTTAAACTTCCCTTAAATTCTGTTTATTTATACTTCATCGTCTTGTTCTTTTTTTTCTTAATCATTTCACCCAAGCAAAGCAGAAATGCCACTCGTGCGCAGGGGGTTACAGGGGGTTACAGTGAAAGAATAAAAAAAGTGCAGGGGATGACAAAGATAAGATAAAATTTGGACGGGAACCAATTGGATAAAAGATGGTAATTGACGTTGCATTTAAACTTTTTGAGATTGTAGATATCAGAGAAGCGCATGCAAACGAAAGTGAATTCTACAAACGGGAAGTGCAAGAACAGAATCTGTGAGAGTAGAAGAGGTGCTTATATTTAGATAGTCTGACGGTAAAAGTGTAGGACCTTAATACCTATCTCGTAGCGCAAATAAATGCATCTGGTCGAAGGACAATGGGGAAAAAAGCTAATCAGAGTAGTTGCCATGGAAATACTTGTCGAAAAAACAGAATAAAGCCACATACATTGGCGAGAAAGTGACTGAAGGCGGGCTTCCAACTCAGGCTCGATTATATTGCAGGTCCTCTTTTGGATTGTGTCGAGAACCCCAAGTTGAATATCAGGGACACCCGACCAGATATGGCAACAGTATTCAACGCACGGACGAATAGTAGATTTATAAAAGTGCGACATTGATTCTGGGCCGATACAGTGATCCAATTTTAGCAGCAGATGCAGTTACGGCTTTAATGTAGTAATTCCGTTTGAGGTCATTTATTGAGATTGAGGCCAAGGAGGCACAGTGTGTTGCTCTCTAGGAGACTTGTGTTATCACTTCTGATGGTAGGCAGGAACCTTTCTCTCGGGTGGTTAAAAGAAAGTAGCCTCGTTTTGAAGGCATTAAAATTTATGAGCCGTTTCTTAACCCATTCAATCACAGATTGTAGTTCCTTTTAACATGCGGCAGCCAGGTTTATTTTGTCAACGTCGGGTGATTTCTGATTAAGGCGGGGGTAAATGGTGGTGTCATCTGCGTAGATGCCTACTTGGGAACAGATTACATCAGAAAAAACATTGTTTGGGGTGAAATGATTAAAAAAATATTTCTTTTTTTTTCTTCTCATTTCTCAGATTAATGACATTAATTCTTTGTGAGATGCTAGACAATCTTTTCGCAGATGAATAAGAGACTAAAGTCAATAAACCTAAAGAACGCATCAGAAAGCATACAGAAGGATGCTGAGAATACCATGGACTGATGAATATAAGCAAAGAGGAAATTTTATAGAAAATGGAAACAAAAAGAATTATATTTAAGATCAGAAACAGAAATTTTAGAGCACATGAAAGAGGATTTTGCAAATTTGATACAGAGTTTATATTGAGGGCAAGAAGAACAGTAGAAAACAGCGCATAACCTGCTTAACGAGCGGCTATAAAGGGCTGGCATAAACGAGATTAGAAATGATTGTGAAAAGTCAATATATTAACATTATCAAAGCACAGGGAAATTGTGGAGAGTCATGTCTCAAACGGTCTAGAATATAGAAATATTTATGTTTTGTCATCGACTTTGAGGAGTGTTATATCCCGGAAGGGGATAAACAGAGAAAGAATAGTGCAAGAAATAATTCTTAACACTGAGGATATATGAATAGAGATTTATTATACCTCAGTACAATAAACCAAATACACGTGCACCAACGAACCGTTAAAAAGAATACAAATCAAGAAGACAATGTCTGTATAGGACGTATGCGTCCGTCTTTTGAAGAATGCTTCCATCTAAGGACGTATGACTCCCGTATAATGACCAAGACTCCCGTATAATGACCAAGACTCCCGTATAATGACCAAGACTCCCGTATAATGACGATCACTTCCGTATAATGACGATCACTTCCGTATAATGACGATCACTTCCGTATAATGACGATGACTCTGACATTCGTTTTAGTCCCGGTCTTTTATAACCCGGGTCATATCCATTCCAAGGTAGGACAGGATATTTCACTACAACAAGGAGGAATAACCGATAACACATAACTTTTTCTACTAAGTGTTGAGTATAATACTACTCACCACAGTCGTAATAGATCTTTATTTCTTAACCGTGTTCTTCCTTCTTTGTGTGTGTGTATTTGTTACATTCCTTTACGTGCAAATACCCACCAGCTATGCGTTAAATAGCAGGACAGACCAAGTTCTATAGCTTTGGTTGGCAACCAGTCTATTGTAGAAAATAATAGCAACCTACTGCGGGAAAATCTTCTGCCCAGTCAGTCATGTCTCTTTCGTGACATGATCGCCCAAGCGTGTATCATATATGACACTTAACTGGCTGACAACTGTAAAAAAGCAATATGAATGAAGACGTGCGAAAACTTATCTTAGCTGACGCGTTTCATCCTCTGTGGTCATCTGTTGTGAAAGTCACACAGAAGACGAAACGCATTGACTAATAAGTTTTTCTTATATATATATATATATATATATATATATATATATATATATTTGAAATGTCTGTTTCTAAATCCGTAAAAAATAAATGTAGAAACCGGCTTTTAAGCTTTAAAAAGAAACGATTTGGATATCATGTCGCAATGCGAATAAATATGGATTTTTCAAAGAACATCAGGATATTTCTTCAAAATGTCATTTGGGTTTTAAAAGCGGTTCTTTGATACTAGACGGATCGTTGAATACAGTATTCATCCGGTTTCTGTTGTTGTACACAAAAAAAGAAACCTGCTATAATAATGATGATGATGATATTAATAATAACTAATAATGTGACTTAAAGCATTACCATAATAAACTCAAGAACATTGATGCAAAAATCCGCAAACGAATCAGATCCAATAGAATGCACCGCCCATATACTGATTGCATGTATCAGTCAGGGCGCAGTGGGGAGAAGGGGCAAGAGTCGACTGCAATTTTCTCACAAAATTTCAACAAAGTTACATTTTAAGTAACAGAGTTTTATTTTGTATCAAACAAAAAAATATAAATATGTAAGAGATATCACGTTAAATTCTGAAAATAACGGTGAAGTAGATATGACTGTCACGAAATCAGCAAGAAAACTGAAATAAGAAGCAAAAAAAAAAAAAAATGCAGCAGATTTATCAGAAGCAAGTTGGACAAAACTAGAGCCCCAAAGCCTCTAGACGGTAACTTTCTTCTCCGAAACAAAAATGCTGATGTAAATCAATTCGTAATCCCCCAACATCTAAAGCGTCAGGAACTATGGAGGTGAGAAAGATTTATTCTTGCTTTACATGACTAGAGTCTACTTCAACGCAAATAGTTAGTGTTGTGTAGTTGTGGCGAAACTTCGCCGCAAAGTGAAGTTACCGGTTTGTGCCTGAAGTGAGAGACAAAACAAGGAGGTAAATACAAAACAGTATATTAGTATAACAAGAAAACTGTTCTATGTGAATATTGACTTTACTAATATTTTGCAAGAAGATTCCATAATGTACCCAAAATGGGGGGAGGGTTAGTATTTTTTGGTACTTATGTATACTGTTTAGCTAGCGATAGACAAACTCATTTTATAATTCACCAATAGAAGGGTTAACCAATCAGAAAGCTCAAAATATTCAATGCGACGTGTATAAAAAGCGGCCATATTTGCCGAGTATTCGCTATTTAATCCGATTCAGTAGAGTGTCTGACTTGTGAGTGTTAATCTTTGACGGTGTTTCATTGAACAGATTTCGTACTGCGCTGTATTCTATATCCATAAACTATGGTGGACACAGTCAACAAAAACAAGATATTCAAAAGAAGTGCTAATAATAAGTAATATAGACATAAGTAAGCCCGAAGGTATTATTACGCTGCCTGACTAGTAGCTGTCGTTAACTGCTGTACTTGGCTGCTCTGTTATCTGCTCGCAACTACTACAGTTGACTGCCCTCTAGAAGTCACGCAGGTCATTTTTATATAGCCAGAAGAAGAGTCCATTTCTCGTAGGAGGGCACCAAAACACTTAGCTAATGTGTTGCATAATAATGATCAATATATTGAAACTATTGATAATCTGATCTCAGAAAGCTCAATACTCACACTAAGCAAGTGCCAAAATAGTCCTGATAGGGTAAACCGATATTTTTCATCACTACGGCATAAACACGGCTGTTTTCTGATATGAATATCATCTTGAATCTGTAGTTGATGTGTTAGATGTAATCATCTGGGATTTTTTTCTAACACAGATCGAAAAATACTAGCAAAAGACAGAAAAGAAAGTTTGCACAGTGAATGACATAAAGATACCAAAGAGATCTCTGCGATCAGTTAAAAAAAAACTGTGCAAATCCAAAACCTGGAGGTAGAAATAGAAAGCCTTTGTCATTTAAAAATGTAAACACTTCCTGTTGTGGCTGGAGATTTGTATCTGGGAGAGAAAAAAAAAATCTCAAAAACAAATGAGACAAAATACATGGTGTATCAACTTCGAAGGAAATCTCCCCATATAATTCTAACAATCACAGCCTATATCCTGCTAAGATATTTATGCTATCTATTTATGTTATTTTTTTCAAGTTGAGACAGCAAAAAGTCACATCATTCGCTTGGCATAAGACATTGCTTATGACCCGCCACATGAATAATAATAATAATAATAATAAATCCTTTGAATGATATCATCATAACAAAGAACACGTCAAAAGAAAGAGGCAATTCTGCTGCTGCTAAGGATTAAAAAAAATATGGCGCCAAGAATTTCGCGGTAACGCCAAAGAAAGCCCAAGATAAATTACAGTAAAAATTGGCTGTCAGGTTTTAACGTAATGGTTGAAATTGATCTATTAATCATTTCGTAGCCACTGAACAGTTTTTCGGGAAGTTGGCTACACAAATAAAATAAAATAAATTTACTTGCTTCCATTCGGTCTTTTTCTGTCATCAGGTATTCTCCACATTCATCTTTACAAACAAAGAAATGATTGGTGCTAAATGTGATTAAATCCATTACCAGTAGCATTTGTCGCTTAGCATCCATGACATTACAACAAGTATGACACATCAATATTTGAGGTTTTCACTGCATTATATTTGACTTACATGACAAATATCTGGCGTCAAAGGTAAGTGCTTGTTTCATATTTAAGATACAAATGTTGTATCATTATATATACATATGAAATAAATATATGAATAAAACATGACCACATATCTAAACTTATTTATAAATGGAACTTTGTCTGTGTGTGTGCGTGTGTCCGTAACCTATAGACTCCGAAACGGCTGAACCGATTTGCTTGAAAATCTACAGAGTTGTACTATAAGCGTCTGCGAGTGTTCTTAGCTAGGTTTCGTGTCGAGGTACCCCCGATAAATATCGAAAATCGATAATCGAAAAAGTCGGGTTATAGAAGGAGTGGTCCGATTTTAATCAAATTTGATACACTCATAGACAAAGACATAAGAAACGATATTCAGAAAGTTGCAGTTCTTATAATAGTTCAGAAAATCGATAATTAATATATATATAAAGAAAAGGCAAGATGTTTGTGTGTGTGTGTCTGTTTATCTGCCAATATGGCTGTATTTTTTCAGCCCTTTTATTTTAGTTTTTGCTTCGGGTTTGGCTCTAAGTAGGTATAATTGTAGTTCTTAGTCTCAGCCATGATGCCATTTACTCAGAAGACTTATTTAGCCTTCAAAATTCAGTTTACGAAAAAAACTCATTTGATATCGATACCAGAAAATCAAAATTTGACTTCCATCCATTTATTTTTCTTTCATTCTACAATTATTACTTTTTAGTCTTTCGTGCCAACGTACAAAGAGTCTGAGCTCCAGGACCATGGATTAGTTTTAAAGCTTTCATTACACCCAAGCAACACCGGGCTATAGTGTGCGTATATATATATATATATATATATATATATATATATATATACACTAGCCAAATATTAGCTGGTTATACCAGCAGACGGAGGATCAGAAAAAATGTGCTCAATGCATGACTAACAAAAATGAGCTGAAGATGCAGAGCTAACAATATGTTAAAGCAAAGGACACACACCTCTTGTTGTAACTCAGGCAGGCTAGTCCTAGACTAGCTTGACTGAAGAGAACTGCGTGGTCCAAACCTGTGTAGCAAGTATGTATGTAATATGTACAATATCTCCAAATGAATAAGAACGAAGAAAATAATTATAATTACAACGTTCAAAGCATTAATTTAAAACAGTGCTCAATATAATAAAGCAATTAATATTCATTCTTAATTTTTACGTTAGAAAGTAATAACCATCATTGTTGACTACATGGTGAGACATGTCCTGGGTATGACGTTAAATTCCATTCGGCAGCAATGACTCTGATTGGGAGGTTGTGAGGAGCATGGGACCACCTCTTAATTGCTGCTGTTTCCAGGTCCACCCTGACACGGAGTGGTATCACCTGTTAGGGTCCCAGCTAATAGTTAACCCCCAAACTGGGGTCAAAACACTATAAAGTATAAACATACACTTTTATAGAAATATATTCATAAAACTAGACTTTTATAGAAACATATACATTTTTAAAGAAAAGATTATTACCATAACACATTTTTGAAGGAAAAAAAAAAATCCAAACAAAACATTTTTGGATACAAAACTAGAAGACATTTTCAGCTTTCTAAAATAAAACAGAATAAAAAAAATGTTCATTAAAATCTGACTAAATCAACTTTCGCACTATAATCAAACATTAAAATACCTTAAACTCCCATCTTTTTGGCATTTAATAACCCACAGAGGTTGATATGCCGTTAAACAAAACCCAAACTCAATTCAATATCGAAACACAATGTACAATTTTGTAGTAGTTTGCTTATGCACTAACGTAATAATCAATATACACTACCGGCCATAATTAGGCCACTTCAGTTTTAAACAAATTATGTATTTCATAATATTTTTAGTATTTATTGTGATTCTTCTTTATAGCTCTTAATAAGTTTAGTCTTTTTACCATCCATTTACTCAATTTCATCGAGCATGTCACACATTGCTTTCCTCTGTCTCTATGTCCTGTGGGTATCAGTTTTTCCAAGCCCTCCTTTCTCATTATTTGCTCCAGAAATTTCAACTGTCTCTTCCTGATAAGTACAAGTTTCCTTTTTGTTTGCATTTCTCGGAAACCTCGTCTTTGTTCACATATGAGAGTCATGGTATCCTCAGCATCCTTCTGTAGAACTACAGAGTGTGATGGATAAATTGTCGTTTAGATTTTCCCCCAAATGAAAATAACATTGACATCTAATTTTAACAGATAAATTTCACAAAATTATACAAAAAATATTTTGAAGCGAGAGACAAACAAAACTGAATAAATAAGTCAGTGAAAGCTGCCATAATCCTTGTCTTTCCTTCATTTTTGGTATTACAAAGAGTTTTGTTTGTCTCTCGCTTCACTGCGTCCCATCCATAATAATCTAGAGGGTTGCAGTTATGAGCGTTAGGTGGCCAGATGTGAGGGGTGAGGTGCTCCCAGAAATTATCCCACATCAATGACATTTGCTAGTGTGGGGTGGTGCAGAGTTCTGTTGACAGACACAGGCCCTTCCAGCAGCCAGCCTCTTGACCCAGGGTAGCACTCCCACCTCAAGGCACTTGATGTACGCCTCCGTATTCAGTCAGAAGCCATCACCTAAAATTCGGAAGTTTTTTCTTATCAGAATGATCAGAGTGAATTTTACGAGTTGCCATACCTTCGTAATCACAATTAGACTCATCCAACTCTTTCCGAATCTTCTGCACTACCTTCAGATTGCCACCCAAATATACTGAAAAGTATTATAGTTTCCGGTGCGAATGCCAAACACTACATCATGCAGTTTCCGGGTCGTAGTTTGCTCAGGACTTGTTTAAAACAAGGAGAAAATAAATAAAATTGTTTTCAATTACCAAGTTGTTTGTCGAGAGATGTAACCCTGAACAGAATGTAGAATCTTGTACTATACTGCGAACTTAACGTTCTTATAAAACGTGTCTATCTAACAATATATTTTTTACCAGCAAAACCAGTCCTGAGTATGACGATAAACTACATCCGACAGAAAGGCCTCTGATTGGGAGATTAAAAGTTTTCTTAATGGTTGTTGTTCCTAGATTCACCCCGGCCCATGGTGATAGCATCTTTGGGATCTCAGCTATGGGTAAATAGTGAATCCCCAAACAAAAATCAACAATATATTTTCATAGTTAAATTGCCAACAACACATTTTCATAGAAAAACGACCACTAAAAACGTGTAACACTCGATTTTTGTAGTAAAATTGCAAGCAAAGCAAGTTTTTTTAAATTAACAACAATACATTTTATAAGTAAATATCTAAAAAAACATACCTTTATTTGGGAAGCATAAAATGATGTACAAAATGTTTATAATTGAAAACATAATATTGCTATAAAATATTTTAGATTTCGGCACTAAATAACCCATAGATGTTTGCCAGTTGCTAAACAAAATCAACCAACCAAACCTCAAAATATTTAGATTTCGGTATTAAATAACCCGTAGAGGTTGATATTTTGCTAAGCAAAAACAACCAAGCAAAATCCAAATATTTTGATTTCGGCATTAAATAAACCAAAGAGGTTGATATGCTGCTAAACAACCAAACCAAACCAAACAGCAATAAGTTTTTATAAAAAAAAAAAATACTAATAACGTGTGAAGACATTATCAGCAATGCATTTTATCATCTGCAAAATATATATCTAAAATATGTGTTTGAACTGAAACTATAAAATCACGTTAAAAATGTCTGACTGAAGCCCATAAAACTGTTCAAAATATTTAAATTGCGGCATTCAATAAATCACAGAGGTGTTCATATACCGCTTAACGAAATCAACAAACCAATAAAAAATGTCTATCATAGAATAGCGAAATGAGTTACATTTGCTTTGAATCAGTAATTCACTCTGAGGGGAGAAACTTTTTCTATGAGCCAGCTCCTGTTCAAACCGTTGTCGAACATGGCTCTCCACAATTTCGTCTCCTTTGGAGATCTTTTTAAATTGTGTCTTTTGTTATATCTTCTCAAGCTTCCTAGATAGGTTATGTATTTTTCTCACTCCGTCTCGCCTTCAATTTTCCAAGTGAGTATCACTTTTTCCAAGTTTTCTTTCGTCATTATATGCTCTTAAAGATTTTAACTGTCTCTGATGTTAAATATAAATGTACTTTTTATTTCCATTTTCTCTGAAACTTCATCTTCTTCATCTGTAAGTAGACTGTCCAGTATTCATTGCTATACAGGTGGATTATTTCTTTTTTTTTATTGCAACTCTCAAACTAATTGTATTGTTGTTCGTAAGTAGTACAGAGTAGAAATATATAAGCCTCCAGCAACATTGAAATTCATAAGATGTAAAGAAAAGCCTTCTTTTTTTAAGTGCAAAATCACTTCTGAATTGTTTGAAGAGATTAGCAACTATTATAATGTTAATGAGTCTTATTATTTCAATGTCAATAGGATAAAATTAAAAAAAAAAAAGAATCCGATAAAACCATTCCAAATATTCTACTGTATTTTTATAGACGATACAGGAAATGATCTTTTCTGTGTCTACTTATTTCAGAGCGTGGGCGATAATGGTCCACCACAACTTTCCGATTTTTTTGTAGCTCTTGACAATATTTAACTCCATACTATCAATCAAATTCCCTACACTAATTTAAACTCATTCGGAAAGCGACTCTGTTTTTTACGGCCTTCAGAATAAGTAGTTATCCATCATACCACCTGCGCAATGATAAGAGCGAGGAGTTGGAATTCGAATATTTGAGTTTGAATTGCAGTCGGGCTCGTCCTATTCACTTACTGTGGAATCCATCTGTTCTCTCCCCACAGCTATGGGTTAATTAGAAGGACTTGGATCAGAAAATTAATATATCGAAAATAGTTTTTGAAAAATTTACAAACGGTTTAGTAAACAAACAGTAACACACTCACGTATATATATTATAAAGTATACTTTAGAACGTACAATCTACTACAAAATTGTACATTTTGTTTCGACATTGAAAGAGCAATGTCTCATCAGGTAGTTAATAATGATGGTACATTGTAGTTTATACATATTCTAAAGTATAATCTATAATAAATATTCATTGCTCAATTTTTATATTGAGCACTATTTTAAATTAATGTTTCGAACGTTGCAAATTCGTTCCGTAATCATTTCGATATATATATATATATATATATATATACACACACACACAGAAGTAATGATTCTTTTAGACTATATATTTTTCTTTAATAAGTTTTCAAGCCTGTAAACAAAATGGAACAAACTTAGTTTTTAAATAAACAGAGCGTCTAATCAAATATTTATATCCATTAAAAATAACGTTTAGAATATATATATATATATATATATATATAATTACGATCTATATATATCGTAATTATTTATGTATAACTTTTCCCCGAAATAAATCGACTATTCTCTACAGTAACAAAACGCCACATATTTATGAACATATAATTTTACAGAGGTCAGTTTTGAATCCGTACCTGACGATTGCATCCAGCATGATATGTAAAGATTGTATTACTTATTCGGATAGAAAAGAGAGAGAAAGAAAAATATAACTTCAGTGATGTGAGGCAATGTCGAGAAGAAAGTAAGTAATGTCAGAATGACCATTATGTACTAAGCCAACAAATGAACACTCATGAGTCACAACTCAACAACAGTGAGGATAACAAAAGAATGCAAACATTATGTATAAATAGGAATGAGAAATATTTTTCTGCAAAAATACATACGAGAAAATACTGACATTACATCTATCTAAAGACTTATTTAGATTTCTATGTTTGCCATTCTGTAAGATTTGAAAGTTTAAGAATGAAATATGAAGTAATGTAAAAAAAAAAAAAAGAAAGAAAAAACTAAAAAAAAGTAATAATAAAAAGATTAAAAAAACAAACAAAAGTAGAAAGAAAGATGGAGAGAGAGAGAAGATTAAATATTTTAAGAGAGAAATATAAAGGCAGGAATATATGAAAATAGAGAGAGAAGGAGGAGAGTCCAAGTGTGTAAGAGAAACAAATCGAAAGTGCATATGGTAGAATACAAGTGTAATCTTTTAATCCAGATTTTTTTTTTTGCTCTAATACCTACTGCATTAAAGAACAATAAAAAATAAGCACGCAGTTACTAAAGCAGTTCATATTTGAAGATTATTACCCAACGTTCAAAGCACTCGGGAAACATCACGAAACAAAGGAAAGTAAATTGACTGAATTCGTTAAATCGAACCCAGAGCAAACGTACCCGGATTAAAAGTGAATGAACGATTTAATTACGAAATAATTGATTGAGGAATGCTTAATCATATGGAATATAATTACCTCACTAATTCAGCACACACACACACATATATATATATATATATAGGGTGCGATCATTATCACTAGTGATTACTCCACTTGCCTTGATGTTGACTGAATGTCATCCAACTGTTTTCGAATCCTCTGTACTGTCCTCAGATTGACATCCCAACACGCGGAAATGTTCGTATTAAAACTCCCGGTGCGAATGCCAAATAGTACAGCATGCCGTTTCTTAATCTCTGGTTGAGAGAATTGTGTCATGGTGCTCTTTTTCTCACAGACAGTGCTAAACTGATCCTAGTATACTGCGCAGTCAACAAAATCATACACAAGCAATACGCATGAAATTAAAAACAAAGTAGCCGCAATTAACCCATCGCACCCTGTAGATTACATACATACAATGGCTGGTCACTCGTATTATAAGATACCCGTCTACCAGTAGTGGGGTAGGATGGGGTGCGCTAGTTAATCCCCATTGCAGGCACCTGCTCAGTCACAATTGTGTTTGTTCAGCACTCACAGAGCTTACCTGTGGTTTACACTACAACTATGCTGAGCAGATCTTAGTTAAAGTTTCTGGGAGAGAGAGCCTTATCTATCGTGAACAACAGTATGAACAAAGTCAGGACACTCAAACCCTCGGTCACTATGACTTGTGACTTCGAGCTAGTAAAACGATCGACGGCTCCTCAAAGAGGGCCATCTATTCAATTTCACTCACAAGTCTTAGGTCAACACGTGCTATGTTTTTTCGGGCACTTTTCAAAAGATACTGCACTCTGGGTTCGTCTTCTCCAGACCGATAACTTCAGAAAGTCACCTTCCTGACAAATTGACCATGTTAAGATTCAAACCCGGGCTTCAGGCATGTACGCACGCACACAGTGAAAAGTTATTATTAAAAGTATGATGGAATCTCTCGTCTTGTAAAAATTATCGTTAGACGGGAGAGTTACTTTTCAATCGACCTGTATAGATAAAATATTAAGATTGCTGGAATATTACTTTCCTACCAATATTACATATTAGTCCACAAATTGCTTATTGTTCATTAAATATCATGCAAAACTCTAATGTATGCAAATGTGCAGGTTGTTTACTACTTAGTGACTCCGAGAAATAGGCATGTCGAATTCCCTTTGATTTTGTGACATAGGAAATTAAAAATTAAAACCAAGCTTCTTCTTCAGTTTTACAAAAATCGTGTGAAATCCTGGTTTTGCCTCATAGAAAAAGATTGGCCTCGTCCTTACAGAAAAGGTCGAAACCGTATTTCGCTAGTAGATGTTAAATTGATTTTCTGACCAATGGAACTAAAATGTAACGGGAGAAACATCAAGTCGACCCGGACATAAGGTCACGTCGCACATTCTCCTCTTTCTCCTTTCTTTGTGTGCTGATTCCTTTTATTTCTACTTCTCCATTCAAAGACATTCCTACCAAACAAACACTCATACATACAGAGGTACGCATCAACTCTTTCCAACAAATTATTACATCGAACATTTTCTACAACTCTTGATACCTTTAAGTTTCTCATTGAAAATTAATTTCTACCAATTCTTGATATTCTTTCTTTTTAAGAAACTTCTATTTTAACATGGAAAATCTATATTCTATTCTTCCACTATTCCACACTAATCAAACATTCCAACCAACCAGCTTCAAACTTCCGATAATTCTGGATAAAACTTGTAAGCTGTATGATTTTTTTTTATGTATCACACAAAGCCGAATTAATAAACATTAACCATCTCCCTATGGCTTCAATTTCATGATTTCGCAAAATTTTCTTTCCAGAATCAATCTTCAAAAATTCTAAGTCTAACATTCGTTGATGCTTCGAATATTGCTGCCGTATCTGGTTTGGTCTAGCGTTCCTGCTATGCATTTACAGATTCTTGATAACATACAAAGCAGAATCAGCAATGACCTGGGATTTCAGCTTCAGTCATTTTCCCATCACCCTAATGTATCTGCCCTGTGCCATTTCAAAAGGTACTTTCAGGGTAATTGTTCAGATGAACTTTCCTCTTTGATACCAAGAATTTATGAATGTAAGCGAAGTACTTGATTAGTGACGATGTTACATCATTTTACAGTTGAAATAGTAACCTAACAGTTTCTTTTGTTGCATTTTTGCTTACGAAATTCTTCCGGCTTCTGGTTTCTCGGTCAGTCAGTTAAGTGACATCCGTGATACACGCTTGGGCGATCATGTCTCGAAAGAGACATGACTGACTGGGCAGAAGATTATCCCACAGTAGGTTGCCATTGCTTTCTGTGGTAGACTGGTTGCCGACCAAGGATATAGAACCCAATCTGTCCTGTTATTTAACCCATAACTGGAAGGAAGAGACGGATTAATACCTTTCCCAAAAGGTATTTGCTCGTAAGTGAATGCAAGGAATTCAACTGGAATTCGAACTCGTTCCGAGTCGATATCCACTGCGCCACAACGCACATTTGGTTTCTCAGTCAACTTTAATCTTTAAAACTTTAACTCTAATGTCAACCGTTACCTTTTGTCTTCTTAATTTTTGTTGTTTCTGTGGTGGAGACTTCCCTCGCCGAAGTAAGGGAAGGCGGTTTGTCTGCACGTGCGTTCGTAGACGTAATGGAACTGCGAGGCGTGCTCATGCAAGGCAGTTTTTGGAATGACACGGCGCATGCGTCATTGGTAGAAGCGAGAAATTACGGTTTCTCGCTCGAGACGAAAAAACACATAAAAAGAGCCAACTTCTGTTTCCGAGGCAGTTGGGTGTTATCGATTCTTGAAGGCTACACCGGTGTTCAGGAGGCAGCGTTTTGCTTACGGTGCGCAGGAAACGGAGTCCCTAGTAAAGCAGTGTTCCGGGTTCTACGTGAAGCAGCTGGGAGAACAGATCCAAGTGGTCATTAATTTGTCTACCAACTACTCTCCGAGAAGATACAATTACTCACATTTTCATTATTGTCTCTTAATAGCATTTTTTTCCACATACTCTCTCATTATGTCTTAGTGGCTTTATTGTCTTGCTTGGGATGAAAGGATTAAAAAGCAACAACAAAAAATCTTAAAAAATAAACAGTATTTAATCATTATACATTTTTTGAAACTATATAGAATAAATTTAAATATCTCATTAAAAATATTTTTTAATGATGTGTGCCTTCAGGAAGTAGGCAATCATGGTTCTATTTAAATTGTATATCTTTAATATCGTTGAATTATTTCTATCTATATATCTAAATTATTTCAATTATTTACATTGTTCGGACTGTTGTCATTATCTTTGTTGACATATTAACTATATCTTAACCGTTGTACGGTCTTTAGGTGTTTGGAATTTCGAACCCTTTTTTCGTTCACCGAGGTAGACTGTTCTAGTTCCACGCACCCTATCTCTTCCAGATAGCTTTAGTTATTTCCATTTTAGCAACTCAGCTCTCTAAGTTTCTGTTCACTTCTGCTGTGGTCCTATATGGAACTCACAATTCTTTGGGTCAAATCATTAGATTCAACCAACGTTTTTTTTTACAATACCGGAGGCAACAATTTAATCAATCTAATGTACGCAGATGATACAGTGCTAATAGCAGACACAGGAAAAAACTACAAGACTCCCTACAGAAGGTAGCTGAAGAGAGTGACAAGAAAGGACTATAAATAAACTGCAAGAAAACCGAATGCATGGTCATCAGTGAAAAGGACAGTCCAGTATGCCAAATACAGGTCCGGGATACTAAAATCAAGCAGGTACAGAAGTTTAAATATCTGGGAAGTGTTCTAACAGAAGACGGAAAGTGCGACACAGAAATCCAAAGGCAAATTAGCATGGCGAAGGAAGCATTCCATAGGTTGAGTAAAGATGTAAGAAACTGGACAATTTCGCTAGAAAGAAAGAAGAGAGTACTGGATTGCTATGTCATGTCAGTTCTTCAATATGGCAGTGAATCAAAGATGGAGGAGAAACTTGAAGCAACTGAAATGTGGTTCTACAGAAGGATGCTGCAGATATCATGGGTCGAGCGTATGAGCAATGATGAGGTATTGGAAATGATGGAAACGAAAAGGAAGTAAATACTGAGCATTAGAAAGAGACAGCTGAAGTTCCTAGGACATGCAATGAGGAAGAAGGGCTTGGAGAACCTGATACTAAAAGGCCAGATAGAGGAAAAAAGAGACAGGGGAAAGCAGCGGATAACATATTTGAAGGACCTAATCAGGTGAATGATGGAACGAGGATTGCATGGTGTAAAAGGAGAAGGCATGCTAAGAGCCAACGGGGATAGGGAGACGTGGAAAGCCTACGATCGCCTACGTCCTGAAGGGACAAGGCACATAAAAGAAGAATTTAATAATTTTTAGTTTATTAAGATGTCCTCAAGGACCAGTGGATAAAAACTTGGAAAGTGAGATAACTAAAGTGAGATAACTTATACAGGGATATCTGGAAAGTGCATGACACTGGAAAGTAGAACAATCTACCTCGGTGGACGAAATAAAGCTTTCGGTACGAAATTTCAAACACTCGAAGGAAACTGGAGCGTGCAACGGTCTAAACGTTGTGAATATGGCGACGAAGATGAAAACAACAATCTGTACAATGTAAATAGTTTAAATATTTATCTATATTTGTTTAGCGGCATATCAACATCTTTCAAAATTTAATTTTCTTGAGAGTATTAATAATTTCTTCCACAAAAATGTAGTACTGATAATTTGGTTTATAATTTTTTAAATTTTATTTTACAGAAACGTACGGCTATTTTTTTGTTTTTTTTTTACTATGAAAATCCTCGATCAAAAAACTGGTGTGGGCGACAAAGCTAACCTTGCAACCGAGCTTGGAAAGGACCTCCAATCCGTAGTGGACTGGGATAAGAAATGGCTCGTAAATTTTAATGCTTCTAAAACGAAGGTACTATCAATAAACCATCATAGAGAACCGCACCTACCTCCCATTAGCATGGACCAGGCTTGCTTCCCAGAGAGTAAAACACTGCGCCTCCTTGGTCTCACACTTTCAGCGGACCTCAAATGGAATGACTATATCGAATCCATTGCTAAATCCGCTGCTATGAAAGTCGGTTCTCTGTGCAGGCCCCGGAGGTTTTTTTCCGTCTGAATCTATCCTGGACATTTATAAATCTACCATCCGCACGTGCATTAAATACTGTTGCCATATCTGGTCGGGTGCCCCTGCTATTCTCCTTGGGCTTCTAGACAAGGTACAGCGGAGGGTCTGTAATGTGATCGATACCGACTTAGCAGACCGCCTGCAGTCTCTTTCTCACCGGCTCGACGTGGCTTCCCTGTGTCTCTTCTATAAATACTTTCACGGCTTCTGCTCCGATGAACTTAGATTACAGGTGCCCCCTAGGTTCGAATTTGCACGAGATACTAGATTAGCAACAAGAGCCCACCATTTTACAGTGAAACCGATAAAATGCAACCGCAACTTCTACTCCAACAATTTCTTTTCTCGTACTTCCCGACTGTGGAATTCCCTTCCACATGACTGCTTCCCCGACGGCTACAATCTCCAGGAGTTTAAATGTAAGGTCAATAGACACCTAAGACAATAACTCGCTTCCATTCTTTCAAACACTCTTCCCATCCTCCCAACTACCTATCACCCGCCTTCTGACATTTCCTATATCTCACCACTCTTTCTATTTACCTTCCCCTATGTAGTCTTAAGCGCAATAGTGGCAGTGGAATGCCTTGCTTGGGGTGAAACGATTAAAAAAAAATGTACTGTTCGTATTTTTACTGTGATTTGTTTTAAAGTTCATAACGTTTTTACTCCTGTTTGGGGGTTAACTATTTGTCCCTAACAGCCACTCTAACAGGTGCAACCATCAAGTTGGACATGGAACCAACAGCAATTAAGAAGTAGTTCCACGCTTCTCAAAATTTCCCGTTCAGGGTTTTTACTGCCGTTGGGAGTTTATCGTCATACCCAAGAAGATCTTTGAATTACTATACCTGTTATGGAGTCACAGTGGAATTGCTTTCCCAGTTTGAACCCAGAAATATTCTTGGTTTCGTGCGGTGGCTATTCAAGTTTCCTGAACTCAGAGTACTTTATTATTTAATTCGAAGGTGATTGTTATTTTCTTGATTTTTCATTTCCACCCAAGCTCAAGCAATTGCTTTATCATTCAGGTGTTTTATTCTGAAACTAATAAAGCGTACCTAACTACAGTTTTTCCATGAGTTTTTTCTACCTGCGTACCCGGTGTTCAAGCCGATATAAAGAAGAAAAAAATGGATTTCTATCTGATTTTCTACACAGGCAAGCCCTCCATATTTCCATTACACTGGTCTTTTCAAGGACTAAGAAAATATTTGTGAATAAAATCTGGCGTCATTTTAAGAGGCTTAATCTGAAAAGCATCCTAAGAGAATGGAAGAAAAAAAAAAGAACTTAATGCCTTCTCGTATCAAGTTGAGCTAGTTCAATATTCTTTAATTCCCATCCCGAATTTATTTACCTCTTACTGCTTTGCCGTCTCGTGTTTTTTTCGCCCCACATTTAAGCGGACGGTGAGACGGGAAAGAAGTGTCGTGAGATTATAAAACAACTTCTTTTAGTCACCCAAGTAGCTCGCGTAAGATTAGGTCACTGGAGCAATAACGATCTCTGGTTTCGAGAGCGTGGGTAGAAGTAGAACTTCGAGTGATGGAGCCTATTTATCACGTGGAAAAAATAGTTGCTGGAACGGTTGTTTGTAAACATACGATGATTAAGCGATTTAGTATGCTACGTTATTTGATGCTCACCACAACAGCCTAAACCTTTGCTGCCATACAGCAATGCTATCTCAAGGAAGCTAAAGTCCTTACCAGAATTTATTAACGGTGGAAATAATGAAAGTAATCGAAAATACGCAGATGATATTGTGTTTTTGGAAGTCACGGAAAGGAAAATACAGGACTCTGTAGACAAGGGGTCGGCAACTCCGGACCTCGTGTCACATCCAGCCCGCGAAGAAATTTGGTCACCTCGCAACTTAACACCTCGACACTAATTATTTAATTAATTTGCTGAGAAAATGACAGAGAAATTATCCGTTACAGTTCAACAACCTGCAATGCCACGATTTTTTTTTAATCAAAATTTAATTTCAAACCCATTGCTGTCTTTTTTAAGAAATATATTTTGGCAAGCGGGAAATATCAAAGTCTATTGAAAAATGCGAATATGGCGGTATCATTATTTGGAAGATTATATGCCAGAGAACCTTTTTACGAAAAAGAAATGAATTAGAAATCATTTAAGAATACGGTTGGGAGATGACCACTTGGATGAAGTTTTGTTCCTTTCTTCAACATACATTAACTGATGTGGAGAAGTTGTCGAACAATAAAGAGAAACAAATGTTTTATTAAATAATTCGCAATTTCTAATTTATTTTGTTGTTTTAAGGAATTTGCGTATTTTGTTGATTGTGTTAGTTGTTATCATGTTAGTCTTGCAATAAAATAAAGAACCTTGTTTAAATAAAATAACATTAAATTCATTGTTATTTCTTGAAACGTCCAGACGATAGCGGACTTCTGAACGGAGCGGTCTGAGGTCGAGACAATTTATTACATTACATTTGATATAATGGCCCTCCTTCGAGAGACTTTGTATAGCTGTCAGGCTCGCACCTTCCAAAAGGTTGCCGATTCCTGCTGTAGACGAAGCAGTAAAGGAAAACAAAAAGAAAGGACTAACTATCAATTGGAAGAAGATAGAATATACGATTATCAGCAGGAGAAAAAAGACCCTAAACTCGAACTACGAACTGAAGATGTGAAAATTAAACAGGTACAGATGTATAGATGTCTGCGTATATTTCTTTTTGGAAGATAGAAAGTGTTGGATTAAGATCTGAAGGCGCATTTGAATAGCAGAAAATCCCTTCCAAAAACTGAACGAAGTATAAATAAACAGGAAAATTTCGTTAAAAAAAAAAAAAAAAGAAAAAAAAAAGAGAGTGCTGAACTGGTATGCAATATTGATCCTTCTATGTGGGTATTTATCAGTTCGCCCACGTCGTTACTGAATAGGACACAAGGCCAGTTTAAGATAGAATTTAAGGCATTGCCGTATAAAAACTGTCCAAGTCCCCTCGGCACTTCCTCTTTTGGAGACGACTCATGAACCGGGCAATAAACACAGACCGCTCCTGAAGGAGACGTGTTACATGAGAAAACGCTTTCTTGCGTTTGAGCCTCAAATTATTTTGAACTCTCCAACCTAAAAAAGGTAGAGGAATCATTTTATATATCCGTGTATTCTGGAAAATTTCCTCACATATGAGGAGAAAATTATAGGCAACAATAACGTCGTTCTACAGAAGGAAGCCGTGTGTTCCATAGACGGGGCGCGTAACAAACTAATAATTCCTAAAGAAAACGGAATCAGAAAGAATACTTAGAATTAGAGAAGCGTGTTTGAGGAATTTGACACTCAAAAGACATCTAGAAGGCATCGTTGGTTGTTTTTGTTTAACAACTTTTAAATCTCTATGGATTATTTCATGCCGAAATCTAAATATTTTGTACGCAATTTTATTTTATTAGATAACAATGGTTTTAATGATACTAGTCTCCCTAATTAAGCTATATCTGGAGAGAGAAAAGATGGATTCATACCTTTTCCAAGGGGATTTGCGCGTAAGTGTATATAACAAACCGAACTGGAATTGGAACACGGCTCTCTGATTAACAATTCCGAGCCATTAATTATTACACCACCTGGTATTCCCAAGTGGTTACCCATCTAGGTACTGACCAGGCTCGACGTTGCTTAACTTTGGTGATCGTCCCGGTGTTTTAACGCGATATGACCGGAAGCCATTGAAGGCAAAAGTAAAAGAGGAAGGCAGCAAGTCACGTACTGGACGATCTTTTATGAATGGATTGCGGAATAAAGAGTGGGAGGCTTAGCAAAGAGACGAATGTTGCTAAGGGCCACATGGAATAGAGGGTTGTAGAAGGCCATGATAGCCTACGTCCTGAAGATTTACGGCACATAGTAGTAGTAACATTTGCGTGTTTATAAGTTCTTTGTCTTTGCGAGTCTTTTACTGGCATTCATTGACTGAAAATCGGTAACTACGTTACTCGCTATTTTCACGGATTTATTTCTGTTTTGTTTCCGATATATTCTTTTGTCTCCATTACAAGTTGTGGTGCAGTGGATATCGTCTTGGAACAAGAAATCGAAGTACCGATTTGAATTCGTTGCATTCACTTACGTACAAATATCCTTGAGAAAGGCATTAATCCGTCCCTTCCCTCCGTCTATGGATCAAATAACAGAACAGATTGGGTTCTATAGCATTGGTTGACACTCAATCTACCGCAGAAAGTTATGGCAACCTACTGCGGGAAAATCTTCTACCCAGTCAGTAATATCTCTTTCGAGACATGATCGCCCAAGCGTGTATCACGTATGGCATTTAGCTAGATACCACCACTCATTTTCGATGCCTAAATTAAAACTGAATTATTAAAAATAGGTTTTCTTGAAATTTTAATTTTAGCTTTAATTGGAAGTTAAGATATTATATGTACTAATTCCAGAAAGTAAAATACCCTGGTGTATTTCAAACCGAAATTAAATTGATCGGAATCGAAATTATTTTTGGTTTAAAAATAATTCAATTTTTCGTTCATTTTTCATCGATCGACACATTTTTTTAAACAGGAGCCAATTTTCGGTTTTAAAAAATCTTGCAAAAATAAAATAAATCTCACTAACACAATATGTTATTCAAATTACCGAATTTCAACTCATCTTAAGCTGACTTGAAACAGGAATTACTTGCTTACTGCCTGAAATGTACTTAAAAAGTGTTTCTTAATTACGATATCTTTGTTAACGGGTTGTCATCGCCTTATCAGAGGCGGTAAATGACATGATATACAGTAGCCGTCAAAAAATGCTAAGTATTGAAAACGAATTTGACATAAATCTCAACTGTACAAATCGTTTTTTATTTTTAACTATATGTTAAAATCAAAATGTTTACAATATTTTCAGCAATTATCCAAGATTTTATAGGATTTTAGTTAGTTTACATTTATAGCCTTACGCTTGAAGACTTTTTGTGAAAAAAGATTAAGTAATATAAACTTTCTTTTAAAAAAATTACAATTTAATAACAGACTGACAATATATAACGGCAGAGGTAACTCAATTTATGAAAGGTTAGGGCATTTAATAATTTACTAGCAGTATAGCCCGGCGTTGCTCGGGTGTAATGAAAGCTTTAAAACTAATCCATGGTCCTGGAGCTCAGACTCTTTGGACGTTGGCACGAAAGACTAAAAAGCAATAGTTGTTTCCAGTTCAAGAGAAACCATAGACTGAAAGAAAAATGAATGAATGTAAGTCAAATTTTGATTTCCTGGTATCGTTATCAAATTAGATTTTTTCGTCGTAAACGAAATTTTGAAGGCTAAATAAGTCCACTGAGTAAATGGAATCATGGCTGAGACTAAGAACTACAATTATACCTACTTATAGCCAAACACGAAGCAAAAACTAAAATAAAAGGACTGAAAAAATAGACATACAGGCAGATAAAGAGACACACACACACACAAACATCTTGCCTTATATATATTTGCTCTATATGTATTTATATGCATATATGTTTAGAGCTCTCGTAGAGAGTTATCCTACCATTATAGGTAAAGGATCCTCCTTTGGATTCTTCTATGTCCACAGGGCATGTTAATATATATATTATCGATTTTCTGCACTATTGGAAGAAATGCATCCTTGAAACTTCTGAATATCGTTTATTATGTCTTTGTCTATGACACAAAACCTAGCTAAGAACACTCGCAGACGCTTATAGTACAACTGTGTAAATTTTCAAGAAAATCTGTTCAGCCGTTTCGGAGTCTATAGGTAACGGATACACACAGAGACAAAGTTTCATTTATAAATAAGTTTAGATTTAGATAGATAATTTTAATATCTATTCCTATTATTCTTTTTAGGTATCTCCACAATTGTGAATTTCACAATTACTTTTTTTTTTTAACAAAATTTGGAATTAGAATATAAATCTTGCTTTAAATTTTGAAGGGATGTTTTATAAAGCCCGTTGAAGGTTGAAACGTAGGGCATAGGAAACACTGAAGCGAGATGAAAAAATTGTAACCTGCCGAAAATCTTTATAAAAGTTTTTTTTTTCATATATGGAGCGCAACTTTTGAAACACGTGACCTTTTAATGTTATATATCATGTACGGCTACCCGTAACAAGAATATAGGGGTAATCAGCATGCACACAAAATGTTTAAAATTATTTTAAAAACCTATTGACTAAATTATTTGTATTAAGCTTTAATATTTTTTTTACATATTTTTTAAAATAATTATTTTGACAATGATTTCAATTAATTATGTATAAGTCCTGAAATTTTCATCAATATTCAACCAATATTTGATTTTTTTCAAGAATTTACAAATTAATGTGTCTTTCACAGGTAAAAAAATGTCCTTTGCGTAATATTACGTTTGCCGTTATAAACCCTTGTAAAAATTACGTCACTCACGGACCAAAAAAACAAAAAAAACAAAAAAGATGTTCTGCCAAAATTTCGAACCTGTTAGAAGTTAAAAAAATTAATAATTGAAAATACTTTGATCTCTCCTCTTAATAATAACAAACATTTTGCCGATAAACTTTTTGATTTAGTTTGGGGCCTTTTTCCTTCATGCTATGCTGTTTTTTCAGCGATTTTTTGGAGGTACCACATTTAACTAACAAAAGTACCGTCTGGAATAATCAAACCGGAAGGAATGAGTTAACTTCTAAATCGTGATACAACGCTACCTAGCGGACGTTGATATAATTCCCCTGACAGACGAGGTTAAGTAATCTTACCCTTATAATCTATTTTGTTGAAGAATTCCAGGATCTTTATGAGTTTATGGCAGCAATTAACAAAAACATTACCCAATGGCAAGCAAAGAAAAAATATTTCAAGTGGGCGGAGGTGGGTGTGAGCTGAAATAATTTGATCGGCTTAACCAAAGAGAATTTTCTTTTGTCAGACACACATTTTTAAGTGGCAAGTAACAAGGAATCACATGGACAATAAACAGGATGTATCAAAGTCGAGATAAGTGCATCTGTCCATGTGTTTCTCTAGTAAGACGTCTCTGCCAGAGTCTTCATTTGATGAAGGGCGTTAGCAATGAAAACAACCTTCTGTTGAAATGTTTTCTTAATGATACCTTCTTAGTAATTCAAAGCCGAAAGTGTTTTTTCACAAAAGTGGATAATTTCATCATTTTTTTGTGAACAAAATAAAACGCCCTGATATAGGAAGATTGATGAAATTAGTTTCGTGTTTTTACATTTTTGAATTAATGTATAATATTTTCATGATTTATGTAAGAGTTGGGGAAAAGTTGTTTATGAAAGGCTGGCCTGGGAAATATGGTGATTTTCTAAGCGTAGCTCAAGGTCGAAATTCCTGCGCATTCAGTGAAGATCGAACTCACCACCTAGTCGTCGTTCGGGTTCGAACTTTCCACTCAGTCTTAGTGACCTATTTTACTAAACATTACACCGGGTCAGAGTGCTCCATGCCCTGTAATATATGGCCGCATCATAACATGAATTTTGTAACTGTAGTATAGATAAAAATCATAGATAGGCACTTTGTTTAATTATTAGAAATAGTTTGTGAACAGGCTGTCCGAATATGTGAAAAATTAGTTTAATATTCAATACATTAATTTCCTTAATGAGATTTGTGCAGCTGAGGAAAGGTTTTATAATCACGATTCAATTTACGTGCTCATGATTGCAAGTCAGATTGTAGATTAAAATCTGTTAGCGGTGAACAATTATAAATTTTGTCAATGAGAATTAAATAAATATTAAGCGTACAAGATTTCCCCTCTGTCTTTTTTTCCTTTTCTTGCTTGGAACAGATTACTATTGCTTGCAATATGTAAGAACAAAAACTATGCTTTGTACCTTCAGGACAAAAGTAAGTATGACTTGTTATAACTTTTCTCCCTCTACTAATGCCTATGATCCCGTTCCACCATCAATTCACGCAGACTCATGGACGTTTTCTGTTTGTTACCACATTTTTGTTTTTCAGACTTATTACTTACGCCCTCCGTCCATTGTATTTTCCGTATTCTTCTGTAGAACCATAATTCTTTAATTTTAATCCTCATCCTTGGGGAAATTGTTCAACATTCACTGCTATATAAGAGGGGGTTAACAAATTGCAATCTAGCACTCTTTTTTTGTTTGTTTGTTTGTAAGCACCTTGCTCAGCTTTCAGAAAGCCTCTTTCGCTAATCTAATTCGTGTTCTGATGTCAGTGTCGCATTTTCAACCCTCTGTTAAAGCGCTGTCCAGAAATTTGAACTTTAACACCTGTTCGATATTTCTATTTTGTCCTTTGGGCAGAATACAGCGGCCACTTTGTTTTGTGGGTGGGCTGGTTTCAACTAACATCATGTCTTTCGTTGTTCTTTTCAGTTGCAAAATCTTATTTTGGGGAATCGTTGTCATGCCCCTTCCCCTCTTGTAAAAGTTTTATGTCTGTTTTTGTATTTATTGATATTATAACATTTTAATGTACATTTGGGTTGTTTTTAGGTCCACAGAATGTTTTGCGGTATTTTGGTACATGGCAGTTTGAGTGTTGATGGATAAGTCCTTGTGGTGATTGAGAAAAATTGTAACGTATGTTTGGGTCGTGAATCGGATTAGCTTGGTATAAGATAGATACTTGAAGACCAGCCCGAGTTTTGTTCCCACTCCCCTGTCGGCCTTGTGCCATAAGTAATGTATCATTAGTGAATAAACAGCTGGTCGATATTTCTATCTCTAATTCTTTAACTCTTTGTTTTTTTTCTTCTGCAGATAACCATATACTTGAGCAAACTAACTGAAACAACTGCTTCAGTTTCTTTTTTTTTCACCATACAGTCTGTTTTAAAAGCGTTGGATTGACAGGGTGTAATCGATTTCTATTTTTCCCCTCAGATTAGGTCATTTGCAGTAGTGTGTAGTAACAGCAATCTATTTTCGGCGCCTATGATAAATGTATGTGGCCTTGAAAAATATTGTGCCATCCGTGATTGCATTAGATTTTTATTACACCCAGACACGATTGTTTAGACTGCCGATTAGTTTTACGTCATTGTCTGCAATACACGTTACTCCAAGAACGTGTACAAAAATTGTAACGCTGCACGAACACACTGACAAGCCTTACAGAAAGATCGGATATTGTTGGTGTTAGCTTTACAATTGCCAGTTGTTTCAAGTCAGCCATTAGTGATTAAAATGGATGAAATGGTCTCTTAACCGAAATAGTTATATAAATAAGAATTAATGGCAGTCAGAGATTCGGTGTGTTACTGACAGTCTGAAAGAGCCGACTGTGTGCGCCAGTCGTTTACTTTGTCGGACTATCTTAGGGCAGAGGGGAACATAGAAGGCTAGAGTCTCATCTGGGGAAAAAAAAACAATTTTGTCCAAGCTTATGGGCTCGGTTTTACTCACGTTAATTTGTCTTGTGCCGCATCTATCTTGGGCTTCTTTTCAGGTGGGGAGGTCGTAAATAATTCAAAGTGTCACTGACGATTATTATCGGACTGTGCTCTCTAACAACTTAATCTCACCTCTCTTTCTAATTATTGTTGTTCTCTCTTATCTGTGTTTGTCTTGTTTGTACTTAATATCTATTAGCACGGATATTGTGCTGTATATATTTCAGCACATATCTGGTATCATACTGCCACCTCGGTTATACAAGAGTATCTAACTCAAACTAGCTCGATGGTGGTTAACGAAATCTAGGGTTCTCACGTTTGTTTGGGCGGTGTTAAAAAATATTGTTTCCACCCGGAATGGTGAAACATTTCAGTTTGTCCCTGAGATTTTCTTCCCGGGCTAACATTAAAGAAAGGAAATTACGCCTCTGGTATGCACCGATTTATTTGCTAAATAAAGCATCGGCTAATATATATTTGAGGCTATGGCAAATATTCAGTCCTTGTTTCTTTGATTTCTTCCCATTTATCCTTAACTTATAACTCCACAATTTTCTTTTTCTTCCCTCTTTCGGTTCCACTTTTTTTCTTTATTTTCTGTCCTCCTTTCTTTTAGGCTTTGCAGTTTTTCTCCCTTTCAGAGCAACACCTCTCCCTTTTCTTCTTTCCCGCCTTCTTTCCTTCTCCCTTTCAGAGCAATACCACTCCTTTTTCATCTCACCCGCCTTCTTTCTTTCTCCCTTTCAGAGCAACACCTCTCCTTTTTCATCTCTCCCGCCTTCTTTCCTTCTCCCTTTCACAGCAACACCTCTCCTTTTTCATCTCTCCCGCCTTCTTTCCTTCTCCCTTTCAGAGCAACACCTCTCCTTTTTCGTCTCTCCCGCCTTCTTTCCTTCTCCCTTTCAGAGCAACACCTCTCCTTTTCATCTCTCCCGCCTTCTTTCCTTCTCCCTTTCACAGCAACACCTCTCCTTTTTCTTCTCTCCCGCCTTCTTTCCTTCTCCCTTTCACAGCAACACCTCTCCTTTTTCTTCTCTCCCGCCTTCTTTCCTTCTCCCTTTCACAGCAACACCTCTCCTTTTTCATCTCTCCCGCCTTCTTTCCTTCTCCCTTTCACAGCAACACCTCTCCTTTTTCTTTTCTCCCGCCTTCTTTCCTTCTCCCTTTCACAGCTACACCTCTTCTTTTTCATCTCTCCCGCCTTCTTTCCTTCTCCCTTTCACAGCAACACCTCTCCTTTTTCATCTCTCCCGCCTTCTTTCCTTCTCCCTTTCACAGCAACACCTCTTCTTTTTCATCTCTACCACCTTCTTTCTTTCTCCCTTTCAGAGCAACACCTCTTTTTATTTTCTCTTCGGCCTTCTTTCCTTCTCCCTTTCACAGCAATACCTCTCCTTTTTCATCTCTCCCGCCTTCTTCTCTTCTCCCTTTCCTTTTTTTCTCTCACTCTCTCTCTCTCTCGCCTTTTTGCCTTCTCCCTTTCAGAACAACACTTTTTTCTTTGTTTCCTTTCTTCCATTAGCTATTTTGCTCTCTTACTCTAGTTTAACTCTTCAATTTTCTTCTCCCTTGCATTTTCGCTTTTCTTTCTCGGGACAACATTTACCTCTAATTTATTTTCTTGTTTCTTTTTCTTTCTTTTCCGTTTTCTTTCTTTCTTTCCTTCACTCCTCGACTTGTGTCCTCCCTTCGTCATTAGTTCCCCACTTTTTTGGCTCTATTCTTTCTGTATTAGTTTTTTTCCATCCATTCGCCATTTTGCTTTTCTTTTGCCCTTTTTTTCCTAAATTACTTTCCTTTGCCTAATCTTCCTCTTTTCATAATCTTTTTGCGGGGTAGATGCTTTACTTATCAGCAATCTCTTATCCGGCAACGCCCTTAATTACCTGATCATTTTTATCCAAGAGTAATTCGTCTAGCTATCTCATGCTCAAAATTAAAACAAAAATCAAGGTTAACGGTGAAAGCTTTTGCTAAAATGACCATTAATTCCTTTTGGAACGAAGAATATATACAACAATCGGTGATTATTCGTCTGATGCAGTTTATAGACATTAGCACTTTTGATTGACAAAGATATTTTATTTTAGAACATTCCTGAAATGATTAATTCAAAACACTATTTGGCTCACTAGTTAATATTTTAAATAAAATGTATCAAGGCAAAATGATCGCGAATCCCACATACAAAATAGGTCCAAAGGAAACACAAAAGTCAGAAAAACACATGGTGTACCTCATCTTATCCATACTCTGACGATTCTTAAAGAGTACTGAACTGCTTTGAAATATTCAGTCAGTTAAGTGCCACACGTGATAAACGCTTGAGCGATCATGTCTCGAAAGGTACATGACTGACTGGGCAGAAGATTATCCCGCAGTAGGCTACCATTGCTTTCTGCGGTAGACTGGTTGCCAGCCAAGACTATAGAACCCAATCTGTATTTTTATTTAACCCATAACGGGAGAGAAGAGACGGATTAATACCTTGCCCAAGGGTATTTTCGCGTATTTGAAATATTAATTGTCTTATATTTTAGTGAGTGCCAAATAATCTCCTCACAGATGAAGAAAAGACAATGTTTTACAGGAGGATGTTAGGAATAGCATGTATTGAATGTGATCAATGACGAGTTTTTAGAGAACGTGTAAACAAAAAAGAAACTTAACAGGACGAGAGAGCTGAAATATTAACTGCACATGTGGTGTAATGGCCAGCAACTTATCTCACTAGAGTCATTACAGTTGAGTAGCGAGTTCGATTCCCACTGAGTGTCCCATACGTTCGGCCTTGTGCCATATTGAAGCTACGCTTAAAAAAAAAGGCATCATAATAAGAAAAAAAAAAAGAGTTTGAATAATCTGATAAGCACGAACAAGATTGAAAACAAGAGCGACAGTAAAAAAAAAATGAAGTATAACCTACCGGTTATGAATACCAAATGTTTCCTTATAGGGAAATACCAAATGTTTCCTTATAGGGAAATACCAAATGTTTCCTTATAGGGAAATACTGTATCAAATATGATACGAATGGCCCTAGAGGGTTAAAAGCTGCAACGGACAGGAAATTGTGGAGATTCATGATCACTTGAACGACATAGAAGATCTCTGAAGTGTTTGACGCATACAACAATTACCGGGGACAGTAAAAAAAAAAAAAAAAATCTAAAAATGTTTCTTACATTACAGAATTTCCGAAGACCTTGGGGTTTGGGAAAACTGCTGGAAGACGTGCTCTAATCGCATATTACCAAAGACAGATTCGTTTAATAATGCTCCCACGTAACACATTTTTCCTCCTTCAGTTCATTCTAATCTGAAAATAAAATCCCCGAGTTGAATAACAATAAACTAAACAAACGCTATCATCTGTGACGAAAGAAAACTATATATATGTCCGTGTGTGTGAGAGAATGAGCAAATCAAGGACAAAAATATGAAGCATTAAAATAAACAAATGTTAAATATAGAAGTAATTTTTTATCATATCATCAAAATGTTTAATTTCGATGCCAAAAGATGTTTAGAAAGTTAATTGTAAGCAAACACTAGGCATCCCTGTTTTTTTCCTCTTCAGTAACATTATCAATTCATCATATTAAATACACATGGCTTCTCAGTAAATCTTTTATAAATCTCTTATCTCCGGATGCCATATTTCATATATTTGCCATGTGAATTTTACCGTAAAACGATGTCTAAATGATTTATGATTGAGTCTTAAGATTGAGTATTAAACATTTTTAAACTGGTTTTCGATTATACTCCAAATTTTTTATTGAACAGCGTTCGAAGTATACTTTTGAATATAGCGAGAAAGAGGCTGGTCCGTGGTCAGTTATTAATGCAAAACTAGTGTATATATGATGATGTTCGTTCCTCGCAGGCAAGGAAGACCACGACTTCTAATCCCTACGGGTTCTCTTTGGGGAGGGTACGGAGGTGGCTGATAAGGTCCATCTTTACACCAAAGAGCCTGTTGCAGCAGAGTTGTGGCTGCGACCGCAAGTGGGTCCACACCTGTAGCTTTTTGCCACGTGTCCATCGCCGCAGGGCTTTAAAGTCCTGTTAGAAGTCATAACTTGTGCTTTTAATTGGATTTAAGTGAGGGAGAATTGCGCATGGTTGTCAGCCTCACTCTTACTTCCCATTCCATTTAGGTCTGGTGGCACGATATAGGCGAGACTTGCCGGAGACAGTCAGGGATGCAGTGGATGGCCAACAGTGATATTGTTTTCACTGTTTTTCACAGCGCCTAGGTAGGCATTTTTTTTTATTATCCCGCAACAGGTTGCCACTATCTGCTCTGGTAGACTGGTTGCCAGCTAAGGCTATAGAACCTAATCTGTCCTGTTATTTAAGCTATAAGTGGAGGTAAGGGACGGATTAATACCTTTCCAAAGGGTATTTTGTGCGCAACTGACTGGAGGGCATTCTACCGGAATTCGAACTCGGCTCCTCGATTTCTCGTTCCGAGAAATCAACTGCACCATAACGATGAAGAGGACATGAGAAGGAAAGAGAGGACTAAGCATCAACCAAAAGATCACAGACTACATGATTCTTATCAAAAGGAACAATCCAATATGCAAATCAAAATTTGGGGATAAGAAAATTAAACGAAGAGTTTTTTGTAGAAAATGCAAACAAGAAAGAGACGCATCCTTAACATTAGAAAAGTTCAGATGGAATTTGTAATACATAATGGAGAAAGAGGGTTTGGAAAAACCTGATACTCAAAAGATCGATTAAACTTAAGAGAAACAAAGGAAAAAAAAAACGCAGAACTAACTTCTTGAACTTAACAGTGTCACGCTGGTATCTATATTACACTGACCCCTAACATCTTAAAGCAATGAGGAAGATGCCCGAATCCCCGGCACCGGGAACCTTCTCACAACTAAAGTGAGAACAGATACCACGTGTTGATTCCGGCCAAAACGTCGTACGGCTTCTAGCCGGTGAGTAGCGATGATTGAATGGAAAAAAAGGGTGTAAATGGGTCACACTCAATCTGTTGGATTTACTGGAGTACTTTGAGCACCAGCCTATACAAATATCTGAACAGAATCTATAGAGAAGAAAAGGTTAATAAAATAAATAATTTATTTACTTGACCACCGTCCCAATTAGACATAACCCCAAGTTATATCATCATCATTTATCCATCACACCCAATGGTGCATAGGGCAGCAACTTTCTGTAACAAACTTTTTTATGGGGCAGGATTGTTAGCCCTGCAACCAACCCCCAAACATTGAGGACCGGTGGACCATTCTTGGTCCTTACGTTTACAACACCTGGTATTCCCAAATGGTCACTCATTTAAGTACTGACCAGGCTCGATGTTGCTTAACTTAGTTTATCATTATTTCTTGACCTATAGTTTCCGCTTGACGGCTCAATTTAAAACGACACGAGTGTGACGGAAATTAAATTTCGATTTCACACTTTTCGACCTCTAAACTGAAAGAAATGAATATTCTGTCCTATAACCATCATTTGCAAATGACACAATGTCACAGCTACGTGTTTCTCGGTGAGGATCGACCTCCCTACAAATGTTTTTTTATACGAAATATGAAACTTATGTTCTGTAGTTGTTTAGAATTGATAAAGCAAAACTTTGATAAAATCATAATTAATCCAAATTACTTCGTTCCTTCGTCTATTTTGACAGCAATCTGATCACTTATAAATTCATAATTTAGTTCGTCTATCGGAGCCATTAATCGCAACGCTTACGTTTGAATCAAAAGTAATTATATAAGCTTTATGTTCATTTCAGCGTTTCAATAGCACAAGGAAAACATTTAAAAAAAAAAAGAAAAATTAATGAATATTCATATGGACTTCTAGATATATCATTGTAGTCTATCACCAGGGTCTCTTATCAAACAATGTGAGGCTAAACATTCAAATGAAAACCGAGTTCATTTCAATAAAGGGTTACGGCGGGATAATTAATGTGGCATTGTGCCAACAACAATTAAGACAAAAATCATGACCCGAATGGAAAAATTAAAAGATCTAAAGGCAGTATAATTATTTAATGTAACTGAAAAATAAAGATTCCGTATAAAAATAGTAACGTCATAAGCAAGCGGAAATACATTTTGTTTGAAAAGAAAATAAAAATAAAAAAGTACGTAAGACAAGGATGCATCTTCTCATCGGACTTATTCAACGTCTTCGAACGTTACAAACTAGAGCAGTGGTTCCCAACCTTTTTTGTCCCGTTCCCTCTTTTCCAGTCACTTATTCACCTGTGGACCCCTACAACGGAATAAGTTCAACCAGCAAAAAAATAAATAAATAAATAAAAATTCCTGTAAAAAATTATATTCATGTAAAATGCCCTGCGTAATATGCTGATTAAGCTTTAAACCTTCTCATATAAAATCAAAAAACATTTCATTCAGCCCTCCTTTACTTAAGTAAAAGATCTAGTAAAAATGTTATGTTAACGTTGTTATAGTGATAGGTATTGTACACAAAACTATCTTTATAAAACTGGCTTTACTTTTTAGCTTTCAAGCGAATTTATGAATACAAAAATCGTAAAACCTGTATAAATAAAACAAATGTCTGAAAAAAAAAAAAAAAAAAAAAAAAAAAAAACTAAAAAATCCGAAAACAGAAGTGAATCACGCATGTAGTGAACATATAAATAAAGCCTGCTATTAAAACATAAAAATTACTTCATTTGACACAACTGTATGTGATATTTCATTCATCTTATTAATGACGTTGAGATTTGCACTGCCAATGGGAAGAAGTATATCACAAGTAGAAGAAAGCAAGTTTGAAACTATGGATAAAATTATAGGGTGTGTGCCGCGCATCTAGCACATGAGTATACGCTGGTACGAATTACAATCTTTTGAACTCATTGAAATTCTTTCATGGGCCCCTAGGGGACTAGAGGGAAATTTGAACTCGGTTCGCCAGTTCCACTTCCTACGCTGATAATCGTACTTCTACACGCACATGCCAATACAAAAATATAAAGAATGAGTTCAATATAAACGTAGGCCATTTTTTTTTTGTTCAATAAAATAAACTATCGATCTAAGAGTCAGACTTTCATAAAAGCTGGTGGATGCGCAGTCAGTGTAATAAACAGCCGCTTGGAGTGAGAAATCAAATTCCAGTTGGATTCATTATTGTCACTTACGCGCAAATACTATTGAGAAAAATTATAAAACCATCTGCTTCCCTGCAGTTACTGGTTAAATAGTATGACTCATTTTGAGAAACCATTATTATTTTATAGAGGCACAGTGGCGTAATGAATAGTGGCTCGGATTGAGGAATCGGAGAGCCGAGTTCAAATTCCAGTCGGATTTATGACCTTCACTTACGTGCTAATACCCTTGGGAAAGGTATGGTACTATCGAGAAAAAAAAAATTCTCAATTCTCTGACAAGTTGTCGTGCCCAAGATACACCACTTCTACTGCTGTACATATGGTGCCCCTATGACTTACGAGATATTTGGATAGGGATTGTTATTTAAAAATACAGTTGTTAATGCAATAGTTTGAACAAGTAAGTAAAAAAAAAAAAGTATTCCTACAATTCAAAATGATTCGTCTTTAAAAATGTTATCAGAAAGGTTTGATCAGTCAGTCAAGTGTCATACGTGTTACACGTTTGGTTAATAATGTCTCCTTCGATCCATAAGTAATGTCTCTTTCGATGGACTAAACAGAAGATTTTCTCGCAGTGCCATTACTTTTTGCGGTATACTATTTGCCAACCAAGACGACAGAACCAAATCTGTTTCGCTATTCAACCCATAGCTGGAGGGAGAAGAGATAGATTAATGCTTTTTCCAAGAGTAATTGCGCGTAAGTGAAGGCAACAAATTCAACTGGAATTTGAACTCGGCTTTCCGATTTCTAATTTCGAGCCGATATCCATTACACCACAAAGCATAGGTGTAACAAGCCGTAAAAAATATGGCAAATCAAATTTTATAAAAAACATTATATAAATATTTTAAAACCACGTGAAATTTGTACACAAAATTGATTTGTTCTACAGAACGGACTCCAAATTAACGAATTAACGATGGTAGTCATTTTTATGCTAAAAATGACTGCTAACATGAAAATCATATGAAGTGGATGCTACGTTCGAATAACATAGGATCCGAAATTTTTCTCGAATATCTTGTATTTTACATTTTTCTACAAAATGTTTTGAAAATATAAAAGATTTCAGTGCTATTAGCACGAATCATAAGCATTGTTTGTAACTTGGGAAACAATTTGCTCTGATTTTTAGGTTCGTTCGACTTCATTTAAGAATATGGTTGCTAATGAATATTTACTTAAACTAATATATTCCATAATTAGATTTCACTTCATTTGTTTCAAAGAGAAATGCCAGAATACTTGTAATTAAATGCAGGACCGTCGACAGAGTGTTTTGGGTAGGGGGAGAATATGTGCCTAATGAAACATATAAGCAATATTTAATAGTATTAAAATTAGAAGGAAAAATAGAATTTTATTTTTGAGCCGAATCTTATACATCAGATTGACAAGAGAGAATGAAGAGACGGAACGAGAGAATAAAGAGACGGAACGAGAGAATGAAGAGACGGAACGAGAGAATGAAGAGACGGAACGAGAGAATGAAGAGACGGAACGAGAGAATAAAGAGACGGAACGAGAGAATAAAGAGACGGAACGAGAGAATAAAGAGACGGAACGAGAGAATAAAGAGACGGAACGAGAGAATAAAGAGACGGAACGAGAGAATAAAGAGACGGAACGAGAGAATAAAGAGACGGAACGAGAGAATAAAGAGACGGAACGAGAGAATAAAGAGACGGAACGAGAGAATAAAGAGACGGAACGAGAGAATAAAGAGACGGAACGAGAGAATAAAGAGACGGAACGAGAGAATAAAGAGACGGAACGAGAGAATGAAAGCTAGAACGAAAACAAAACCAAAAGAATCAAAATATTGAACTGAGCAAATAATATAGGATTTGCTGCATACTTATTGAGATTAACCTAACCTCAATAATCTCCATTGGCTAATACCTCGACGCATTTCTCTGTTAATGAGTTATTTTACAAGTTAAAAGTTTGAGTGCGGTCTCCCTGATACATACTATATATATATATATATATATATATATATATATATAAATTCCGAAATAAAAAAAAGATACGGACAAAATCAACAAAAATTTACGGAATAAAGATTTTTAAAAAAATCATTGAAACTTTGATAGCTTACATCTCTCTCTCTCATATATACAGGTTAGTCCAAAAGTATGTGGACAGTAAATGATACCATATATTTTGAGATTACATATACAGTTTTATTTACTAATACAATTGTTAAGTTGACAATTAATCTATTGGGGTCAAGTCAGGTGAATGTGCTGGCCAATCCATTCCTGAGGAAATATTTCATCTAGATACTCATGGACTGCTTTTAACGAGTTGGGGGAGGGCACCTTTTTGGAATCGATACAGAAAACTATTCCACCTACTGTCCACATTTACTTTATATATATATATATATATATATATATATATGGAGAGAGAGAGAGAGAGAGATAAGGCAATACATCAAAATATATAAAATTAGATAAAAATGTATGACTCATGGAAACATTAATAATTCACTTTCGTTTTAATGCTAAACACTTACGTCACTTATGGTCTTCCATAGTTCAACTTTCCTTAATGTAAGTTTTTCGAATATTTTAGAGCCTTCAATAATTCTAACTTTGAAAGTTTAACGTTATATTTTTTCTTCGCTTCTGGGTAGAAATATACGTTAATAAATAAAACTTCTAAACTGACCTTGATAAAATTCGCCAAGGAAAGAAACTCGTCAGAACATTTAAATTTTCAATGTTGTTATTAAAAAAAACCAGTAACTTAACTTTATGAAATTTAATTCCCATGAACCCCGAGTGAACTTAAATTCAAATCTATTAAACTGTCAGTTTGAAGTATGCACCTGATGATTGCATAATGCCTGAAACTCCGAGTCGTGCCATAGACGTAGGATTATATATATATATATATATATATATATACACACACACACAAATACACAACGGTCTTTATTATAATAGAGAGGCTTATTGTTTTCGCATAGTTACATAGATTTAAACATCATGAACGCCTTGATGAGCGAGTATGCTTCAAGGGTATTTCCTACTAATGTGGGGTCCAAAATGTTCTCTACTTAGACCTTCGCTATTTTTGATCTTCAATGATTTTCCTGATTTCATCATTTTCCTACTAGGTATTTATTCTGATGACTCAACCACTTTCTTTTGTCTTGGTAGGAAATTCGACAGAGCCGACTCAGTAAACCTGACGATTGCTCTTCAAAAGAACCTCCAATCAGTGGCTAACTGAGGAAAGATATCGCTCGTAAATGCTAACGCATCCAAAACAAAACACTTTCATTTAATTTCATCTAAAAATTTAAAATACTCCTGCAAATATAAATATAATGGCAAAATAATATAGACTGGCAACAATTTATGTATCGCACGATATAATACAAGGAAAACAAGGTCGCGCAATGTAAAACATCAAACATGCAAAACAGAGCCATTATTAAATATTAAGAAAAATTATACTCATTCGTTAGTTTTCCGTGACTAACATTTTCATGCGGACACTTAGAATCTGACGTTGTTGTTTCACAATCTTCACGCAGTAAGGGTGACTATAAATCCATTTCCTATTAATTGTGAAACAAAATCTAAGTGTCCACATGAAGATTTGAAAATGTAACAAATGAGTATTGTTCGGCTTATATTTTAGATACTTTTTTAAGGAGTCGAATTCATCTTTAAATTATAGATAATAAGAAAGCGTAATTACATACCTGTTGGTATCCAAGAAGAATTACATGAAAAAGAAAAAGAAAATCAGTTTTAGAAGTTGTCATAAATAAATCGTGCAGTAAGAATCAAAGTTAATCATATTCGATTCTTTTTCAACACAATATAAATTACAAGTTGGTCAATTTAGTCACATGTCAACCTGATTTCATTTCGAATGTAATTCTTCTAAGAAGAAATCATAATAAATCAATTAAGAGAGATTTTCATTCAAACCGGTTGACACAAGTCGGCGCAAGTTCGGTTTACAGTAGATACAAACCGCTCGATTATAGGTTAGGTTAATTAATTTAGCGATATAGAACACTATTTCATTTCGAATATAACCACCCCCCCCCGCCAAAAAAAAGAAAGAAGAATCAATTAATAGACAATTCTATTTATACTAAATTCAAACCGGTCGACAGAGGGCGGTTTTGCGCCAGATTTAAACTAGTCAATAGACTACTACTAATATTAGTTTACTATTACTATGTCTCAATAATTTGCCAACCTCTTTGGTTAAAAAAAAAAACAAAAAACAGACGTTTATTCTGTACTGGAATAGTAAGTGGAATACATTAAAAAGCGTATTACAAATAAGTATTATAACTGTCCGGTAACAGATAGTTATAGTACTGCTTGTTTCAATTAAAGAATACTGTTTTAGTATGTTTAGTAACAAGTAGTTAAAGAATTACTGGCAACAATCTAAGAATCCTATGTTTTGTTTATATTTCTCATATTTACACTCCTACTGACGATAAGACATATAATACCGGGATCAAAGAGGTAGGCCGCGTACTATACCGGGATCAAAGAGGTAGGCCGCGTACTATACCGGGATCAAAGAGGTAGGCCGCGTACTATACCGGGATCAAAGAGGTAGGCCGCGTACTATACCGGGATCAAAGAGGTAGGCCGCGTACTATACCGGGATCAAAGAGGTAGGCCGCGTACTATACCGGGATCAAAGAGGTAGGCCGCGTACTATACCGGGATCAAAGAGGTAGGCCGCGTACTATACCGGGATCAAAGAGGTAGGCTTAAAAGAGGTATGCTATACCGGCGCCATTTACTCTTTGTTTTATTCCTTTGATGAATTTATAAGATTAACAGCAAAAAAATGTCATTTTTAATAATACTGTGTATCTGCAGGAATTAAAGTAAACTAATATCAATACTATGAACGTGGATGTGCGTATGGCGTCACATTTATTGCCCCGGGAAATGGAATTAGCGTGTAGAATTCAAATTCCGATTGAATCCATATACATTCGTTGTTCCTCCTCGGCTAATTATTAAATAATAGAGCAGACTTGGGTTTCTAGTTTTGTTTGGTAACCAGTTTCAGGAGAAGGATAAGTTTCTTCTGTAAAACCTACATTTTTTACAGAAACCATACTAGCAACACCAATGGGATCCCATGTCATGAAGGAGGAGGGAGAATAATAATACTTCAACTACTACTACTAAAAATAATAGGTCCTGGGTATGATGGTAAACTGTATCCGGCAGCAAGGCCTCTGATTGGGAGGTTTTGAGGAGCATAGAACCACCTCTTAATTGTTTTTGTTCCCAGATTCATCCTGACCAGGAGTAGCAGCACCTGTTAGGGTTCCAGCTATGGGCAAATATTTAACCACCAAACAGTGGTCAAAACACTATGAAAATATAAAAATAGATTTTATAGAAAAATATAAATTTAAAAAAAAAAATATTACCAACAATACATTTTTTTGAGGAAAAAGTTATTATCAACAATACATTTTTAATACAAAACTAGGAGACATTTTCAGTTTTCTAAAATAAAAAAATATTTCATCAAAATCTGACTAAATCAACCTTCTTACTATAACCAAACATTAAAAAAAAACCCCTTAAAACCCCATCTTGTTGGCATTAAATAACCCACAGAGGTTGATATACCGTTAAACAAAAATTTACTCTTTCCTCCTCTTTTTCAAAACAGCATTGCTGATAATATCTGGAGGCAAAGATACTGTCACAAAATCGCCAGTGATCACTATCAAGCGTAGTTTATAAATATTTTAATAATAAAAATGTATTTTGAGGATGAATATAGAATCAAAAAATAAAATAAGATCGATGTATATGAAAAGTGGGAAGCCATTTCCATGGAATATACAATCAGGACCGAACGAACCAACTGCCAGTGAAATTCATGATATGAACTTTAAACACTGCTCAAAAGCAGATGCTTAGACACTGTCGAAGATGCCTTCTGCGGATTTTAAGTAACTACAAAAGATTATTAGAGAAGCATTTGGCTTTCTTAAGGTTTACGATTTGGCTTGCATTTCACTTTTTTCCTTCTTTTATCTCCTGATAAAAATCACACCAATGTGACACTTCAAAGCGAATATTATAGCTGGTGGCTAGACGCAAACGTCTGTTCTGAGACAGATGTCTTAAGTCAGCCGTATAAGAACAGGCAAAAGTGTGTGGCGGTGGGGGGGAAATGTTTTCATTCACAAAGCAAAATACAGAAATCAAAGTTGGATTTCGGTTTACAATGCTAATTTACGTTCCTCCATTTTCGTTTCTTCCAAAACCTTTTGTTCCAACTAGAAACCGACCCCCTCCTCTCAACCTGTCTTTATATGACCGTTTGTTTTATCGATTTTTCTCCATCTACTTCGGGTCCATTGATGTGTACGCCATTTTTTTTTTTGTTGTTTTATTCCACTAAATACGGTTTAGTTTTGAATTGCGTATGGAATGTTTTTTTCTTTCTTTTACTAAATAATAATAATAATAAAAATAAAGCATTGCCAGATGTGCAAGTTGATGGTCTGTAATATACTCATGCACACGTGAATCATTTCTTTCCTTAAATCTGCAGAACCAAAAAAAAAAAAAAAATTAATAAATAAAAATAAAAAAAGGAAACTATTGCCAAGTGATTGAGTTTTTATCGATTTTTATTTTGTTACAAATTAGTTTTTTCTTTGTTAAAAAGAAAAAATATGTACATGAATTTTTTCTTTCTAAAGAAAAAAATCAATTTAATTATTTTCCATTTGTATGGTTTCTTGTTTTAATTCTTCCTTTCCTTTCATTTAATACATAAGGCACAACGTTTGTTTCTGATAAAAAAATATATTTTGTGTGTGTGTATGCGAACGTGACGCGCACGCGAGTCTGTGCGAACACAAAGACAAGTTCAGCACTTAAACGACGGGAAATATTTGCGAGAACGGTTAAGACTGGTAAAAAAAAAAAAAAAAAAAAAAAGAAAAAAAAAAAGAGAATTTTATACTGATTTTTTATTTAATTATACCCCAAAACTATGAAAATCTAAACTTATTTTATAAATGGAACTTTGTGTGCGTGTATCTGTGTCTTTCCGTTACCTATAGACTCCGAAACGGCTGAACCGATTTTCTTGAAAATTTACACAGTTGTACTATGAGCGTCTGCGAGTGTTCTTAGCTAGGTTTTGTGTCGAGGTACCCCCGATAAATATCGAATATCGAAAAAATCGGGTTATAGAAGGAGTGGTCCGATTTTAATCAAATTTGATACTCATAGACAAAAACATAAGAAACGATAGGTGTATCATACTGTTAAAAAATATGGAAATAAATGTTAAGCTTCTTTATACATTTTTTCTTTATTTAAAATATAAATCACTGACAGTATAGCCCGGCGTTGCTCAGGTGTAATGAAATTTTTAAAACTAATCCATGGTCCTGGATGTTTTTGGACGTTGGCACGAAAGACTAAAAAGCAATAGTTGTTTCCAGTTAAAGCGAAATCGTAGACTGAAAGAAAAATGAATGGATATAAGTCAAATTTTTAAGTTTGGTGAGAATCGGATAAAAATTGTGGATTTGTATAAAGGACATACAGGCAGATAAACAGACACACACAAAAACATCTTGCCATATATATATATATATATATATATTTTATTATCGATTTTCGCACTATTGTAAGAACTGCAACCTTGAAACTTCTGAATATGGTTCTTATGTCTTTGTCTATGTGTGTATCAAATTTGATTAAAATCGGACCACTCCTATAACCAGATATTTTTCGATTATCGATATTTATCGGGGGTACCTCGATACAAAACCTAATTAAGAACACTCGCAGACGCTTATAGTACAACTGTGTAAATTTTCAAGAAAATCGGTTCAGCCGTTTCGGAGTCTATAGGTAACAGACACACAAAGTTCCATTTATAAATAAGTTTAGATTTAAATTAATATGACATAAAATTTCAGCTTTTTATTTCTAACGAAATGTTTCTGTTTCTAAATACTCTGCTTAGCTTTTTGAAGACATCTTTCACTATTCGTATGCGCCTTTGGATTTGGGCGTAACATTTTAATCGTTTATGAAACACTTCACAGATAGGTAAGTGTTTGCACTTGCTGGATACTGATATCTCTCATTGATAACTGGCATCTTGCTAAAGACCAAAAATACTGTTTCTTACAGTTGATAGTCCTTTGATCTCGCTTTCTTTTCCTACCTTGCCCAAGAGTTACTGCAGTTTTCTTCATGTATGCTATCAACACACTGTCATCTGGACGACTATTCTTTCGACAAAATTGTCTAACATGGGTCTGTCTCGATTTCAAATCAGTTGAATGTCTTTCCATGTTCAGTTCCTCAGTCGCTGTCCACACGTAAAATTATTTCTTGGCAATTCTTTCTGTCTTTATGCTGACGTCATTCTTTTTGTATATTCATATTATTCTCAGTTTTTTTTTTTTGTAATCATATCACCCCGAGCAAGGCGGTAACGCCACTGGTGTGCAGGGGGCTACATAAGAGTGAAAAGATTGAAAAGAAAGCCAAAATCCACATTCTAAACAGGGAACAAGGGATGAGCCTCTACACCTGTTCAATAGACAAGGGTGGAGTGTGAACCGGGCGATAGTTTAGTTAATCTACACCAATTGAAAAAAAAAATAAGAAAACAGTGAAAAGATTGGAGAAAAAAAAAGAAAGCTGGAAACCACATCCTAAACAGGGAACAAGTGATGAGCCTCTACACCTGTTAGTCTCTTTTCTTTGTCATTGTGTCCATTTTTTTGTCACTTCCATGTTTCTTCAAGTTCCATTTAACTTCTACTCTTTTCGCGACACGGAAATTAAAATGAGCATTGGCAAAGATACCTTCCAAAAGCTCAACAGAGTATTAAGAAACAGAACATCATCGTTAGAAGCAAAGAAAAGAGTATTGAATTATTAGGTGATATCAGTCTTCCTATATGGCTGTGAGTGCTGAACGATCCCCTCAAAGATAAAGAAACTTGAAGCAACTAAAAGGTGTCTCTACAGAAGGATGATGAGGACACCATGGACCCAATATCTGACCAACGACGAAGTTATAGAGAAAGTGGAAACAAAAAGAAAGCTTATACTTAACACCAGGAAGAGGCAGGTGAAATTTCTAGAGCGCATAAGAAAAGAGGGCTCGGAAAGTCTGATACTCACAGGACAGATTAAAGATAAGAGGGATAGAGGAAAACAATGCATAAAATACTTAGTGAACTTGAATAAATGGATGTGTAACACGGCTGCCCGAAAGCAGAATGTACAATTGTCGAAGTTCAAGTTTTTCGTTTAAAAATATCAGAGCTTGTCAATCTTCAAAAATTCTCCAGATAAAAAAACACGTCTCTTCGGCCTTTATCAGCCGAAAAACAGTGCGACGTGGCGGCGGACGGTAGTTGGGGGTCGTTTGGTCTTTGTTGCCTGAAAATCTCCCAACTTCATGAATAATTTTTTTCATAGCAGTGCGAACTTTTCGTTAAGAATAATCAGAACTTTCAATTCTCCAAATAACTTTGGAAATAAAGTTCTTTCGGGGTTCGTATCGGAGGCGCATTATTCGACATTAACTCTAAGTTAATCGGCGGCAGGCTTTTCTACGTTTCTTTACATCTTCAGCCATAAGTTCTGTGGTAGGCGACCAGCCGTAGGTCGTGGCTCCCCAACTGGGAACACTTTCCTCTCAGTCGTCACATTTCGACTGCAATTTCAAAAATTACCCAAACAACAACTAATTTTTCGTACCGAGTTCGGATTTTTATAGCTGTCTCCAATTCTCTCGGGGGATCTACGCGACTCAGAGCTTTGACCAATGAAATTATTTTCCATCCACACGATTTACGGGGAGCCATGGCTCGACGAATGAGATATCAACAGCTCACATGACGTAATGTCTTTCTGTCATTGTTTTCTTTCAATTACCTTATCTATTTTTCGACTTTAGTATCTGTTCCGAGGAATAATTTTTGAGGATTTAACCCTTCCTGACCTCAAGGAAATTCTGACATTTTGTTATCACTACTGCAATTTTTCAAACTTCCTCTTGGCTCAAAACAATTCGTTTCGTATACAAAAAAAAAAAAAAAAGTATTTTTTTTGTGTTGTGGGGCATTGGATATCGGCTCGGAACGAGAAATCGGGGAGCCGAGTTCGAATTCCAGCTGAATTCATTGCCTTCACTTACGCGCAAATACCCTTGGGAAAGGTATTAATTCGTCTATTCCTACCAGTTATGGGTTAAATAACAGGACAGATTGGGTTCTATAGCCTCTTTCGAGACATAATCGCCCAAGCGTGTATCACGTATGGCACTTAGCTGACTGACTGATATTTTTCTTCTTTTTCCCAATTATCAGCCAATTTCTCTATTTCCCGGATTTTACAAGTACATAATACTATTAAAGTTTAATATACTTTTTTTTTTACGTAAGCTCACATCGCGGATTACAATAAAACACCTAACAATACCACTAATATCAATTTCTATCACTCCGTTGTATTAAACCAAATATATATATATATATATATATATATATATATATATATATATATATACCGATGTGGAAATAGTGTTACACATGGAAGAACAGACAATAATTTTTAAGAGCTACGAAAGACAAAAAATCCTCAAATGAAAGTAGCGGAGACTGTGTCCTTATTCCAAGTGCGTAGACATGTAATTATTTATTTCATTTGAACTTCGACTACTTGTACCGGTGAAGAGTTGACAAATGCCTTAAGAGTAAAACAAAACTTTAGTACCACTACTTATCTACACCTTCCTCGCTCCTTTACCTTCCTCATCTCCCCTACTAACAACCTTTTATTTTCTTCCTTCGTATTTTCCCCCCATTTACTACTCACGTGTTCTCTTTACTTTTAGCACTTTTTTCTTTCATGTTTTTCCTATTGATTTTCTATCATTTCAATTGAAATTTCTAGTACTGATTTAAAAAAAATCTTTTTATATGACATTCCACTCATTTCTTCCCCTTCCCCACATTCCTGAAGCCGACCCCATTTTCCTTTCATCCGCTTCATCCTCAAACCCGCTAACTGCAGTGTAAGCTTGAACGAGCTAGTGCGGTTCAGTAAGCTTCCATCGCAAACACGATAAGGGCTTTGTAATGAACTAAACTCACAACTCTTTTTCCCGCTTATTCTCTATCGATTGCTTGAAACTTAATTATTACTCATAATGTAACAAAATATGTCACTAAAATGATTCCCTAGTCATTCGGGGCAAATGAATGCGAAGACGAAGAAACTGTCAAGGAAGCGTGGAGAACAAACGCCAAAAAAATGGGCATAGAGAAAAAGGATACAGAGAGAGAGAAAGATACAGAGAGAGAGGATGCAGAGAGAGAGAGAGAAAGGAAGGGATGCAGAGAGAGAGAGAGAGAAAGGATGCAGAGAGAGAGAAAGGGATGCGGAGAGAGAGAAAGGATGCAGAGAGAGAGAAAGGATGCAGAGAGAAAAGGATGCAGAGAGAAAGGATGCAGAGAGAGAAAGGATGCAGAGAGAGAAAGGATGCAGAGAGAAAGGATACCCAGAGAAAGGATGCAGAGAAAGGATGCAGAGAGAGGCCGAAAAAAGATAAGCAGAGAGAGAGAGAGAGGCCGAAAAAGATAGCAGAGAGAGAGAGAGGCCGAAAGATAAGCAGAGAGAGAGAGAAAGATAGGCAGAGAGAGAGAGAGAGAAGCCGAAAAGATAGCAGAGAGAGAGAGAGAGAGAAAAAGATAGGCAGAGAGAGAGAGAGAGAGAGAAAAAGATAGCAGAGAGAGAGAGAGAGAGAGAAGCCGAAAAAGATAGGCAGAGAGAGAGAGAGGCCGAAAAAGATAGGCAGAGAGAGAGAGAGGCAGAAAAAGATAGGCAGAGAGAGAGAAGGCCGAAAGATAGGCAGAGAGAGAGAGAGAGGCCGAAAAGATAAGCAGAGAGAGAGAGAGCCGAAAAGACAAGCGAGAGAGAGAGAGAGAGGCCGAAAGATAGGCAGAGAGAGAGAGAGGCCGAAAAGATAAGCAGAGAGAGAGAGGCCGAAAGATAGGCAGAGAGAGAGAGAGACCGAAAAGATAAGCAAGAGAGAGAGAGACCGAAAAGATAAGCAGAGAGAGAGAGACCGAAAAGATAAGCAGAGAGAGAGAGAGACCGAAAAAAGATAAGCAGAGAGAGAGAGACCGAGTAAGCAGAGAGAGAGAGAGACCGAAAAGATAAGCAGAGAGAGAGAGACCGAAAAGATAAACAGAGAGAGAGAGAGAGAGAGACCGAAAAAGATAGGCAGAGAGAGAGAGAGAGACCGAAAAAGATAGGCAGAGAGAGAGAGAGAGACCGAAAAAGATAAGCAGAGAGAGAGAGAGAGAGACCGAAAAAAGATAAGCAGAGAGAGAGAGAGAGACCGAATGAAAGCAGAGAGAGAGAGAGAGAGAGAGACCGAAAAGATAAGCAGAGAGAGAGACCGAAAAAGATAAGCAGAGAGAGAGACCGAAAAGATAAGCAGAGAGAGACCGAAAAGATAAGCAGAGAGAGAGACCGAAAAGATAGGCAGAGAGAGAGACCGAAAAGATAAGCAGAAGACCGAAAAGATAAGCAGAGAGAGAGACCGAAAAGATAAGCAGAGAGAGACCGAAAGATAAGCAGAGAGAGAGACCGAAAGATAAGCAGAGAGAGAGACCGAAAAGATAAGCAGAGAGAGAGACCGAAAAGATAAGCAGAGAGAGAGACCGAAAAGATAAGCAGAGAGAGAGACCGAAAAAGATAAGCAGAGAGAGACCGAAAAAGATAAGCAGAAGACGAAAGATAAGCAGAGAGAGAGACCGAAAAGATAAGCAGAGAGAGAGACCGAAAGACAAGCAGAGAGAGACAGAAATGATAGCAGAGAGAGAGACCGAAATGATAAGCAGAGAGAGAGAGACCGAAAAGATAAGCAGAGAGAGAGAGAGACCGAAATGATAAGCAGAGAGAGAGAGAGACCGAAATGATAAGCAGAGAGAGAGAGAGACCGAAATGATAAGCAGAGAGAAAGAGAGACCGAAATGATAAGCGAGAGAAAGAGAGACCGAAATGATGGCAGAGAGAAAGAGAGACCGAAATGATAAAAGCAGAGAGAAAGAGAGAGACCGAAATGATAAGCAGAGAGAGAGAGAGAGGGACCGAAAAGATAAGCAGAGAGAGAGAGAGGGACCGAAAAGATAAGCAAGAGAGAGAGAGAGAGAGGGACCGAAAAGATAGGCAGAGAGAGACCGAAAAGATAAGCAGAGAGAGAGACCAAAAGATAAGCAGAGAGAGAGACCGAAAAGATAAGCAGAGAGAGACCGAAGATAAGCAGAGAGAGAGAGACCGAAAGATAGGCAGAGAGAGAGACCGAAAAGATAGGCAGAGAGAGAGACCGAAAAGATAAACAGAGAGAGAGACCGAGAAAAGATAAGCAGAGAGAGAGAGAGACCGAAAAAGATAAGCAGAGAGAGAGAGACCGAAAGATAAGCAGAGAGAGAGGGCGAAAAGATAAGCAGAGAGAGAGAGAGAGAGAGAGATAGAAAGACCATGAGAGAGAGAGAGAGAGACGCTCCAAAGTTTGCAGAGATAAAATAATATAACCTGATATAACCGCGCGTGCTCATGAGGAGCAAATGGATTGCCAACTCCGGATGAATTAATGCAGAAAAAGACAAGAAATAATCTAAAATGAAAAACCTATTAAGAATTTCAGCAAATAAACGATAGTAGCAAAAATCAAGACAGAAATGGATTAAACACGGCAAGGGTAATTTCTCAGCTCTGTGAAATTAGGCTGAATTCATTTGATATTTGTGAGATAGATACTTGAGAATGGAAAGAGCGGTCTTATTTTTATTTTATCTTTTTTTGTGTGTCATGGTGAAAACATGTGTGATTTTAACTCGGAGACCGCGTGAGAATGTTCATAAAAAGGGGGGAAAAAGAATCAGTGTCTTGTATAACCGTGGGTTAAAAGTACAGTTCCTTCCACACAGATTTATTCATGAGACAAAACACAGCTGCACACACACATTATGGAAGAATGCATTCGTGGTTACTGATGTGTGGTTGCAATAAAAATATCAAAAAAAAAAAAAAAAAAAGAGGAAGGAAAAAACACTTCTATGTTTTGCGTGAGAAGGCTAAAAATTCTATAGAAATGTGTAGGTCGGTCTATCGGTTGAATCGTGATTAAGCGCCCTGCAATCAGGAACAAGTTGGTCTCGTAGATCATTAAAACTAAGTAGTGAGTTCGATTCTCATAAAATGCTCCCTCACTTGTTCATTATGGGTAATCTATGAAGCACATTTGGAAAAATTGTTTCACGGGAGTATAATTTGTGAGTAAAATACAAATTTTTATTTAAGCACACGCAAATAGACACATATTTTCCGAATACTAACACTGATCTATATCCCACTCCCACTTTTCCCTCATGATTAGCACAAGCTCATTCGTTAAACACCCCTTGCTTACCACTGACGCTTTTGACTTCGATATGTCTTGTGACTGTTAATTTCTCCAAACCCTCTTCCATTATGCATACAAAAAATTTAAGCCGTCTCCTAATTTTGAGCATAAAAGTCTTTGTTTCCATTTTACTTAAGACATCTTTGTTGCGTAAGCGCACCATTTATAGTATTCTCATCATCCTTCTGTAGAACCATATTTCAGCTGCTTCCGGTCTTCCCTTAAGCTGTGGGGAAACTGTCAAGTATTTATTGTCATATATAAACATTTATGTCGCAGAACATTTCAGAACTTTTGTTTGTGTCTAACGAAATTGTTGTGTTTTTTTTTTTTTTAAGTACTTACGTTTTCGCTTTTCCAAATATAATTTGTAATAGAGGAAATGGAATTTAATCCTCATTGATCGCGCTGGTCAACACGATTTTTGGTGCTAAGTAACAAAACACGTTTTTTTTTTAGCTAATATGAAGGTGCTGATTCCAAAAATGACCTTAGTTTTACATGGTTAGCCATCGTTTTTTGTTGAACTGAAATTGCTCAGTTTTGAAAAAATAATTACTAACTCATGATCTTGGCTGATTGCAACATTTACTTAATAAAAGGTCGTAGAAACCCATCAATTTTCAGGTACGCCAAGCAATTTCATTAGCCACCTGAAATAATCTATTTCTGAGTGAAAAAATTTAAAATAGAAGTACTGGATTTTTCCAATTTATCGCCAAAATTCAAATTAACTGAAACTTTCTCAGTAAGAGTGCTATGGTTGAGTTTTTATATAGCCATCTAGATAAATTTCAAGATAATTATCTGTTACGAGCAAGGAGAACGATTCCAAAACAATGGAAACGCACTACACGAGACTGTCAGACAAACAAATGATGGGTGACGACTGCTGGTGTATAAAAAAGACTTAATTAACATTGAACATGGCAGACAAGAAAGCGAAAAAAATTACCTTAGTTCTTATGTTCATGGGGTTTTTATTTCTGCTCTTAATTCATTAAATGATTTGATGAAAGACATTGTTAGTCTTGGCATATTCAACTGCGTTATTTTTAAAGAACTAGAGTGTTATTGGAAAAATAGTATTTCACAATAATACAAATTGAGATATTTCTACGATTTTGTTTTGAGAAATATTGCTATCGGTCAATACCGCATATACAAAAAGAAAGAAAGAAAGAAAAAAACAAGTGAAAAAAAATTGTTTTTCCAAAAATGAGGCATTTCTCTACAGCGAAAACAGTAGCTAACCAAGATAAAATAAGGTTATTTTCAGATTCGGCGCCCTCAAATTAGCTAAAAGAGTTGTTTCGTGTCTCGACACAATTTCTTTTTTTTTTCCTTGACTAGTGTAATTTCATTAAACTTAAACTAGTCTGGAATAAAGTGTGATGTGGAGGGAGCATTCGCTCAGAATCGAATTCACTTAGGTAGCTACGAGCTGCGACAGTTATCTTACTAAAACATTTAGAGACGAGGTGCTAAATATTGTAATATATAATTTTGAACGGCGGAAGTAATCGACAGGTATATCCGGCAGTTGGTAAAGGACAAGGGTGGTTGACAGATATATCCGACCGTCGAGCGACAACCCGAAAAGGCAAAAATAAATAAAAGTATATTAAGTCGAGCATTTTTTGATGAAGACACAGAGACTGGCTAACGACTCCCGATGCGTTCTTCGTATGTTCGATCTCCTTTCGCTTAAACTTCTTTCAAATTCAGTGGCAGTATATAACAATAAAAAGTGACGATAATTCGGAGCGAGAAGCATTTTTGAAGAAAGATAATTAAAAAAAAAACTATAAGTGACTTACGATGTTTATACTAAATCAATGTGGATTGAATTTTTATATAAATTCTTTCGCTTTCAAGCAATGTTGAT